>OZ007536.1:1138953-1738953 GCA_963931895.1 Eupithecia pulchellata | reverse complement strand
TTTAAGTTGAGTTTAGGTTATTATATATTTTTTTTAATACTTTATATTTTTCCCGTGCTAGTAAGACGGAATATTTATTTTTAAGAAGGCAATTTTGTTGTCCGGCTTATAACATATAACTTAATCCGGCTTTTAGCACATTTGCACAGCAATTCGTAATTTTTCTTATGTCAACCCTGGGACCCCACCTCCGGCATTTCTGGGACCACTTTTGCTAAGATCCAAAGTAAACTTATTCATTACTCTTCCCCTTTCTGGTTCTCATTCACGAGTCATTCCATCGCATGAAAATAGTAAGTTTGCTGCGGATAAATAGAATTTGAATTCATTTGCAAAAATGAAGTTTGCATTGTTCACTCCGTGATGAATGTGAAATATTTTAGACGACTACCCAAACACGCAGAGTTATTCACCGTTATTCAGGTTTCACGGTTTATGTAGATAAAATTGTACCAATAAAGTGTAGTAGATTTGACTTACTTTATACCATAGTAACTTTTTAAATGCCTGAAGATAATTTGATTATTCTAATCAAACTCCTTACATCTCCCGAGCAACTAATAAAAAATCTTTGATTTTCATGAGTTGGGTTTCTATATGACTTTCTATTGACCCTTTGCGACAAGTTAAGCGAACGGAAATCACATTTTTACATGACAAAACAAGTGATCACAATCTAAGGCCCTTGAAATATATTCTGATCTAAAGTAAGGTTGCTTTAGGCCAGAATATATTACCAGGACCTTAGTACACTAAAAAGTCTCGCTCAGTTTGCATAGGTCAAGAGATTACCTGTATTTCGCGGAAAGACAGCTTTTAGTTAGCGCTCTGATACTGATGCGCGAGCGAGAGGCGCGATGGAGAAGAACAAGCATCAGTTATTGAAAGATAGGTCAGAAAAAGTAACGTATTTTAGCTTTTTGAATCTTCGTTTTTAAACAAGTAAGATCTCCAACTATACACACCTATAAAAAATCTAAATTGCTTGTAAATCCATTAAATAAATAATGAAAACAAGTGAAATCCCATCACTTATTTAAGCTAAAAGAAGCTCGGTTGACTTCCATTAGTTGTTTTGGCTCTTCGCCAGGCGTATGAAAGGGGTCTCCGAGAGTCTTTTGTTTTTGGATGGTCTTTGTCAATATTGTCCGAATCCTGAGGGGCTAGGCAGGGTTTTGCTCCGTGAAAAATTCCGTTAGTGCCTTGTGATTTTGCCATTGGCACACAAATTACTCGACCATTTTCCGTTGTCAAACTAAAGAGTTCGTATATATTAGTAACTAAAATCAATGCAATATCGGGAAGTCAACACTTAAAAAATATACAATGTATCGATATTTTGTTTTAATAAAAAAAATATATTTTATAACAGCTATGAACATTAAGATGTTTTTATACTATCAAGAAGTAAATTATGCTCAAGAAAAATTATTTTTTACTGATATTCATTGACTTTATTTTTCTAGTATTGTTGTAAGCCCTTCAACAAGTTTAAAAACTGCTTTGTACAGAGCCAGCAACAATTCCCTATTTGATATTCCTAGCGATATTTGAATTCCTGATTTATTAGGAATCTGATGAATGTGAACTTTTTGGTTTCACGCTCATTGATCAAAATAAATGAAAAATGGAACCCGGTCCGAATGGCCTTCCGACCAAGTTAAATAAAACTTGTTAAAAAGGTAACCGAATTCTGGCTAATCCAATGAACCGAAAACAAAGACACTGAACAAACACCCTAGATAACATTTAATTTGCTTTTCAAACAATGTATCAGGATTGCGTTGATTTTTTGCGAAATGTTTCGTACCGCGCCCCGAATACGAGGAATGATTTCCGAGAACGAAAGAAATCCTAACTCATTGAAAATTTTATTTACATAGATTTGCTAGTCGTGATTCCTGCTCTTGCGTATACTTGAACATCTGTTACCAACAGTACCTACCTACCTAATAGTAGCCATAGACAGACGAATATTGCGACCAGCAATAATGACAGCAATGATTTCCTCCTTGCTTAATTTAGGGCACGGCGGCGGTAGATAGTCTCAGTGCACAATTGTGCGCAACCCCTATTGTAATCACTCACTCTCGTAATTCGACTGACCGATAGGACTAGGGAGAGTTTTGGCGCAGGACCAACAGTCGATGTATATCGGGCACGTATATCGGATATCATTCGACCATCCGCTCGAATGAATCCAATGTCGAGGCCATGGTACAGATAGACATTGGGTTAGAGGATGCGAGTCACGTATCGAAGACCAATAGGCTACTGGTGTATGACTGTTCAAACTCAAGTTCAAATGTTTATTGCGTTGATTTTGTGCCAATACGTTTGTGCATCTTTTGAAAGTTTGTAATATCATCAGATGGGAAACGCAAAACTTAAAATTTTCGTAAACTATGCACAAGTCATCCTAAAGACTCAGATCTTCGTAGAATCAGTCTGAGTCTGCAAAGATTTAAAATGCAAAAATAGTAGAAAATGTCTAGCGTTATGAATTTATATCTGTAAGCAGATAAGCAGATATCTATCTATATTATACTTCTATACTAATATTATAAAGAGGAAAGATTTGTTTGTATGTTTGTTTGTTTGTTTGTTTGAATTGAAAAGGCTCCGAAACTACTGGACCAATTTGAAAAATTCTTTCACCATTAGAATCCTAAATTTTCCGTGATGAACATAGGCTATATATTTTCGAAAAAGTTAGGGATCCCCATGATACATTCAATAACTGAACCGTGCGCTGTTTATTCAACCTCTATTTCTATTATGGCACGTCATAATAGAAAAAGAGGTTGAATACCTATATAGCGCACGGTGCTTGCTTTTTCTATACGGCCAGTGTCAGTTAGGGAGTGTCGAGTCAATGTCAAAAACTCCAATGCTGAAGTACCAATGCGAAGCCGGGGCGGACCGCTAGTCTAATTATATTTTTGTAAAAGCTTTCTCGACAAGATCGTTGTATACAGCGATTATCCTAGCCTCACAGTTCTAAATTTAAACTTCTAGACACTTTGAGTCGAGTCTAGTCTAGTACTCGTAACTGACAAGCTTACCGCGTCGCAAGACCTCATTAGCATATTTATGCCTCCGAGAGTTAAGCCCACTTCAGTTATGAGAGAACTTATGAGCCAAGGAAAGCGTGTCTAAAGGGAGTATCATAGGAGAAGTGTGAAGTCGTAATATTTGCCCATAAACAAGAACTCGTTGTGGAAGCGCTACGTCGATGACGTGTTCTGCATTATGAGGGGAAGCGAACATGAAGTACTGCAATTGGTCAGCACGTTGAACTCCTTACATCCAAACGTCCGGTTCACACACGAGTTGGAGGAAAACAGGTCCTTGGCCTTTCTTGACGTCAGAGTGATGGTGAGACAAGATGGTTCCTTAGCACACAGTGTTTACCGAAAACCCACTCACACAGATAGGTACCTGAACGCCGCATCACATCACCATCCGCACCATTTACAGTCCGTTGTGGCATCACTCACGAACAGAGCTCATGCTCTGTGTGACCCTGAACATCTGGAGGATGAACTTAGCCATGTTCAGGAGGTTCTCCAACAAAACGGATATGTAAATACACGACACACAAAGCGAAGGAGCCGAAAAACGCTAGAGGTATGCAGACAACACATCTTTCTGCCATATGTGAAAGGGGTGACAGATAAAGTTGCAAATATACTTAAAAAGTTTTCAATAAAGTCGGTTCTCACCCCTCATACAAAAGTTGCTCAGTTATTAAGAACACCAAAAGATGTCATACCTCTACAAATGCCTGGCGTTTACAAGATTGACTGCAGCTGTGGTCGCTCATACATAGGGCAAACTAAAAGAACCATTGCTGAGCGGGTGAAAGAGCACATAGCAGCGGTCAAAAATAGGCAACTGAATAAGTCGGCAATAGCGGAACATCTGCTAGACTCAGGAAGTAACCATTGGATCGAGTTACATGACCCAAAGGTTCTATCTCGTGAGCGTCACTATTATAAAAGGATGGTTCGAGAGGCGATTGAGATCAAAAAACACCCAAATTTCAATCGTGAAGATGGTTTTCGTCTCTCGTCCTCGTGGAATCCGGTGATTAATAAGTGCGGGCGTCGTGTACAGACTGCACTGCATTCGGACACGGTCAGTGTAGTGTGTCGTACTGTGAACGTGAACATTCCTGATTCAGAAGACGAATTGAGGGTAGTCGTGGATACTGCCGTCAATTCTTGGCAGTAACTCGCAGAACATCCAGTCGCCCCGTGACCACGATCGCTGCAACGCGATGGAAACGTAGGGGAAAATAAAACAAAAGGTACGCGATAAATACCCGATAAATATTCTTTAATATGTCAACAAATCGTGAAAGTTTAAAAAGTTTTATTACAAACCGGTACGGGCCGGCAGTAGTTAACAAAGTGAAACACCTAGAATTTTTGCGAAAAAAGTGTGCGAGACTCATAACATCGTTGACATTTTTAACTAAATGTCGCGATTGGAACTTGTTACCAAAGTGTGTTCTTATCAAACCACGTAATGATATTGAACATTCTAGCAAAATTCTGAACAATGCGAGTGTCCGCCTACTTAAACAATTAATACGGAATGATCAGTTCTATTTGAATAAAGTGCAGTGTGAATTATATGTGTTACATTTGGAATGCAGTGCCGTGTTATCGAGTAGTGATTTCGACTTATGTGATCGAATAACGTACACACAAGCGCGACGTTCCTATGAGCTTTGTACAGAAAAGCATGACAAAAAATTTGAAAAATTGATTTGTCATCGCAAAGTCTTGCAAACAAAAGTACAGTCAGCCGCAAAAGATACCGTCATCAATATATCGAACACTGTTTTGGATGAAGCTACTCATAGTTTAGTGGCGAAAGGTTTGAACTTTGCACCTACACCTAAACGCATTCCATACGAAGATATTGTCAGTAGCGTAGAAGAGACAATTATTCGTAATAGAATACCAACTCATGACGCTGAGACATTGAGACAAGATGTTGCGATTGTTCTTCGAAAGTCAAAGTTACCCAAGTCAAACATTACCCCAGAAGAGCAAACAGCACTCAAAATGCTTCGCGCGAATAGTGACATTCTGGTGCTCAAAGCAGATAAGGGTAATGCTACTGTGGTGATGAACACATGTGACTACGACGACAAAATGCAAAGGTTGTTAGGTGACGACAAGGTATACAAGCCAGTGACTTATAATCCAACTGCAAGAGTGACGAAGCGTATTAGATCACTCATCTCAGACCTTAAGGACCTGTTCACGGAGGATTTATACGTCCGTCTACACAAACCTACAATAGTGCAGCCACCGAAGCTATATGGTCTACCTAAGGTACACAAAACCGATGTACCTTTGCGCCCCATTGTGAGTCAAATTGACTCACCTACGTATGACTTGGCGAAATATGTCGCTTCGGTGCTACAGCCCCTGGTAGGAAAGACATCATCCTACGTGAAGGACTCTCGTCACTTTGTGGAGATCATCAAGACCTGCAATGTTCAACCAGGCGACCTCATGGTGAGTTTTGACGTGGAGTCACTCTTCACCAATGTCCCACTTCAGGAATGTCTTGATGTAGTAAGAGAAATGCTTAAGGACAACGAACTCCCAGACCAGTATGCAGTTTTACTTGAACACTGTTTGGACGGAAATTTCTTTTTATACCGTGGGCAGCACTACCTCCAGATTGACGGAGTGGCGATGGGTAGCCCAGTAGCTCCAGTATTGGCCAACATCTGGATGGAACATTTTGAGAGTAAGGTAGATTTCACCGCCAACGGTATAAAGTTGTGGAAGCGCTACGTCGATGACGTGTTCTGCATTATGAGGGGAAGCGAACATGAAGTACTGCAATTGGTCAGCACGTTGAACTCCTTACATCCAAACGTCCGGTTCACACACGAGTTGGAGGAAAACAGGTCCTTGGCCTTTCTTGACGTCAGAGTGATGGTGAGACAAGATGGTTCCTTAGCACACAGTGTTTACCGAAAACCCACTCACACAGATAGGTACCTGAACGCCGCATCACATCACCATCCGCACCATTTACAGTCCGTTGTGGCATCACTCACGAACAGAGCTCATGCTCTGTGTGACCCTGAACATCTGGAGGATGAACTTAGCCATGTTCAGGAGGTTCTCCAACAAAACGGATATGTAAATACACGACACACAAAGCGAAGGAGCCGAAAAACGCTAGAGGTATGCAGACAACACATCTTTCTGCCATATGTGAAAGGGGTGACAGATAAAGTTGCAAATATACTTAAAAAGTTTTCAATAAAGTCGGTTCTCACCCCTCATACAAAAGTTGCTCAGTTATTAAGAACACCAAAAGATGTCATACCTCTACAAATGCCTGGCGTTTACAAGATTGACTGCAGCTGTGGTCGCTCATACATAGGGCAAACTAAAAGAACCATTGCTGAGCGGGTGAAAGAGCACATAGCAGCGGTCAAAAATAGGCAACTGAATAAGTCGGCAATAGCGGAACATCTGCTAGACTCAGGAAGTAACCATTGGATCGAGTTACATGACCCAAAGGTTCTATCTCGTGAGCGTCACTATTATAAAAGGATGGTTCGAGAGGCGATTGAGATCAAAAAACACCCAAATTTCAATCGTGAAGATGGTTTTCGTCTCTCGTCCTCGTGGAATCCGGTGATTAATAAGTGCGGGCGTCGTGTACAGACTGCACTGCATTCGGACACGGTCAGTGTAGTGTGTCGTACTGTGAACGTGAACATTCCTGATTCAGAAGACGAATTGAGGGTAGTCGTGGATACTGCCGTCAATTCTTGGCAGTAACTCGCAGAACATCCAGTCGCCCCGTGACCACGATCGCTGCAACGCGATGGAAACGTAGGGGAAAATAAAACAAAAGGTACGCGATAAATACCCGATAAATATTCTTTAATAAGAACTCGTTGAATACGAGATGAATTCTTTTTATTAGGATCTTCTTTTTTTTTTTGTTTTATTATTTAAACTACTTTAAACTGTATCTCTTTATGTTTACAAAATAAACAGTCGGACAAGTAAATTTTTTTATATAATCTCCTAGGCTCAAGCTCAAGTTTGCATGGTAACTCAGCCGGTCAATTTAAATTTAATATGGCACAGAATAACTATAAAATAGGTACTACCGTACCTAGATAGATAAATTGACAAGCATAAGACTGTACCAATACCACATTTGCTAAAAACAAAACACTATCTGCTTTCCAATTCTCCTACACTAAATTATGTGATACTTATCTGGAACCATCAAGCTTATGACAAAACACTATCGCCCAGCTAGAACCTCAAATTATAATTTTAGCAGTTCTCGATGGCAATTTTACCGCTTTCCTTTGACAATCTGTATACACCGAAGATTTCAAAGAGCCTACAAATATTTTTGACGAGCAAACTGAAGTAAACCCTTCTAAGCAAACCAAACCCTTTTTTATATTTTAACCGACCTCGAAAAAAGGAGGAGATTCGATGTTTGGTTGGATGTATGTTTTTTGTTTAGGTATGTTCGTCAATTTCTCCTTCATTTCTGAACCGGTTATTGTGGTTCTTTTCAGTTGTACAGAATATGATCCCGAGTTGTTCCATCAATTTTATTCCCAGCGCTTAATCCTATCCCAAACACATAAAACACAGTTTAAAACTTAGGGATTTAAAGTAGTTTTTAGTTTTCACAAAACAATGGCTTAACCCGTCTTACAAATCCCATTTCCACTAGGAAATGTTAAGTCCTACAGAACCATTTTAACTATTTCTCCCGGTTCTACATGATAAAATAAAATAGTAGTGAACTAAAGCCGGATACTGCACTAATCAAATAACTAAGAGGACGGATACCTACGTATAATAGTACCTACTTACGACGCCTCTGCTGCACTAGGACCCTTGACCCAAAACTCTCTTTTTGTTGTGCAAGTACTTTCAAAATGGGGATGGCGAGGGTACTTAAGTATTTTTATAAATAGTACTGACAAAATATATCATTTTTCACACTGATGCACACAATTTATGTTTTTTCTTTGTGACAGCTGGGTGGCAGTCTGTATTTTTAGGTATTCTTTATGGATGAACACTATTTGGTGTTTTTAATAAATAATGTTATTCATTATTTATTAAAAACACCAAATAGTGTTGTATCAGAAGGAAGGCCTTCTGATACATCTAAAATAATATCTTCAAACATAAAAACTAAAATATTTTATATAGGTATTAACATATTTTAATACATATATTTGTTTTTGAATAAAGTAAAGTAAACTGAAAAGACAAGATAAAAAAATATGGAAATACTCATAATAAAAAGTGAAAAAGAGGTATAAATGTGTAGGTACTGTGTTACTTTACAGCTTGCAACTATACATAAGCTCGTTCATAATGAACTTGCCCAATGGCGAGGAGTTTAACAATGCGATAAAATTAATTACCCATTGATTTCCTTGTTTAAAAACTCGGAACGAGACCTACCTTCCTATTTCACAATCAAAACCTGAAACAAAAGCAGCCCAGCCCAGCCAAACACACCCCTAGGCACTTCTAACCACATTTTCACGGACGAAACGTATAGTTCTGCTTCCCACTTACCTAAACCTTTTTGCGCCAGACCTTTCTGCGTTTGTTCCAATGCCCAAATTCTGCTACATTTGTTTGGATTAACGCTTTATCTGTTTTGGGTTACTGATGCTTTAAACCTGTTTTAGATTAGGGTAATAAATCATGGTGAATCAAACTGGGTTAAATAAACAAAGAATATGTAGTTCTAAAATGTGATAATAGTGACCTGATGGAGCATATTCATTTTATATTGGTAGAGCTATCCTGCTAATGTTCCAAAGGCGAAAGTTTGTGAGTTGTGAGGATTTTTGACCAAAATTAACGCTCGATTGGGCTGAAATTTTGCATATTAATAAATGAACCTTGAGCAATATATAAATACATGAAAAGCCGCGGGCTTATGCCCGCGGCTTTTCTTACTGGCTTACTGGCTTATGCCAGTATTAATATAAAGTGATTGTCTATTGGTGGTATTTATCTATTGGCAGGGCCATGTAGATAAATATTGACAAATCAAACACAGCAAACGACGTATTTAATAACCACCGCCAACATAAAATCATTAAAAATATTCTAAAAAAACTAATCAATTAATTCAATAACAATAAAAAACAAAGTGCTATCAGAAAAACAGTCAGCCCAGAAAGAATAACATACGACCGTATATTTTATTACCGACACATTATCATCGCAAGCGAAAAACAACTTTATGGCAGGCAAAATTAAGATTATTTTGTCACGCCATAAAAACGTCAATTTGCCTTCTGTTTTACAAGCCAATCGCCACTAAAATTACATTATCGGAAAAGCCGGTTGGAGACTTGTGGTTATAGAACGACCCACTTAAAATGTTCCCTCGGCACTATTTTGCTGCTAATAACGCTGCTTTGAGGATACTAAACAGGGTCGTTTGAGTAAAAGTACTTGGGGTCAGAGAGCCAGCGAAACTTCTTGGTCGCGCGTATTTTAAAGCTTACTCAGTCAAACATAATAGTGTTTGAATGAGTAAGTTTCATAATTTGAGTCAAACATAATAATGTTTGACTGAGTAAGCTTCATAATACGAGTCAAACATAATAATGTTTGGCTGAGTAAGCTTCATAATACGAGTGAAACATAATAATGTTTGGCTGAGTAAGCTTCATAATACGAGTCAAACATAATAATGTTTGGCTGAGTAAGCTTCATAATACGGGTCAAACATAATAATGTTTGGCTGAGTAAGCTTCATAATACGAGTCAAACATAATAATGTTTGGCTGAGTAAGCTTCATAATACGGGTCATACATAATAATGTTTGGCTGAGTAAGCTTCATAATACGAGTCAAACATAATAATGTTTGACTGTAACATGTGGATGATTGAGCAACTTTTCATCGTACATGCATATGAAGTTACTGACGGAGTTTTACCAATATTCAAACATTATGTCATTAATCGCGTCTGGAAAAATTAAACCGAGTGTATTCGCATTTGGTTGGTTTAATTTTTGGAAGCAATCCAAAAAGCTGTTTTTTTATATTTACAAAAAAACAAGTTGTCGCGGTCTCACAAATCCAAGAATTGACTGCGTCCGCCGTTGCTTAAATTTGGTGATCGGTACTCAACTTGGTATGGAGATTGGATTTTTTCTATATGTTTATTTGAGAATAATAAAAAAAATTACCTAATTATTGATTGACCCTGTTGATATGGTTTATTTTATACTTAGACATTTATCATTTAATATTTTGTAATAGTTATTTGCCAATAGTATGAATAATACCATCTATGGCGCTCGTTAGGGGAGGCCTATGTATGTCCAGCAGTGGACTATTATATATAGGCTGGCGATGATGATGATGATGATGCAAAGGCAGAAACATTATATTCAAATTCTAAATATATTTAGGAAAATAAATTATTTTCATTATACTTATATTTTTTAATGGATTTTCGCAAAGCAATGCTTAAATTTATCTATTTTATACATTGTAATTTTTGCAATTAATAAATTTTAGAGAATTTAATATAATGTTCTAATAATAGGTAATCTCTATTACTCCAGGGCTTACGAACTATAAAAACAAAAATTTGTCAATAAATAAACTTTTTTGTACCGAAAATCTACTTACTATCAGCCTCTTGCTCTATTCATACTGAGCGACCTGTAAGCACTTTAAAAAAACCGCTTTTTTGAAACGACCGTATTTTTACAGCTACGGTATAGTATAATCCATTCACAGAACAGGGTTATGGCCGTTTTTAACCCTTCATGCTTATGGTAAAAGGGATTTCAGATTATCGTTTTTTGTGTACATGTTACGGCTAAAGGTGGGTGTGAACATAAACTTAAGATTAGCCGGCTAAACCTAGGTTTATCTTCGAGGAGGTGTTAATGTTAGTTTCGTCTATCTTTAGCCGGCTAAACTCAAGTGTAACCGCAAGCCCTCGGCTAAAAATGTAGAAGGAAATGGAAACTATTTTGACACGAAAACTTTTATTAAAAAATAATCACTCTCATTACACATACTTTTATGTACCTATGTAGGTATTCAAAATTATAATTATTACATTTGTTCACGCCGATCTATTTCCGAACGCGTGAACCTGACATTGACAGATTCATGTTTTTCAACGAAGTCGAGACGAGTACTGCACCAATCACGCGCCGGCGCAGAGAGCCTATCATGCGGTCGATACATCACGTCATGTTCGTGTGTAGCCAATAAAAGACCGCAGCCATGACGCGACGTCGGCGAGCACCAATCCCACGGGCCCCACATCACGTCACTTTTGTATCCAAAAACCGTTCGACGAAGCAGCCACGCAGACAGAAGAGAGAACAAATAACCCTAAGATCGCTAAGACGTTCCTCCCAAAAGTTTCCATGTAAAAAGTTCTAAAACACTTGTAATTTATTGTAATTCTTCCATAATTAAACCCAGTCAAAACCAAATCTATTTCATTTAAAGTTTTGTTCCCTAATACTGAACAACATTTACAAAATATTAATCACTTAAAACAATATCTACCTAATCATTAAAATAAAATAATAAGGAACCATTTGTTCATCACAGATATTTCTGTAGGTATTTAAAATTACAATTATTACAATTACAAAATATTAATCACTTAAAACAATATCTACCTAATCATTAAAATAAAATAATAAGGAACCATTTGTTCATCACAGATATTTCTGTAGGTATTTAAAATTACAATTATTACAATTACAAAATTTTAATCACTTAAAACAATATCTATCTAATCATTAAAATAAAATAATAATAAACCATTTGTTCATTACAGATACTTCCGTAGGTATTTAAAATTACAAAATAAAACTTCTTCAGTGTTAATAATTTAAAACAATATTATCTAGTCACAATTATTGTGTGCGCGCATTGTCTCCCCACCACCCCCACAAACCCTCCGCCTGCCCGGCGATTCCATCGAATACATTTTTAACCGTTTCGTTTCGGTTAAAAGATGGAATATCACGACGCAAACTAACATGATATCGAACTTTAGCTGCTTGTCGAAGATAAACCTAAGTTTAGCCGGCTAATCTTAAGTTTATGTTCTCACCCACCTTTAGCCGTAACATACATAATGAGAGGTTGTTATGTAAAATCGTTACAAATAGCAAATTATAGTGACTTTTACGAGGTTCGACTAATGCAAGTAATATGTAAAATAATGAGACACGATCGCATTTTTTTTTAAAAACCTGTCCACACTCGTGGAGCCTGCGTGAACTTTGAACAGCCTCCACACTCGCGCTAGAATCACACACATGCCTTACGAATCCTTTGTCGCGGGATAAACCGATAAGCTACTACGGTTAGGATTCGACAAATAGAGCCAAGTTTCAAAACTTACTCTATAAACCTCAGTATTCTAAGGACATTTACAAAACAGCTGATCATATTCTGGCGCAGCGCATCATCATTGCCATACACCGAGGCAATGCAGCATCATAGGTACACTTCCGACTGTTATTTATATCGATCAGTTGAGCTTCCTGTAGTTTGTTTGCAACAGTCTTCAGTTTCGATTGTAAATATCTTCATCATCATCACCAGCCTATAATAGTCCACTGCTGGACATAGTTAAAATACAGTTCTTATTTGGTTATATTATTGCCATTTTTTGTATGTATTAAACACATTAAAATTTCCTCGTGCTTGCGGGTCGAATAAACATTACATAGCCTTAACATTCTTCACATAAAACCATTGTATTCTACAAATAAAAGATTTATTCTGATTCTTGATTCTGAAAAGATACGGGAACTCTAATGCGCTAATGCGATATGGGAATGGGATGACCCCCTCATGGTTCGTGACAGTCGAATTCAACTATTTCTTTTAAATACTCCTTAGTTTTCTTTTAAATCATTAATTGAATTCACAAATTAAGGAGCTGTTCCATAATTGAAATCGAACTTCAAAAATTAACTGACACTTTAATCTTTTGTTTATACTCGATCGCCTTCAAACCAAGTTTGCTATTCAAATTGTGTTGATTCAATACTTCTATTTCAAAGCTATGGTCAATACTATTTGAAATTCAAAACAACCAAACTTATGTTTTATTCAGAAATGTTGCTGGCCACTGGTAATTTAATAAAACTTGCTGAGATAATTAACAAATTTATTTTATGATAATAAGTAGATTGTAAGATATCCATAGTGTGTAATCCTTATTATTCATAATAATATGCTAACTTAAACATTCTATAGCCTATGTTCATCATGGAAAGTATAGGATTCTAATAGAGAAAGAATGTTTCGGAGCCTATTCAATTCAAACAAATCTTTCCTCTTTATAATATTAGTATATACATACATAGATGTTTAAGATGTGTGCTTTAATTAAATTTATGTAACCATTTTTATGATATTAGTTATTCTGCATCTTCATAGCTTATCTGCCATAAACTTAGTGCTTTTTGCAGGAATATGACAATAATTATTAGCTAGAGATTATTTTAACCAAATTATTGAGAAAGCATTTTGTAATATAATTTATAAAATAGCAACCTTTTGAGGTTTCTATGCCGCTGGCGGATTAAAGTTGGCTTTATTTCTCTCACGTAATTACCGTCTTAGCAAAAGTAGGAAAAAGCTTTTCCTCGTGGACTTTTTGGGTCAATTTTGACGTTAGTGTAAAGTGTTTTATGGCACGAGTAGTTTTAAATGTAATTTAGCGATCCAGAATAGCGCAAAACGAGGCAAAGGCATAAACGAAAAGAAGTAGTGGGTCGAAGAAATCGTGAAATAGAATTAGTCCACCATTGCTTTAACAACGTTAACAGTTTATAATTATGTTTTGTTTCTATTGTATACTTAAACTAGCGGTCCACCCCGGCTTCGCACGGGTATTTAACATTTGTAAAATATATTTATTATTAATAATAATAAATATATTTATAATTTATAATTATTAGTTATTTAGCCACAGAGACAGACATCATAAAAGTTTATTAGAAGAACCATTTTAACGGGTATTTTTCGCGTCTATTTACCTATTATCACAAAAGTTTGTTTGTAAAATAAAACCCTTTTTCCAAGAAAACAGGTAATCAAACAGGGTCTATTTTCAAACTTACTAATTCCTTAATTTAAATCCAACTGGTATTTATATGGATCAGTTGAGCTATCTATAGTTTGCTTGCAACAGACTGCAGTTAACTCAATTGTTGCAATTGTCAATACTAGCTTTAATTCAATTATATAATTGCAATTTTGTTTGTTAAAAAATGCTTTTTTACCATTAAAAATACTACTAATTCCTTGTAAGGATTTCTTGAAAATGAGGGCTTGCAGGAAGTCCCAAACCTGTGTAAGTGAAACAAAACTAAGTTAAGGCAAACGTACAAATTTGTTGAAAGTGGAAATCCTATTGATATGCGAGGTTGCTATCGGATTACAATATCCTCATTTAAATGCGGTGAGCGTAAGCCAAGTGTAAAGTAAAGTTCAACAAAATTTGAAATCAAACTTGAAATTTTAAGTGGACTTAGAAGTAGCGAAGAGATATACCCCTATAACTGGCACGGTTCGTAGGTATCTTAGGATAATACAGCATTTGCAGTAAAGATATCAGGATTAGAATAAGATATTTAAATAGGGTTTTTATTCTAGACTATATTTTTTGGACTATATTTTTATAACATCAACATCAACAGCCTATGCTAGTCCACTGCTGGACATAGGCCTCCCCTAATGAGCGCCAAAGAATGCATTACTCATCATTTGGGGGTTATTGCCCATAATCCCCACGCTGGGCATGCGTGTTGGGGATCGCAGTTCGGTGGAGTTGTTCTGCAGAGGGTGCTGCTGCCCGCCCCCCGGTGTTTTCCCTTAGTCGCCTCTTCGACACCCACGGGAAGAGTTGGGGTGGTGAAATTCTATGCCGGCACCACACGACTACTTTTTTTAACAAAATATACAAATACGTTTTGGAGATGGCTTTGGCAAACATCTGTCGCCAAAATAACAATAGTTCGTTTTCTAAATCAGTATCACATATACAGATGAAATATTTGATTGTTTGTTTCTTTGGATACAATAGGCCCCAAAACAAGAAAAAATATTTCGCCATGAGAATCCTATATTATACCTGATGTACGATAACTATAGAATATTTTCAAAAAAGTTAGGGATCAGTATGAAATCTTAAATTATGTAACCCAACCTGTATTATATAAGTGTGTGTGTAAAAATGTATAATTTATGAAATATTTGTTATGTAGATACCCGTGCGAAGCCGGTACGGGGCGCTAGTAGTTCAGAGAGAAAAATTTGCATATTGCATGCGAATCCCTAACATTTTTAAAAATATCTATAGCCTATGTTTATCAGAGAAAATTTAAAATTCGCATGGTAAAAGAAAATTTTAATCCGTCCAGTAGTTTCAGAGCCTATTCAATTCAAACAACCAAACAACCAATTAAATCTTTCCTCTTTATAATATTAGTACTTATAGATAAAATAGGTTAACTCTTTTTTTGCTTCTGATTCCATCGATGACCGTGTACCTAGACTAGAGAAGCTATTTTTAATTTATAAATAGCTTCAGCTTCGCTTCGTGAACGCGGGGTAAATGTAGCGTAATATTTTGTAATAACTATTTTAATACCACGTATTTTTCCAAGTTCTTCACATTTTTCGTCTTTATTATTAAAGTTTTTATTTACTGAATTCTCATAGGCTAGTAGTACTTCGTAGCGTTTAGACAGGATTATTAAATCATTTAAATAGTTAACGTTGATTATTAAATTTTATCGTCTGATTTTATCCTTTGGTTAAATGATCCAAACCACAACAACAAGAAATCGTCCAGTAACCTCCTACGTCGCAGGCGACCCTTCACCCGCCGCGCCGCAAAGATCGCCACAAGACAACGTACTTGTTTAAGGCGCATACAGCACCTAAACTAGCGCCACCACCTACTTTATGTTATTATTCTGTTTAACAAAGGAATTTTCAAAAATCCATCGTCCAGTTTGTGATACCTATCATAAGCTTTTTTTTAATGCCTCTGTAATAGTTTTATTCTATTTAGTTTAGGAAGAGATACGAAGTTGCCCTTGGTGGCCACCAAAATCTATTTTCGAGGTTACAGAGGCATTAAAAAAAAAGCTTATGATAGGTATAACAAACTGGACGATGGGTTTTTGAAAATTCCTTTGTTAAACAGAATAATAACATAAAGTAGGTGGTGGCGCTAGTTTAGGTGCTGTATGCGCCTTAAAGTGAGTTTACTGTTTCTAGAAACTTCAAATTCCGTGTTGGTTATAAAATTTGAAAGTGCTCCAAAGGAGAGCGGATGTTGCGATCACAAATTTGTATTCGAAGCTCACAATAAAGTTCATTTAAATATAAATGCGACGACCTTTACGCCGGTAAGCGTTGTAACTCTGAACTTAGCCATAATTTTTTATGATTATGCCGCAATACTTTGGACGGTTTATAAGCTTAGTACAGTGCGCGTCACATATAAGTACCCCCCTATCTCAATGTATGTGGGACACAATAATTCTTATTGTTGGGAATTTCAGACTTTGAGTATCATGGGTGGGCGGTTCGATCGTGAGCGGCGGCGTCATAAATTTTTGTATGTGAAAATTTGTGAAAAGATTCAATTAGAAGTGGTCATAAATATAATGTAAACAAGGGGGGTACTTAATTCTGACGCGCACTGTACCTACACTGTAGTAATGTGTAGTACCGGAGTAAAGGATTAAGTGCTGTAAAAATGTTTCATGGTCATGAAACATTTAAAATAATTTGAAGATCTTAATAAAAAAATGGGAAATCCATAATAATATTATAAAGGGACAGTAACTCTGAACTTTCGTTTTTCTTTTATTATTAACAACATTTCTCGGAAAAAAATAAGCGATTATTTCGCCTATTCTTTTACCTTTTCATCTACGCAAGTCTTCGTTTTCAGAACTATGTATTTGAAAAGCGCGTTCGAAGCCGCGGTATCGGATAAGAATTGAAATAACAAAACGTAGAAAATCAAATCAAACTTTTTGAATTCGATAAGTTAAAAAAATGCAATAACAGATACCACATTGAAACAGTTGAACTAACTAGAGTTGCAGAGATCTCATCATATCATCATATTTAAAAGCGTGTTACGCTTTTAAATATGTATTTTCTTGCTAAACTATCATTATTTTAGCGAAAAATACATATAATTTGTATCTATGTTATTGGTATTCCAATAAAAATTACGTGCTAAAACCAAAATTAAAACAAACAAAGCAATATATTCAAGTAAATAGTGCAAACAAAGCGCTTATCCCACAACTCAGTTTAGTGCGCTATAACTCTATCAGGACGTCAATTTTATGATATTCCAATAAAATTGCAAAGTCGAAACAACTGCAATGCATTATGTACAGCGTCGACGCGGCAATAAATCAAGATTTGATTTAACATTTCATAGAGCGAAGCGTCTTCTCGAGGCTAAAGGCCTTTGTCCACTACCCCATTTCATAGTATGACTACGCTACGAACGTATCAGACTAGACTAGATCCAAAATTTATCATGATGCGCGTCAAACTTCCATTACTGTCTTAGGAAAAGCGGCGCTCGAATGAAGCTGGTCAGTGAAAAGACAGGATCTATTGTCTCAAAACATTGAATGAGATTTATTAATTGTAATTATTATTTATTTATTTATTACTAGCGGTCCGGCCTAACATTCGGATTTTTCATGCGGATTCTTTTAAAAATATTCTATAGCCTCCACACGGAAAATTTAGGATTCTAATGGCAAAAGAATTTTTCAAATCGGTCCAGTAGTTTCAGAGCTTGTTCAATTCAAACAAACAAACAATCAAATCTTTCCTCTTTATCATATTATGTATGTATAGGTACGTATATGAATTTAATGTATACATACGTATATGAGTTAACATTTCATTTTATGTCAGTGAGTACAGAGGCGTGGATCTTTCACAGTAGAACAATTTTTTAAGCAGATACCTATGATTGGACGTCTGTCGGTCCGCTTGTTCAGGTTTTGAGGTTGATATATGAAAAGCTTTGTTATAATAAATAAAAGCCTTTCTTAAATAAAACAATACAATTATCTTACAAAATGAGAGCTGATTGGAGTTTACAACTGACCTAACTGCAGAGTGTTGCAGGCAAACTACAGGTATCTCAACGGATCTATGTCAATAGAAAACCTTTTGATTTACCCTTGTGAATGAAAAATATAATAAAAAAAAGAAAAGCTTGTTTTATTATGTTTTGAAATATGTTCGGTTCAGTTCAGTGGGCGGGGTGCTTTAAGTTAGATAGAGCTGCATATGGAAGCCACATTAAGAACACTCTCACGACTTTCAACGTATAAATGGTAAGAAGGGTTTAAACGTGGGAAAGAGGGATGGATAAATTTAAAATGGTAAACTAATAGATGATATTTAAATAAAAAAACTTAGAATAACATAGACTGACATTTTTTGCAGCATTTTTGGGGTTTTATTTATAGAAGTAAAATATTTATTTTTACAATACAATTCTATACAAAAATGCTTTTTTATTGTGTTGCTATAACAGAAGACATAACATAAGGCAAGTACAATGGGCGGCCTTATCGCTTAGAAGCCATCTTTTCCAGGCAACCTTTGGATGGAAATATATATTTTAATTTAAGAAATGCGATGGGTGTACATGTGTTTGTAATTTAAAATATATCTTATCTACATTAATTGAAACTTATGAACAAATAATAAATAAATATAACTAAAACCTTACTAAACATACTTACATACATAGAAAATATTTATACATTTAATATACTTCTTAGATACATAAATAAATAGTGTGAACCTAGGTTTTATTATTTCTATTAAATTTTAAACTACTGGTGATATCCAAAGCAAAAGCCCAGTTGGTTGGAAGCCCTCAAGTTTTTAATCATCAAAGGCTTTTGTGTTTTTAGTTCGAGGAAAGTAACTAAAGCTTGATGAGTAAACTGTGTCTTAAGTTTAATTTTTCATAACAAAGGAAAGGTCTTTATTTGTAAGATTTTGGGGTGTATTTATGAATGTTGTTTCCCACACTTTTGCTCATGTTGTACCTAGTTATTTGAATATAAAAACCGGCAGATTTTTTAAAAAAGGATGATTTTGAATGACTTTTATACTAATATTTTAAGTATTTATTTTTCTTATCATATATTTTAATTTAGTGGGGATATTCAATAAAAATAAACATTCTTGCAAATGCTATTCATTTCCTTTAGGAAACCATAATAATAATTCTCTATAATGATTTGATATTTCATCTATATAATTCCTAGTATAAATTTGGGGAAAATTGAAGTAGAGTTTATAATATGCAGCGAGAATCGAAGAGCCCAGGGTTTCAAATATTCACAAGACGAAGTGAAAATGTAGGTCCTTAACTTTTCACCGTTTCCTGAGATATTAACTCTAAAAATAAGAGCACAATTAGACTCGTAGCTGCTCGTAGTTGCTTTAAACAAGGGATGGTTTAAAGCAAAGCTAATGTATTAAAATGGAAATAGACTTCAGCGTTGTTGACAGGTTTATTTAGGTTTAGTTATATATATTTGAAACGAGTTAATGTTGCTCTGATTCTTACTACGTAGTCTTTTTTTTTTTGACATCTAACGCAGCATCATCTATTCGAACACAGCTGATATATTATGTACTGCATACAAGAGATTGATATTTTTATCAAACATAGGAAACGACCAGAACACTACACATAACTAAAGTAATAGAATCGAAGCCTTAGAGGTTGCGGAGATTTATTTAAGGCAGCCAAGCCTTAAGAGAAAAGATTAAAAGAGGGCGGCACAGGTACTAAATATTTAAATAAAGCTTATACAAACTTATATAATCCTTTATTATATACCAAATAGAAACCTACATTTATATACATATCAACAAGAATTCATTGGAGAATTTGTGGGGACAGTTAAATGTATAGTGATAAATAACACTACCTTTTATAATAACCAGAAACAAACAAAATTCCAAGCAAAATTTGACAGTTTCTTTTACTTGGGAGCGTATACCTATATAGAAAGCGGTGACGTCTGTCTGTCTGTCTACCACGGAGCTTTGCCCCAGAAACGAAATGGAATAAAATGAAAAGGGAAATTTATTGCAATTTACTCGTATTGTGTGACGGTTTCACATTTGACATGACACCAAGTTTTATTTATTTCTTCGTATCTACCCTGACTATCTTGAGAAAAATCTGTCAATTCCAAATTCCGCCATTATAGTATTGAACAGGTACCAAAACCTGCAACAGAAAAGTGAACACTAAAACAGTAAATGCCATATCATTTTTGGTAGATTATCCTGAATAATTCAAAATATTTTTATTTTCAGAACATGACATTATTTTGGTTAGTTTTAAAAATATCAAACCATCATAGGTCTGATCTCCTGCACTAGAATGGACTGTACAAAATGATAAATAGAATAATTTAATAAGCCTTACTATCAAAGGTGATGCAAATAGGATTATAGTTTATGTTAGGTTAGAAATTATTTACTAAATTATATTTGCTCCACTATTATGGAGGAAATATAATTTAATCTCCTCAAAACACTGTACAAATTTAAAGCGAAATTCGCAAACAATTTTCCAAATCATAGATCCCAGCAAGCGAAGCGTGAGCAGTGGTCATTTGTCACAGAATGTCACAGAATAAGAAAAAGAGAAGAGCCCACGTCAGTCCATCTGTCTCAGAACCTACATCAAAACCCCACTGACACATTGTATATATAACGCCTGTCTACTACACAGAGAATGAAAGAAACCCGACCAGCCTAAACAATTAAGAAGCGATATTTTATCGGGGAAGGCCAAGGCTGCGTCTAATAGGGCAGGGGAAATAATAAAGGCTGGTGCTGGCCGACGTCTAATGATGGTTAGTAATAACAACCGATACTTTGATTAAAGGATCTATTGTATAAAGTGTTCGTGTGGTGTGAGGACCCGATCATATTGTTATTATAAAAGTATCTTAAGTTTATAAAGTTGCATAATTAAGTTGATAATGAAAAAAATGCAAATTGACGTAATCCACTCTATGTTACCAAATTTTTTTTCCCACATGAGTGAAATATTGTGTGTTCTTACAGAGATAAAAAATCTATAAATCGAAAAGTTGGTAACGAATTAACTCGTTGGGTTAATTCGCAACTCGTTAAGCTATGAATGACGCGGCATATATTCATGAGTATAAATATTTATAACAACTAGCAGACCACCCCGGTTTCGCACGGGTATTTAACAAAAAACGATGTTTTCATGCAGATCTCTAATTTTTTGAAAATATTCTATAGTCTATGTTCAACAGGGAAAATGATTGAAAAATTGTTTCATCTTTAGAATCCAAAATTATT
Organism: Eupithecia pulchellata; assembly: GCA_963931895.1. Lineage (NCBI taxonomy): Eukaryota > Metazoa > Arthropoda > Insecta > Lepidoptera > Geometridae > Eupithecia > Eupithecia pulchellata. Next base: position 1,717,462 of record OZ007536.1, on the reverse strand, counting down.
CTAAAGATGAAAGAATTTTTCAAATCTGTCCAGTAGTTTCGGAGACTTATCAATTCAAACAAACGATCAAATATTTCCTCTTTATTTATTATAAGTAGGTATAGATAGACTTGAAAAATCTATGATCTACTGAAGATTTCATTAGCAATTTTAAGCCTTTCAAATCGATTTTATAGCGAAGTAGGTTTTTGAAAAACTTCAAAACAATTCCTCTTACCCTGTATTGCGAGTTCAATGAAAATATTTGCTAATTAAACACATGAATATTAAAGGCTAATTTCGCATAGCTTGTAGCCAATTTTCCGCAGTGTATGCACTTGGGATCATTCGCTGTTTAGTTTGTGTTATAAAGTTGTGACAATGCTGTACAGTAAACGACACAAGTTATGACTAAAACCTGAGGGATCTTCCAGTTCCAAATTATGTGATACTAGCGATCCGCCCTGGCTTCGCACAAGTATTAAAAAATATTATATGCGGAACCATAATGTTTTTGAAAAAATCTATAGCCTATGTTCATTACAGAAAATTTTGGATTCTAATGGTGAAATAATTTTTCAAATCGGTCCAGTAGTTTCGGAGCCTATTCAATTCAAACAAACAACAATCAAATCTTACCTCTTTATAGTATTAGTATACGAACACAGGCTATAGAATATTTACAATAAAAATAAGGGTACCGCATGAAAATTGAATTTTTTGTTAAATACCCGTGCATAGCCGGGGCGGACCGCTATTATTGCATATTTACCAGTTTACGGAGCAGACAACGATACGGTTGCATACATTTTTGTTAATCTGACTACCGGTGGCAAAAGCCAGTGAAAAACCAACAGTTCTGTACTAAGCGAGCCTAGAATCTGTCAGTTTAATCAGTCCCTAGATATTCGTTGCTTTGAAGTTAATACTAATTCTAATTAAGTGGCCGAAGTACTAATTTATTTTGGATTATATTTTAGGTACCGTCAGTTTTTTTCTACTAAGCGTGTGGTTTTTCAACCACCTCTTTGTCGTCTATCTGGCGAAGGTTGACATAATTTAAGTCTGAACTCTGAATTACGGTGATCTTAAACGACTTAGCACATACTTCATCCAGCACCGCTACCGCACGGCACCACAATGTGTATTCAATATGGGATTAATCTTCCTATCTACCGCTTAGCTTCAAACGAGTTGTGCACTGTTTGCTATTTCATCTTATTCCAGTTTTCCCCCTGAAAATGGTTCCTAGGAGATTTTTTCTTTGCCATCAGTGTAAAATGTATGCAAATGCTACAAACCACACATTTGTGATATGCGGCATTCATGTGGCCCAGATCTACGACTATCTTTAATTTAAAGTCATTTACGACGGGATATATACCGTGATTTCAGTTTTCAAATATTTCGGCACAGTTTCATGCGCAATGATGTTGTTGCGTGATCATGGCGCATGAAACTGTGCCGAAATGTTGAAAAAACTCAAACCTCTAATCGTGCTAATTATTCCGTCATAAATGACTTTAGTGCTAATAATCAGTATAGTAATAACTAGCAGTTTTACTTTTGGTTTGTATTGGGTTCTTACAAAAGGTACCGATTAAATAATATTGAATTAAATAATGTTCCTTTTATTGCTGACTGTACATTTTACCAATTAATTACTATATTCACTCATGGCCTTTTGCGCGAAGTTCACGGATTGAGTAAACAAGTTTTTAATTAATATATCGTTCAGTTTTAATTTATTATTGGGTATCCTTTCGCAGGTAAATGGGTCAATTGTTTATGTTGGGAAATAGCCAATTAAAATGTTTATTTTATAAAAAGGTTTAAGGATGACTAATGGCGATTTCTTTTAGATAATTACAAAATGATAGAGATAGAGATAGATAATTTATTTGGTTCACAAAACATAGGCAGCATACAAACTAACATACCATTAAAAATAAAACTAATACAATAACAAATAAACTTATACAAAAAAACAAGGTAGGTAGGTGTTATTCTAAAAATAATTAAAAGAAACAAAATAAGCAATAAAACAAAAGCAAAAAATCAAAACAAAAACAAAAGGAAAGGTATGCCTAAATCAATACCTATTTAAAATTAACATAAAAACCTTACTGGCTAGGTACCTACCTACCTACTTGTCGATATGTATGAAGATTAGTGCTGCCGAGGTGAGCCAAAAAGGATCAGTCTCAGCTTTATGCTGTTTTGCAGAGGGGTACAAAACAGCGCTGGTTTTCAGACTGAACCAGTCTTGGTGACACGGAGCAAAGACGAGCATTCCGCTTTACAACTAAGTAGAATGCATGAAGTTAAAAAAGAAAAGGTTCAGTGGTATTGATATGTCAATGTCAACAATTTATGTCAATGTAGAATTATTTAGGTTATTTGCACGTTTTATGAGTTTGGGACATGTGACTCGACGTGACACGTCACGTCACTTTATTTTTGTTAATTTTTGGAAATTTTACAATTTTTTTGTATTCGTAGTGGTTTTTTACAACGTGGTTCAAAGGGAAAAATGTGCAAAGTGTACCGTATCAAAAATAAACACCTGAAAACACAAAAGAATACTGATACAATTGGTAAGTAGCAGTGAAGAGATTGGGCTATCAGGAAATTTGCCTCTTCAGTAGTTCTTTTTTAAATTGTGTTCTAAATGATGCAACTGTTTTTAGGGAACGAAGTGTAGGAGGCAATAGGACATTCCAACAGTGACTAGCGGCAAATCGGAATGACCCTCTGAAGGCCACAGACTTATGCCTGGGCGTAAGGAAAATAAGGTGAGAACAAGTTCGCTTAGGGTAACGATTCAAATCACTAGCCCAATTAAGTTTAGAGTATAAGTAGGGGGGAGATTTATTTAAAATTAGGCCAAAAAGAAGAGTTGCTAGATGCAACTGTCTTCGTTCTTTCATTTTCAAGATGTTTGCAGTATTAAGGAAAGGAGTTATGTGTGTACGGGGTGGGACATGGAAGCAATAACGTGCACAGGCATTCTGCACACGTTGGATAAGATTACTAGTTCGACTTAAAATACATGGGCCATAGACCGTGTCACAGTAATTTAGACGGGACAAAACTAGAGATTCACAGAGCATTATTCGAATATTTTCTGATATGTAAGGCCGAATCTTATATAAGAGCTTAAGGCGAAAGAGTGATTGACGCACTGCTTCCGCAATATGAGATTCAAAGCGAAGGTGACTGTCCATTTTTAACCCAAGGTTTTTGGTTTCATAAACACGTTCTACTAGCTCTCCATCTACATTAATATTAACATTATTAAGTTTGCCAAGCATTTTCTTTGTACCAAAAACCATAAATTTGGATTTTTTAGGGTTCAGTATTAGAGAGTTAGTACAGGACCATTGGCTAATCTGCTCTAAATCCTGATTAATTTTTTTTACAGCACCACTACAATCTGTAGGAGGAAAGGAAAAATATAACTGAAGGTCATCTGCATAGAGGTGATGTTGGCAGAAAGTAACTCTGTTGATGATGTCAGCAGAGTACAACACAAACAGGATTGGACTGAGGACCGAACCCTGCGGAACTCCTCGAGGAACTAAACGGGCCGGAGATCGTACTGCCCTGCCACCTGATAATTGGACTTCAACACATTGTGATCTACTTTCAAGGTAACTTGAGAACCACTGCACAGTTTTTGAGTCAAACCCATAGAAAACTAATTTGGAAAGGAGAAGAGGAATATTAATGGAGTCAAAGGCCCTGGAGAAGTCTAGGAGGACCAAAATAACCAAAATGGGTCTCTTCAAGACAGTAGGTGTCTTCTAGGCCTTCGTACACTGTCGGCCACATCTTCATCTGGTGAGATCGTGGTCAAACGGTCTAATTAAGTATAATAAAAAATTTCGAACACAGATAATTCTTTATTCAAACGTATAAGGTTTTGCTTTTATATGGTTACAAGCTTTTGTATTAGTACTTACATACGTACTCCTAAGACACATAAGCCCGCAGCCCCTCGTAGTGATACTGGACAGTGAATGCGTTAACTTGCCCTGTTATTTATTTGGCTTGTACCTACAATGTATAAGTATTATAGGGACAACAAATCTTGCAACTGAATTTTAGACTGAAAAATTGGTGATATTATGGCATATTATGTAAGTTTGGTGGCAATGCCTTATTATGTCACCATCGATCTGATGATATGTAGGTGGCCATGGGAACTCTTAAACGAAATGACGTAACCTCGTCGATTTTGGGTTTATTGGATATATTTTTATAGATACTTTGGATTTTTTGTATTAAGGCTTATGTTAAGGCATTTTTTTAAATACAATGGTGATTTCTTTTAGATAATTACAAAATAGGTCTCTAATTTTTTTCTATTTCGGTCCAGCAAAGTTATAGATTGAGCATGAAAATGATCGACACGCTGTCCCGCTTAGAGAAGCGGTCATTTTCGATCCCAATCTTTATCTATGCAGCTGCGTAGATAAAGATTACGCTTATGGTACCCTTTTAGGCTTACCCACTATTAAGTGTCAGGTCAGGTTTCCTCAGGTCATTACTCCGGTTAGCTAAGTTTGTTCGGAGGTTCCTCAGTAGAACTTTATAAGCCAGTCTACTATTGATCCTGAATTTGAATATTCAGAGAAGGCTAGACCAATATTTTTTGCAGGCCCCTTCACATTCACCTTTTTTCTTCGTGACTGGAATATCAAAAGGCCCAAATATCTTTCAATGAAAGAAACGCTCGACAACATTTTGAGATTTACAAAATTAGCGAAGGGCGTTCGTCTGTTTTACTTGGAAATTAAAGTGCGAGTTTTATTAAATATTAATGTGACTGTAATGGAGTCTACAAGAAAAATACGGCGGATTGGTGCGACTTTGTCAGTGTACAATAATTGGAAATGGTTTGTTGACTTGATGGTGAAAAATGTGTTTAAGGGGGTTCATCCGGTTCGCCTTGAAAAGTAAACATTTTAAACTTTATAAAAAATAATGGTTTAGGACCATATTTTCGTAACAGAGAAATTAATGTTCTTTGCATCGTATTATATAAATTTCATAGAATGCTATTTCACTATTTTATCGTCTTATTATTTTAACGTACATATATCGTACGTAGAGTTATTTCAACCTTCCACTAGATGACGCTATTACAAGCTTCTTGACTTTTCGTGATTATAGGCGCCAACATACTGCCCGTCTTGGAAGCACCGGCTTCCAACGATGGGCTGCTAGATGATGGCTCCAGGGTAGATTTAGGTGATCACCCTCCGTATCGTTCCAGTTGTTGTTTGCATCACGGCAACACGTGAGACACCGTCTGTGCACGGGAACGTTCCAGGCGCCATTTCAGCGGAGGCACTTTGTCTACTTTTATAAATGCTGCTCTCTAGGTCACACTAGGATAGAGGGGCATAGGGGGGTACTTGAGGACAGATTGTGTTAGTGTTGAAACTGAGCTTAATTCCTTATAAGTAAGTTAAGCGGCAGCTAATACACGACCTTAATGATATTTATAAGACTTTCAAGCTATGTCACTGACAAGCCTCCAAGATGGGGTGACATAATATGTATTATATTTAATTTTATTCCATCGTTAGCAGCTCGAGAGCAATGAATCCGGGTCACTCAAAGAATCCAAAAAATCTCGGAAAGTAAGAATGCTAGGTTAATGCAATAAATTGTATTTAATAGACAATTTAATACTCCTTAAATGAAAGTTAAAAAAATATGAGTCACCATACATTTTATTTACACAAAATTACATAAAGAAAAAAAACTGCTGATCTCTCCTTAAAACAAAAATAGGAAACATGAAATTTTTAAACTTTATGACGATTTTCTTGAATTTTAATACTTCGTATTACCTCCTCGTGCTTCCATTACTGCGTTTACGCGGTTTGGCATGCTGTACACCAAGTTCCTTATACGATTTTGGGGAATATTCTCCCATTCCTCTGTGAGAGCAATTTTGAGCTCAGGAAGCGTGATTGGGGGAGGGTTTCGTTGTTTTACGCATCTCCCTAGCTCGTCCCAAGCATGCTCGATCGGGTTGATATCCGGGCTGCGCGCTGGCCACTCCATACAAGTAATGTTCATCTCTTGAAGGTAGTCATTCACAATCCTACCTGTATGAGGTCGGGCATTGTCATGCATAAATATAGCATCCTCACCCAAATTGACCATAAATGGACCAACGTGTTCGTTGAGGATTTCTTCCACATATCTTACGCTAGTTAAAGAGCCGTTTTCTATGATCACCAGCTCTGTGCGACTTTCAGAGGAAATTCCGGCCCACACAAGTACAGACCCACCACCGTAGGCTACTTTTTCTTCGATGCATGCTTGCTTGAATCTTTCCCCTGGTCTTCTATACACTCTGTGTCTTCCATCGTGCTTGTAGAGCATAAATTTTGATTCGTCGGAGAACAATTTATTGCATTAACCTAGCATTCTTACTTTCCAAGATTTTTTGGATTCTTTGAGTGACCCGGATTCATTGCTCTCGAGTGTATTTGTAAATAGAACTTGTAACTATAAAAGTATGGAGCTCTTTTTCAGCTCCTACAAATTTGTTCCATTATCAAAATAAATACAATGTTTACTTCTTTAACTAATGAAACGTTTTATTGCCAAAATAAAGTAATCAGTGGTCTGACTTGAAGAAAATTCTAGTTGTACCCACCACATAAGTTAGAAAACACACGAACAGACATCCATACGATGTATTAAGATGTGCTCCTCTGCACTTTTTGTTGACGATATAAAAGACACCTCCTAGTACGATTCATGTACGACCAAAACAAAATCCAGAATCCAATCGCGTAGAAGGTAAATTGCCCATTCTAGGCTGTAAAGTTGTACCTTTGACGCGCGACTCACGCACCATTTTACGAACCAAATTCTGGCAACCCCTGTTTTCACGAAACTTAATATATCGATAGGTGTTATCTATACTAATATTAAAAGGAGGAAAGATTTGTTTGTTTGTTTGTTTGAATAGGCTCCGAAACTACAGGACCGATTTGAAAGATTATTTAACCATTAGAATCCTAAATTTACTGCGATGAAAATAGGCATAGAATATTTTCAAAAAAGTTAGGGATTCACATGCTAAATTAAATTTTTGTTGAATACTCGTGCGAAGCCGGGGCGGACCACTAATATACTATCATAGTTACCAGTAAGCACATTACTAAAAATATAATAAATACGAAAGCCGGTAATTCTGCCTTTCGTCGTTGTATGCTTTTCGCCTAAACGGCTGAATGGAACCTGATGAAATTTTTCAAGGGCCTGGTATCTTGCAGAAAGACATAACTACTTTTTAAACCCATAAAACCGATACTTGCAAGCATACACACAAGATAAACTTCGTTACCACAAATTATGTTGACTTATTCAGTGGAAATCACATACCTACCTACTACGAATTAATGTAAAGAAATAGAAATGGATCTACTGAGATATAAAGCTCTCAAAAGATCCACTATGGATATACAATGGATATAATGAATCATCCATATTCCAACAACATCAATCTTTTTTGTTTACTCTCAAATGGATTAATGGTGACGGAACGTCGACGCGACGCCTAGCGTACAAATTACATATTTGTTTTACTAAAAGTACAAAATACCTCGTTGCTGTAAGCAGGTGTAAGCTCAAAATGATAGTTTTCACCAGCAATATAACAATCTCACTTAAAATTAAGTTTTAAAAAGGAAAATATATAGGTAATATTTAATACGTGTTTATTTCAAATCAAACTCGCTGTTGAGTAATGGAGGCAGGGAATCATTGGGTATGTAAAACCAAATAAATATATTATGATTAAGTTTTTTTCACTTATAATCGATATACATTATCAGGTATGGCTAAGGCAAATTACACCATACATATATTTGGCTACTTATAAATCAGTCAAGTCACCAACAAGATGGGGTGATATATTCTGCCCAATTGACTTCTACATTTCTTACGAGGATGATTGTGTAACTATTTTGTATTGTCCTACCGAAAAACAGAAGATTTACCTTTTATTTTTTTAAGAAACGACCAAGAGGCCACGCCCGATGGGTTAGCAATACATAATGTATACATATATAAGACCTTTATTAACAAAGTAAATGACAATGAAATAACCAAATTAGAACTAGTAATAATAATTATTGAAATAGTAGATATAACCCACTTATCCAGACAATCTACAGGTCTCTGAACTCCAAGAGACTCCGAGAGATTTCAGCTATATCTGCCACCGCACGATGTCCTCGGCAGATGGGAGGGCAAATGGGTGTAGCGTCCCATACAAAGGGCCTCTCCCATGGGACGAGTGTCACACCGTCCGGCCTGTTACCATCGTCACGCAAAAGACCATTCGGTGCGAGCTATATGTAACCTTAAAAAAACCTAGTCGCAATGAGGTTATGCTTTCATTTGCAAAAAGTAATTTGAAAGTTATACGGTCCAGTTTTCATATTTTCAGCTTAGCATGATTTTTTCGTATAGGCGGAAAATGTCATGCATGCATATCCATCCATGTCTCATGGCACCATCCGACGTATGAATATATTTAAATAAATTGAGATAGGCTTGTCCTCAGCGGTTTTGTCGAGTGGTTCCCTAACGAGCCGTGAAACATAGAAAGCGGTTGATTTGTACAAAAACAACATTACTTTAGCGATCCTTTTTGGGTTGAATAGGAATGTAATAATTTTTTGGTAACAATTTTTGTTATTAGAAATTGCATAGAGTTTCAGTGTTTTCACGGTTTTATGGTTAGAAATTAGTGCTAAATACGATAAAAAAATAGGATAGATACAAATTAGCGCTTTGTACGCAAAAATTTTAGCTTCTACCGTTTACAAAAGGTTTAAACGTAAACAGTTTAAACGATTATATTGCGTCATATTTCATTTCAAACATTCAGCCCGATGGTTTGTATTGTTCGAAAATATTTCTATATTTTTATTGAAATAAAATCGAGTCTTATCTCGTGGATTCAGTTTTTCGCATGAAAGGGCGCAAATTTCGGCTCACGGCAGCCGTACCTGAATCTTCGTAGACTCAGGTTCTAATTCAAGCTAAAATTTAGCACAACCTGGTAAATTTAATAAGGTTTAGCCTACTTCTGGTAGTGTGCCGGTTTACGTATGAACTGAAGAGGCTAATTAATTTAGACAGCATAGAGGCGTCTCAAATTACACGAGAAGGTACACAGCCAGCTAGCTGGGTGGCTTGGTTGGTTGTGTGCTAAGTAATATCGAATTAAACTTTCCTTTGAGAAGATTCAACTGCAAGGTTTCTTTCGGAAATAATTTACAAAATAATCTGGGATGTTTCATATTTCTTCGGACTTTTGATTCAAGTTTCATTGAAGTTACTGGATATCTTTCAACAATATTCTTTGGTGACGTCCATATTTGTTGGTGGTAAGAAATGTGCCGAGTTTGGGATACATATAATACAACCAATTCTGTTTTAATTATAAGCGGTAGCATACACCCGTGTGACAGGGAGGTTAAAAAAATATGCCGAGTGTGGGACACATAATAACACAATCAATTCTATTAGCGGTAGCATTAGCACCCACAGATTGTGTTATTATGTGTCCCACACTCGGCATATTTTTTTAACCTGCCTGTCACACGGGTGTATGCTACCGCTAATAATTAAAACAGAATTGGTTGTATTATATGTATCCCAAACTCGGCACATTTCTTTAGACTGGCTCTCACACAGCATTTAAGGACAACTACTAGCACAGTGCAAACAGTGCTGTACGCAGCCAAGTTTAGCCGAGTCATCTCGATCGTGTTGGTTTATTAACGGGATTTAGGCTCACGAGGCACAACTAAAATTGGCTTACTTTTGTTCTCAGACGCAAAGCGCATCGCGAACCTTCGCGCGTCCCCCAATTGAGTCCCTACGATTAGGATGAATTAGCGAGGGCCTCTTTTGAGGAGGTGTGAGCAATTTTACCAGAATAGAAAAAATTCGAAATTCTATAAAACCTGTGAAAAGTTATTACAACTTACTCATACCAAAATTTTACCTATTCGAAATAATCATTTATTTGACCTGACGCAATAGAATCACAATACATTTATGCAAATTAAACCGGAGGGTTCCATACCATCGTACTACTATGTGTATGAAAAACCCTTACAAGTTTTTATAAAATGTAAAAAAAATGCAGAAGCCCACATGACTACAGTTAGGTACCAACTTAGTTCTTTCACAAATCACTTCATCGTTTTATTTAACTTAAGGAATCACAAAGCTCAGCCTCATTTCAAAATAATCTTAACAGAACAAAGACCGTACACAAAAGCTTTTAAAACTCACAGCAATAAAGACATCTCAAGATTCTCAAGCCATTGCCTCAGTGTTATCCGAGTAAACTAAAACCAGGCGGCGAACTAAAAGTGTAAATGAATCTTGCAATTGTCACCATTCGTCGGATGCTATAATCTATAGTTCGACCGAAACCGCTGTACCGCTCCCTAAGAAAGTGCGGCGAAGTGGGGGCCGAGGAAAAAAGAGCAAGAATACACATGAGATCGATATTGTCGGATATATCTTACGATATCGTACCAATATAAACAATATTTTTGTTTTATATATTATATCGATATGTTTATATTTTTTTATAACTAAATTATCTACAGATATTCTGACAGAGCTTCTGCTTCAACTTCATCTTCCGTTTCGCCATCGGAATTTGAATCAGAGTCGTTCTGCAAATTTATAATTAATGGATCGATAATAATATCAAATCTACTATCGCGATCCCAGTAATTGTTTTCATTTTTTTGGACATGATCATCACATTTCTGCCATTTTTCCGCCGTGAACTCCGAAAACAATGTATTCAATAAGTTTATCTTTTCATCTAGAGAAGAGTTAATATGGTTATGAGCTATATTGTTTTTAATATCAGCCCAGACTAACTCTATGGGATTCAAATCCGGATGGTACGGCGGTAATCGTAGAACAGTATGTCCATTGGCTTTCAGGAGTTCATCAATTCTGTACACGGGCTCTTTTTGTGTATTATCGATAAGAAGTTGCAGTTGAGATTTTGTCATAGCTTCCGAAAATTCAACATTGTGGCGCCGTAACCAGTTCTGCATTTCGGTTTTGAGGCTTGCTATGGTTGGCTTCTTGTCAACCTGAACGCTGTGGTAAGACGCGTTGTCCAAGACAACCACAGAATTCGGAAGCAATTTATCTTTTAACTTTTCATCTACCCACTTATAAAAAGTAGGCCCGTTCATGTCTCCATGATAGTCGCCGGTCTTAGCATCTGATTTGAATATCGTCAATGCACCATCAACCAAGCCATTTCGACATCCAGCGTGAAGAATTACCAAACGCCGTCCTTTTCCAATATCAGCATGAATTCCAGGTTCGGACGATGATTGCCAACATTTGCTTACATGGTGACTGGCGTTAATGTATGTTTCATCAAGGAAATATATGTTGCGGTTTTGCGTTCTGTAATTTCTGATTTGTGTTAAGTATTTTTTCCGCCACACTACAATATTAGGCTGCTCTATAAGGAGATGTCTCTTCGATTTGCATTTTTTGAAACAGTAACCTATTGTGTGTAAGAGGCTCCTTAGAAATTCTCGTCCACAATTTAATATGCCATCTTGTTTCAAACTTGAAAGTAACTTACGGACACTTGGCACTCTTTTTTCAAATTCATAAAACTGATGAATTTTTCTTCTGATAACTCCTAAATCAAAATCATCAACAACATGTTTTTTCTTTATAGTTTTTGGTTGTTTTGGCGAATTAAATTTCAATCGGCCCAAATTTTCAGTTGATGAATTGCCCTCTTTTATCACATTTCTTGCGGTTTTTTCGCAGTACCCCGTAGCGTCTGCCACGATTTTGGCAATATTTGCATCACTTTTATATTCAAAGCTCTCTCTGTCTGCTTTTCTTTTCTTAAAATATTCGGCCACTTTAAAAATTATGGCCTTGACATCACGAAATAGCGCTCGGCCCATCTTTGGATATTTATCTCATGTGTATCTGACATAGACCGTCCGGTACAAAGGCGACCTACTGCCGTGAGCGTCGACGGCAGACTGATGGATCGGAGCGGCCGATACTTCCCCCCCGTCTCGCCGCGCGCATACCTCAGGAGCGGTACAGCGGTTTCGGTCGAACTATAGTTTTGTGTTCACTCGTTAAATTGCAATAGCGCTACGCTAAATTTGCAACGTAAAGTTGCCGTTGCTATGGACAAAAGAATTGTGTCGACGTCTTCTGGTTTTTGTGCTCGGGTCGCGCAGTTGGAAGATAAGACTCATATAATGAGCGGTAAGGCAGCTTACTACTAAGCAATAATTAGATTATTAATTTACATAGGTACAATTTTTTTGTAAAGCGTCTCTCATAACTAAAGATAATTTACTTGACTTAAGATATTACAGACTTTGTACTCTGTTTATACGCTGTAGTTTATACAAAATTTAATAATAAGCAATAATGGAAAAGGTTGTTGAGTATCTATTCTAAAAAGCCTAGCTCTAGATTTACAGAATTTAATAAAATTTATTTGTTTATACTAAGGATTTACAAGGAACACTTAGTTGTGAATAAAGTTAAACAATTTCAATAGTTACAAACATCTCAAAGCAAAAATTATAAAAATAAAATAAATGAACACGTTGACTTACATACGTTTTTTTTATTATGAATGGATGATACGCTTTCGTTCACTACAACCTCGCAAGATGGTAACACGGTCTCATCATGATACTGTAAAGCGCTATGACCAATCAGTTACAGTAACTTACAAATCATTTTATAACGCAGGAGATCTCATCATGATATTGTAAAGATGCTCTATGGCCAATCAGTTACCATCAACTTAAAAAAAAAAATCTTAATGCAGGACCAGCAATTCCGCCGCACTCCTAAAGTCACATTCGCTTCATAAAAGACTCGCAAGTTTTACCAAGATCTCGAAAGGCTCAGGAGAATAAAAGTAGAGACATAAATGAGCATCGCTCTCACCACAACGTAAGTTCCTACAACTTTAAGTACAGTATACACAGTCACTTTGATCCTCGCCTTGCATCTTACTAAAAACCAAGGCCTTGATAAAGAAACTTTCCTCTGGATTAAAAAAATATATTTATTGGTTAATATAAATGTCAATAAATGTCCCGAAAACTTGCGTTATAGGGACATTTATTGATACACAAGTACAACACAGACCAAACCAAACTACCAAAATTAAAATGACATAAAACAGGGGTCAAAAGATAAAAAGGTTCTACCTTAGCATGAGAAAAACATTTCCGTTCAGATTTCAATAACTTTAATTCTATAAGCTTGCAAAATAAGCTCTGAGACAAGTCAAATTTCATACAATACAACTTATTATAAAATAAGACAAGATTTTACTGATTTTCTCTCTACTTCAAATTTTGAACCACAGCTATAGACAATACGCAATTTAGTGCTCTTTACCCATTTCAAAATTATACTCTGGTGTTTATGCTCAAACGTGCTATTCTATTATTCTATAATCATAATCAGATTTCATAATAAGTAATATGTCAGACCAGAGAACAAAAAAACACTTCGATCTTGATTTGAACTGATCGCCGATACTTGGATCGGAGTGACTGTATGTAACACCAAGCACTCCAGCTCTGGTTCAATACACACAATAAACTTTTATCACACGACGAAAGTTATGGAATGAGGCTTGGTACCAAACGACCGATCTCCAGTAACACAGTGGAAATCTTCAGTGACTAGACGGCCTATATTCGGATCAAGGATGCCACTTTAACTTCAAGGGTCTGGAGTACCTTCGCTCGGCTTTTGGTAGATGTTTAAGTGATGATTCAATTATTCCAAGGTCAGGCGAACAGCTTTGTGTTGAATCCAGTTGTTATGCTTTGCAAATAGAGTTACGTAACTAAACTTTGAAGGAAACTAAGAGATGTTGAAATTTGAAGCATTTGTTGATTGGGAGACCAAGGTTATTTATTATTTCATTTCATTAATTTGTTTGCCGTGTGGTGCCGGCATAGAATTTCACCACCCCAACTCTTCCCGTGGGTGTCGTAAGAGGCGACTAAGGGAAACACACCGGGGGGCGGGCAGCAGCGCCCCCTGCAGAACTACTCCACTGAACTGCGATCCCCAACCCGCATGCCCAGCGTGGGGATTATGGGCAATAACCCCTTAATGATAACAACCGCCAAAAAATGGCCCCCAGTCCCCGGCCGCCTCGCTATTCCTGGCCATGGTAGCGGCCATGGTAACGGCGGGGCAGGGGGTGCGAAGAATCTCCGGGCTACCCCAGGCTACCATTCACCACACACACTGACCCTGGCAACGTTTAACGGACGCACTCTGAGGCTTGATCACCATCTAGCGCAGTTGGAAGTGGAGTTAGAGAAAATTAAATGGCATGTTCTAGGGTTATGTGAAGTCCGTAGAGAGGGGGAGGACACCGTAACCCTAGACTCGGGCCATGTTCTCTACTTTCGCGAGGGTGATAAAACATCCCAGGGTGGCGTAGGTTTCCTCGTCAATAAGGTCCTCTCTAACAACGTCGAAGAAATCTCCAGTGTGTCGACCAGGGTAGCGTATCTGATCCTTCGGCTGTCTAAGCGCTACAGCTTGAAGGTCATTCAGGTCTACGCTCCGACCTCGGCACACTCGGATGATGAAGTAGAGGATATGTATGAAGACATATCCAAAGCCTTACATCACACCACCAAGGCTCACTTCAACGTTGTTATGGGGGACTTTAACGGCAAGGTGGGAACCCAGACTGGCGACGAATCCCGAATAGGCCCGCATGGTTTTGGTGTTCGAAATCACAGGGGACAAATGCTTGTCAACTTCCTTGAGAAGGAGGGGTTGTTCTTAATGAATTCTTTCTTTAAGAAACAGCCCCAAAGGAAGTGGACATGGCGGAGTCCCGATTCTGTGACAAAAAATGAGATCGACTTCATCATGACGGATAGCAAGCATATATTCAGAGATGTCTCAGTGATCAACAGGTTCAATACCGGATCTGATCACCGACTCCTTCGAGGCTCTCTGAATATAAATTTGAAGCTTGAAAGAAACCGTCTGATGAAGTCCACGCTCCGACCGAACCCAATCCAAATCATGGCGGGCACCGAGAAGTTTCAGCAGCTTCTCGGGGATAGATTCGCTGCCTTGGAACCCACTGATGACGCTGACGAGACCCTACATAATCTGGTAGAAACGCTGAGGGACGAGGGCATCAAGTTTTGCAAAAAGCAGCGTACTGGTAAGAAGTCCAAACTCTTGGATGAGACTCTTCGGCTGATGACAAAAAGACGGGAAACCACCCAAGCGACTTCGCCAGAGAGGTCAGACCTGAACAAGCGAATTGCGAAGATGGTACGACGCGACCTTTGAGCTCTAATACACGCCTCATCGAAGAGGCGATAGAGCGAAACCGAGGGTCCAAAGTATTCACTCAGCAGCTTGGCAGGAGCCACCTGACGAAGCTTACAACGCACGACGGAAGGACCGTATTGTCGAAGCCGGAGATATCGGCCGAGATAGAGGACTTTTATGGCCGTTTATACGCTGCTCATGCTCCCCGTTCCCAACGAGACGGCCACGATTCTAGAGCCACCTTGATTCGCCACTATACCGACGAACTGCCAGACATCAGTCAAGACGAGATCGTGTTAGCTCTGAGGCAGCTTAAAAATGGAAAAGCCCCCGGTGAGGACGGAATAACATCAGAGCTTTTGAAAGCTGGAGGATACCCTGTTATACAGGAGTTACAGAGCCTCTTCAACGCCGTCCTTCACAGTGGGAGAACTCCAAAGGCGTGGAGTGGGAGTTTGGTGGCGCTCTTTTTTAAGAAGGGAGATAAAACCCTTCTTAAAAATTATAGACCCATCTCGCTCCTAAGTCACGTCCATAAGCTTTTCTCACGAGTTATATCGAACCGTCTCGCCAGGAGACTCGACGAGTTTCAGCCACCGGAGCAGGCTGGGTTTCGCGGAGGATATGGTACCATAGACCACATTCACACAGTGAGGCAGATTATACAGAAGTCCGAAGAGTATAATCAGCCCCTGTGTCTGGCTTTTGTGGACTATGAGAAGGCCTTTGACTCCGTTGAAACCTGGGCTGTTCTACAATCCTTACAGCGATGCCAAGTAGACTATCGTTATATCGAGGTGCTGAGATGTCTTTACGAAGCCGCCACTATGAGTGTCCGAGTACAGGACCAGCAGACTAAACCAATCCAACTGCGCAGAGGAGTGAGGCAGGGGGATGTCATATCCCCGAAACTGTTCACGAGCGCGTTGGAAGATATGTTTAAGACGCTGGACTGGAAAGACAAGGGCATCAACATAAACGGAGTACATCTCACACCTGCGATTCGCTGATGACATAGTCTTAATGGCGGAGTCGCTAGAGGAGCTGAACCGGATGCTGGACAGTCTAGCTTCAGCCTCCCGATGTATCGGTCTTGGCATGAATTTGGATAAAACCAAAGTCATGATCAATGGCCACATTGATCCAAGACCGGTGATCGTACATGGCCACCTCCTCGAAATTGTTTCTGAGTACACTTACCTCGGGCAGATTTTGCAGTTGGGTAAAAACAATTTCGAGAAGGAAGCCAAGAGGAGGATCCAGCTAGGCTGGGCAGCGTTCGGAAAACTACGTCGAGTCTTCTCGTTATCCATACCGCAATGTTTAAAAACGAAAGTTTTTAATCAGTGCGTCCTACCAGTTATGACCTACGGAGCTGAGACGTGGACACTCACGATAGGGTTGGTCCACCAGTTCAAAGTCGCTCAGCGAGCCATGGAAAGAGCTATGCTCGGAGTTTCTCTGAAGGATAGGATTCGTAACGAATACATCCGACAGAGAACTAAAGTCATCGACATAGCTCAGAGAATTAGCAAACTGAAGTGGCAGTGGGCCGGCCATATATCGCGAAGAACCGATAACCGCTGGGGTAAACGTGTTCTTGAGTGGAGACCGCGACTTGGTAAACGTAGTGTAGGACGCCCTCCGGCCAGGTGGGATGACGATCTGCAAAAGACTGCTGGCAGATGCTGGATGCGACAAGCCGAAGACAGGGCGCTATGGCGCTCATTAGGGGAGGCCTATGTCCAACAGTGGACTAACATGGGCTGATGATGATGATGATGATGATGATGATTAATTTGTTTATAACAGATTCAGTACACCAGCCCAGAAATAAAGTTAATTGAAATTGACATCATTTATAGACTTTTTACTATGACTTTCAGGCTTGTTCGCTTATTGAAGGTGTAGAATGTCTGCTCGACAAGCGTTTTAGTTTGACTTGAATGTGTTGAGACCAGGGATGTTACGAAGCTTCGACTCCGACTCCGATATGTCGGAACCTCCGATTGATATTACACCTCCGGCTCCGACTTCTGTTCCGAAACTTTCATTCGGAGGTTTAAATCGGAGATCGAAGCATAGTTGTTTTGTTTTGCGCGGCGTTTCAATTAAAGTTATCTGTTTGATTCTGATTAAGACAATGAAGACGAAATCAATTGTGATTTGGAACTACTTCGTTGAAGTTTGTGCAGATACGGCAAAGTGCAAAGTTTGTGAAAAGATATATTCACGAAAAGGAGGCACGACTACTTCGTTAAAGGGTCATTTAAAGTCAGTGCATGCTACTGAATACGAAGAACTAACTTTTTAGTGGGGCTGGCCTAATCTATGACCCGCTAAGAAATAGATTAGACGGAGACAAAGCTGCAAGCTTTTGTTTATTAAATATAATTTGCTACTCTTAGAGTCCATTCATTTGATTTAATTTTCTAACTACTGGTAATTTTTAACGACTAAGTAAGTAGATAGTTTATAATTTTATTTGAAGTAAATTAAAGAGAATGATTAAAATAATAATGTTTGTATTTTGTATTGTACTATACCTCTAATATTTGATTAAGCCTCCCCTTAAAACTAAATAAATAAAATAAATAAATCAATCACGCTGGACAATCCACACAGCATCATCTAGCCCCAAGCTAAGCAGAGCCTGTGTTATGGGTACTATATGACTGATATACATAATACAATATTATTAATAGATAGACATTTTTTATTATACATAGATAACAGCCAGAACCCCTAAACAAATATCTGCAGATCGTACAAATATTTGTCCTGAGGCGGGAATCGAACCTGCAACCTCCTGCGTCGCAGGCGGACCTTCG
Organism: Eupithecia pulchellata; assembly: GCA_963931895.1. NCBI lineage: Eukaryota > Metazoa > Arthropoda > Insecta > Lepidoptera > Geometridae > Eupithecia > Eupithecia pulchellata. Next base: position 1,699,235 of record OZ007536.1, on the reverse strand, counting down.
CCCACCGCGCCACAGTGGTCGTCACACTAGGCTCTTAATCTCTCTTCTGCCACCACCTTCGACTCCGCCTCCGACTCCGACTCCGATAAACCAAAATTTAAAATTCCGACTCCGACTTCGGTTCCGTTAAACCACCTCCGTAACATCCCTAGTTGAGACTAGGAGACTACTTGAGTTTCTAGAGCAAGTGAGTCTATACTATCGGTCCAATGACATCTTTTAGCTTCCTAGACTGATGTGAAAAATTATGTGTCGATTATTTTTGCAGTCATCTTTGAGGTAGGTACTATCTACTCTTTTAACTATTGTAGTCGTAACGCTTGCTAAAGGAATCGTACAACCAAAATTAAATTTATCTGAGCTTAATCAAAATTGTCTTACTGGCTTTCTTCTAAAACGTAGTCTAGGAAAAGCTATCTATTTATGTGAACGGAGCGACTCTTTCACACTTTTACATTAAGGACACTTTAATTAAATAAACAATGCAGTATTATAGTAACGAAATAAATAGTTGATTGGTATCAACCGAGGTCATTAGGAACGAATGTAAAGGTTACATTTGTTTCAGAAATTACCCTTTTGCATTTAGGTTACGTAAAATCTTGCCAACTAAAACATTACATGCGGAAAATAATACATGACATTGAACTGTCCCTGGCTATCTACGAAATTTATTCATGAGCTCGCTTCAGGAGACACGACTTGGGCCGTAAATCGCGAATGAAACTTGAAAATCTTACACAGAATTCTTTCTTTGTCGTTCAAAGTGGGTCACTGGTGTTTAGCGAGTAAAATGTTTAAGGACTTTAATAAAATTCATTGGTACACGTTACATAACACAGTGCTGCACCAAACCATAACTTCGCTTTGCTTACTAGATAATGCTGCGTTAAATGAAGACTGAATGAATGTATGAAAACGAATAGGGGATGAACTATGCTACGAGTTATGCTCGTAGTCTGAAAGCCGAACCGAGCCGCGTGCGAAGCGTACGAAACAGCATTAAAATTTTTACGAATATTTTTATAAGATGCAGTTTATGCTATACTGTTTAAGCTGAACTGCTTATAAGATGTGAGGTTTTTAATCCATACGTCGTCGCCTATGCCGTGCCTCGCACGGGCTTGGCTCGGCTTGATACAGTCAGTAATAAAAATGTTTTGTTCATTTCCCGCACACGGCAATCTAATTAAGTGAGAATCCACAAGTACTCAATGTAACATTGTCTTGTTAATTCTCAAAATCTCGCCGCGAGCGTGAGTGTAAGTGGAAGGCAATTGACCTATATTACACTAGATGAAGTCATTAGCAAATCAGGTGAAATGGCGGAGGTGAACAAAGTCCTTAGTTTAATATGGTTAAGGGCTAATTTGCATTAGAGGTTTGAAGGAGCATGATTTTAGAGGAGCTGGTTTAATTTGGTTTGATTGGGGCTGGTGCAAAGTTATTGTCTGAGGAACTTTAGAATTTGTTATTCTTTTTACGAATAATTCTTGCGGATGAAACGCTTAACATTCTTTGTCAAAATATTGAGACTTTTTTTTAATTTTGACGAAATTAACGAATGTATATTCGATGAAAGTCCCTCTACGCATCACGGTCCTGAGCCAGATGCTCCATTTAAGCTTGGCAACTGTTTAAGCTACAAAAAAGTTAATAATGCATACGAAAAAAAAATATTATTCAACACATAGGTAATAGGCTAATTACAACATAATAATCCTTGGTTTAACCTCTATTCGATATCCAAATTTTTTTATCCATAATAATACGCTTCAATTTATACTCTGATGTATTAAACATTTCTATATCGACATTTTCTTTTGTTATTGAGCGCAATGAAATACTCACTGGTTATTATTTATTGTCTATAGTATAACAATATATGTACATACACATACCCATGTTACACGTATACATGTATGTATAATCATGTCATGTTTGTTATACACAAAACTAATTACCAATAACAGGAAAAGGCATAATTTAACAAGGTGAGTTATTTAATTGGGACACGTTAACTGTCCCAGAAAAAATAATAATAAGTGTACATGATACGTCCAACTGAAATTTCTTTATATGCTTGACAAAAAAGATTTAAGGGTACAAAAGTTTACAAATTAGGCCTATAAAAAACAGTTTTTCAAGAATAACCCCAAAAATAGCTATGACTCCGGGCGGAGTCTTTGACGTCCGAACATGAACCGTGTGATTTTGAACCACCAATTGTTTATGGAACAATCGATGATGTTAGGGACTTTATTCAAGAGGAAGAGCTCAGCCAACACCACAGGAGCCGAGTAATTTGCCTCTGCATCAAAATATCATATCCCACCAAGCTCACCGAACAGAAAGTCAATAGCCGCGTACCCACCTAGCGCACAGGCTCGCGCGGCAGCCTCGGTGTCCGGATCGCGAGCGATGGCTCCCGAGGCAGCCTCAGTAGTTTTGTTCCATTTACACGAGGCCGCCTCGCGAGGCAAGCTTAGTCATCATAAGTCCGCGAGTATTCCCGCGAGTATAACTTAAAGTAGCTTCGCGCGCGAGCCAAAACATAACCGTTTCCCACCTAACGCATAGCGCTCTCTGAGGCACCATTGAGCGCGTCAAGATTACCGACAACATCTGGCTCGGGGCCGAGCCGCGCTCAGCCGAGCAAACGCGCGCCCGAGGCAGCCCGAGGCACGTCCACACCAGCCGAGGCATTTGGCTCGCGACGCTGCCGCGCGAGCCTGTGCGCTAGGTGGGTACGCGGCTATTGGTCAACCCAAGTGAATGAACTACCCCCAGAAATATTTACAGGTTGGGATAATCTAGCTCGTCAATTTATTCACTTTGGTGCGAAAGCTGAAGTGGTAACGTGGTGTCCTAAATGTAAATCAGCGCTGTGCCGACCATGTTAAAACATATAATATGATTGATTAAAACTACCATTGTCTAGAGGTATAGTAATTTTACCCATAAACTTAAGGAAAACTGGCAACATTTTATGTAGGCTCTTTTGAATTTTACGTTGCATAAGTAATAATCATACGTCCGTGATAAATATTAGCTCTTATTCATACGTCCAGTGAAATAAATAAAATTGAGTAGACCAAGATTCTATGATTCCAGTCATAGTTTTCATGGACTTATGAACTTGGCCCACTTGTGATCAGTTATCGTGTTAAACAACAATCCTGCTCGTTCAAAGCTGTCGAAAAGAGGTACCAATATAACCAATTGTTAATTAGTTATGAACGATTTCTAAATGTACTAAATTTACTATTTATCTTTAACCTGCGCACATAAAAATGGGATTCAGAATGATTTCTATCTAAGCGGGACATCAGATGTGAACAGGATGTCTTTCTCAGTGCCTTTCCACAATTACGCAGATTACACGATCTACAATTTGATTGTAACCACGTAAAATTTTACCCACGCAATTTTTTGTCACAGTTATAGCAAGTTCGCTACTCCATGCTAAGGGTGCCACGCAACAACCTACCTGAAAAACAAAAAGCTCTCACTAATTAGGAAACTATTTGCTGTTCGTATCAAAGTTACAGCAACCTCATTTCAGGATTTTTCACCTCTTACATTTTTAAGTTTTTCCTGGATTGGTGTTTGCTGTTTTTTACTCGTTAGCGTTAGTGTAGTGTTCTGTAATAATAAGGGGAGGATAACTGCTATGTATCATCATCATCATCATCACCAGCCTATAATAGTCCACTGCTGGACATAGGCCTCCCCTAATGACCGCCATAGATGGCATCATTATTTGGGGGTTATTGCCCATAATCCCCACGCTGGGCATGCGGGTTGGGGATCGCAGTTCGGTGTAGTTGTTCTGCAGAAGGCGCTGCTGCCCGCCCCCCGCTGTGTTTCCCTTAGTCGCCTCTTACGACACCCACGGGAAGAGATGGGGTGGTGAAATTCTATGCCGGCACCACACTGCTATGTATGTAGGTAGGTAGGTAACTACGATTCAGTCTACTTACGAACTACACAGAGTTTCTGTTGCGTTCCTTTTTCCCGATGATCGCATATTTTCCAATGGCGATGAATCCTTGTATAAAAGTTTTCGGAAAAAAGGCGGCCGGTGAAATAAAAAAATTGACATCGAGTCCGGTAACTGGATTTTGTACATACGTGTCGAGATGTAGGTACCTTCGTGCCGAAAAGATCAAAGAGAACTTTAAATTGCCTACACTAATATATCGTTAATTGGTGACAGTCAGTAAATTTTACTAACACCTGAAAGATAGAAAACTCTTTATTGTAAACCTTATATAAAAGTTTACCTAATGTCCGTTGGAGTGTCCGCCGTTTCCGAAAATTGGCTAGGAAGCTTTGTTCTTAACTAAGCTTAATCTTATATATTATATAACAGGGTTGTTATAACACAATTTTAATTTATTATAACAGGGTTGTTATTACATATACAATTTAACACTAAAGGGTCAATTTATTATTATGGTCGTTAACATTGGAAAATGATAGATAAGATAAGATAATAATGCTATAATGTCAAAAACTTATAATAAAACAATATAAAACTTAAAGATCGAAGAATTGGCGGCCTTATCGCTTAAATTGATAAACTATTACCGTCATACATGGTTATTTTTATATTGAAATGTGAAAAGGTAACGTTTATTTTCTTAGAGAATTACAAATATTCAATGAAATACAAAAAAATTACCCTCTGGCCACGTGGTCCTACTGCCTTTGTCCTACCGATCGGACCACATGAACTTTTTTTTCCAGTTGGTTCGATTAACTAATCGGACTATAGAAACTGACTTTTTCTTAGACCACGTCGTCCCACTAATCGGACCACATGAACTTTTTTTCCGGTTGGTTCGATTAACTAATCGGACTTTATAAACTGACGTTTTCCTAGACCATGTAGTACCGCTAATCGGACCACGCATTCTAGACACGAGTAATGCGACTAATGCGTCAATCTTTGGGCAGATCATCCGAGCTACAAATTGTTTAGAAGGGTGGCACTCCAAAATAAATCAGTTGGTTGGGAGAAGGAAACCAAATTTGTTGAACATTCTCAATGTTTTAGAAAAGATTCGGACTTTCATCTGATCAAAATGAAAGAAGGCCTCCTCGAAATATGACGAAAAAAATTAAATTACACGGTAATAACAATTGAAATAGTTTCAGCAGCCAGCAATCTAGAGATAAAATACCATTCCAGGGTCCAATTTACCAGAACAGCAGAATTTCACCAAATAATCTGTAAACCAGTTCAGTCTAGTGTTACCACTAAACATCGTCTGGTATTCGGTTTGTAAATTTGCCCCGTATCACGTACCACACATACCTACATTGATTGCCAATTTGCTCGCCTTGTAAGCAAATGGTCTATGCAAGTCGACCACCTGCTATGAAGTGTACGAAAAATGTGCACGACGAATGGGGGTTGCATTTGGTCATACTTTTTGGTTTTTGTTTTTATTTTCGTTTGGAAAAGACGAATTCACAATGATTGTGGTGTAATCAACATTAATTAAATAAACAAGATCTGTCGTCAAGTGTAACTCGCTCGCTGAGGGTTTTAAGCTTTCGTCGATTACGTACACAAAAAATAGGTATCAGTTACCAAATCTTTTCCTTTTATCTATTCCTTTATTTTAATTTATTCCTTATATTAAAGCCGTTTTAGTCGGATTTTTTTTGTAAAATGCAAACTTTTAAACATATGATATTTCACTTTGCGTCATTGTGTGGCACAACGATCATAGTAGGAAGTGGTGGTGGATCTTGGAAGTGAATCATACTATTATACGACTTACAATAAAAAAAAAATAACGATTGGCTCCAGCCTTAAACTTACGTGTTAGTGCCGGTAAGAAAAACAATTTTGTAGAAACATGAAGCTAAAAACAGAATGTAACAAAAACAAAACATCAACAACCCAAGAAACGACAATTCCAGCGGAACACGTAGTTACTAAAATGGTCATTAGAAGACAACGTGCAATCACGTAAATGGCCCGATTGTACGTAAAAGTGCCGTTTTCACACATCGCGCTAATGTTCTGTAAACGCATAAAACTCTGCAATGGTACTGGAATGGTAGTGCTAAGACGCAAGATAATTTTAAATAGCGGGTATAAATTTAATAGACTCCTTGGGGGGTAATACTTATTAATTGTATTAAGGTATAAGCGTCTTGCTTTCATTCATTCATACGCAACAACATAATGCCATAATTCTTGATAGAAGATTTTCCTTTATGCGTAATAATTGCTAATTCTTTTTTTTTTAACTCATTTACCATTTTGTTTAAGTTTTATGTTTAATTTTTTGTATGATTAAAGCATAATTGTTAACTCTGCCGTTCCAATTAATAATTATCCAATTAATAACGAAATCAGCTAATACCCTATTTTAAGTGTCGGAAATTCCTGAAACCCGCTTTAAATATGATGTATCCCGTAATCCCGTTATCAGGGTTTTCGACATTTCAATACGGAGCCAAACTACGAATCTCAAACTTGAATAACCCATTTCACCCAATTTTCAGGAATTTTTTGAAAAATCCTGAAATACGTGTTCAATATTTTTGTATGTTTAGTTTTCTCTGTAAATTTCAAGCCAATAGCGTCAATGGTTGATAAATTTCACCACAATAACCTCAATAATTCGACTTCCTTTTTATACTTATATAGTAACATTTATGAAAAATCCTGAAATACGTGGTTTGATTTATAGTTTTTTCAATATATACTGAAAGTTTCAAGTCATTAGTATGCTATATTAAAAAGTTATAGACATTTGAATATGGAGCCAAACTACGAATCTCAAACTTAAATAACCCATTTCACCATATTTTCAGGAATATTTTGAAAAATCCTGAAACACGTGTTCAATATTTTTGTATGTTTAGTATTTCCTGTAAATTTCAAGAAAATTGGGCCACCGGTTACAGAGTTAGAAAAAGGACCAAAAAACTTCCACCCCCCTTTTCACCCCCTTAGGGGTGGAATTTTCAAAAATCCCTTCTTAGCGGGTGGTTGTGTTGTAAAAGGAACCTACCTTCCAAATTTCAGCTTTCTAGCTTCAGCGGTTTAGGCTGGGCGTTGTCGCCAGAAAATCGCTCGTTCCTTTATATATTAAGATTTATAAATACCTACATGTCATCACTAAGTAGACGAATATCGGTGCAGCTATTTTAAACGGTTTGATTATACGACCAGGCTCATAGTACAAGGCCATTCATATAACCGAACGATAAATAGATAAACAATATCTGAAGGTTTGATAGCTCAACTGACAGCAAGGTATTCTAAATACTATCCGATTGCTATCGAAGCCGGGCTCGAGGCCGGCCATTTATATCGAATCCACAGCTTGTGAAATGGTACTCTATTTGCATCGTGCTCCCGTTGTTTCAATGGTAGGTATTTCGAAGAGTGGATCTAATTGGATCCACAAGAAGGCCACCAAATAAAGTAATAATAATGTTGGAAATCATCTAGCCCCAGGCTAAGCTGAACTTGTGTTTTGGATTCTATATAAATAATATACTAAAAATAATATAATATATTGTACAAAACTGAATATATTCAGTTATTTATATTCTTATAATAAATTATAATTTATTTACACTATGAAGTTTGAATCAATAGATCTTTCAAAAGATTTTCTCGCGGGCATTGAACCCTCGACCTCTTGCATAGAACCTCCTTCGCCCGCTGCGAAGGTACGTTAGGAATCTTCTTAGCAGGGGAAAGGAGTAAGAAAATAGTCTAAAATCTACAGCATTCCAAAAATGAGCCCTATTTCACTTTTCATACTATCTTAAAGTATTATATTTATGTCTAACTACTACATTATCATAATTACTGGTTAGAACAACGAGGCCTAAAACCTAAAGCCAAGCCTAAGCTAAGGTTCAATTATTTTAAAGGTTCACCAAAACAGCCTTTGTGGCCTGTTCCTCGCTAAACTAATTTCGCAAACGGCCGTCGTAATGTCCATGAAGATGGTTTAAGTAATTATATTGTGTTGGGAATAGAGATGATAATTGATAAGGTAGGGTTAAATAAGAATGTTCTGGAATAGCTAAATGGGGTTGATTTTCGTAATCGATATCAGTTATTATTTGGTTAGGGACAAGGAATTACAAAGATATATCTGCTCAAGTTGAAAAACATTCCAGATTTTCTTTAGTTTGCTCCAAGTGGGAGTTTATCTAGGTTACCAAATTTAGTTAGAGCGTCTTTGTAAGCCCAAAGAAACAAAAGATTCATTCAACATTATGATTCATAACAAGCAAAAGGATTAAAAAGTCTCATGATTGACTAAGGAGAAGGAGATTATGTTACCAATGGGTTCCAATGTGTTTAGTAATTAGGACTAGAACAGAACAGAACTTTATATAAAATAGCTTACAGTATAGTTTTTGAATAAACTTACAGAGGCACGTCTTTCTATCATCGGTTAGGTCATTATTCGGTATCAGTTGTCGGCTAATCGTTGAACGGTATTAGGAATATCACGTGATGCGTGGCTCTTGCCATTGGTTCTAGCCAACTGCGTTGTCCTATTGGTTCCATCAAACATGACGTGATGTACAGACCGTACAGTAGGATACCTGCTGCCACTTCCATGCTGAGGTGCGCTGATTGGTGTTGTACCCGTATACCGTTTCGTTGAAAAACAAGCTACAGAAAGGATACGTCCGGAAACTGATCGGCGTAAACAAAACGGTTACAAGTAATAAGTAATGTATATCAAATTCTCAAATTTGATAAGATTTGATATATCATGGGATTTACGGTATAGCAAAGGTCGTGTCAGTCAGGACCCAAAAGCCCAACAGTATGTAAATGTCTCAAAATTACGGAAAAAGTCTTTAGGAATTCACTAATTACCCAAAATACTGCACGAATTCCCCCATAGGCGAGTCCTTAGGGTCCTTTTACCGTATTATTTACCCGGGTTATGGGATCAGGAGGCTTTTTGTCCGGGAATTCGGGGTAAGTCCCTGTAAAATACGGTTTTAACCTGTTGAATAATGATGTGATTGAGGGGAAATATTCTTTGTAAGAATGTATAGGGTGGATTTCATTTCAACACGTTGCTGAACGTGTGTTAAAATGTTTGTCACACACAATTCGTTGAGGAATAAATTCAGGAAATTACAGGATCATGAAAATGGGGACGAACCAACCCGAGGCCCTGCCCGAAATTCATGACCGTGCACGCAAATAAGGTTATTTCGGACCTCTTACTCCAATTGGCTTGGACATAGTGGACAATCGTGGACTACTTTCTACTTTTTCTGTGGCGTGTCGGCGAAGGTCCGACTGCGACGCAGGAAGTTGCGAGTTCAATTGCTGCCTCGGGATAAATGATTGTATGATTCGGAGATATATTTTCCGGATGGTAAAAATAAAACTTTAGACAGGGCGTCCTAAGACCAAGCGACATAAAGGGAAATCCTAAACATTTTAGATTGCTAAAAGGAGACTATATTTTATTTTTAAAAGTTAGTAATACTGAATTCATTGTTTTACAAAAAGCAGCTCTCTTTGACATTCATTTAAAATTACAATTTACAAAAAAGTACCTACTACTTCTGCAATACAAATAATGTTTTTAACTTGATTAAAATAATTTATTTTACACTATTCCTTTGTTTAAGGATACTTATTTTAAACTCGCTATATTGAAGATTTACATTAATATCGATCTTCAGGTAATTACATTCCATCGAACTTTGTTAACAACTTTTGATACAATTTCAATGAATTGAAAGATCCGATTTAGTTCTCGTTGAGATATTTTTGAAAGTCAAAGATTCCAAAATGTCACGGGGCACGCAAGGTCACTTAATTTTCTAATTGCTTTAAGTTCTAACAATCTTATTGCGAATGACCTAGGCTTGAAGACAGTCAAACATTGAGGTTAAAGTCAAAATAAACAACCTACAACTTCAATTTGTATTTCTCAACAAATAATAGTCTGCCACCGAGACAGCCACAATTTATGAGATAATTTGATAGTTCGGTTTGTAGAACACTAATTAGGTAAGTTTTTGTACAAAGTTATTTGTTTTATAGTTCAAACAGAGTACCTAACTTTAAAGTGGAAGGTTTTGATTTAAAAAAACGTCGCTGGCACCTGATTCACTACAGGAAAATAGGGGCTTATAATTAAACGTAATCGCGGTCACGAATCGATGTTTTATTCGGGTATTTTTAATTAATATATTTTTTATATATATTGGAGCTTTTGTGTGAATACTGAGCACTAGATATATGTATATTTATAAACTAATGCTTAATCTGCATTTAGAAATGAAATTTTTTGTTAAGTTGTTAAAGTTTTATGTAGTCCTAAATCACTCAAAATTATTTGAAAGCTAAAATCGAATTTGCTATGAAACAACGAGGGATTTTCAATGCAATCTTTAAAAAAAACAATCATACTGTCAATGTCAAGCGTCATAAACGAAACAACGAAAACACTTTCTGTATAAATGAAGATTTCTGTTTAATGGCGACTTAATAAATTTCGGAGGTGTATGATTCTGTCCATCCAAAGGAAGAAGAAGAAGTAAATCTTAGTGATAAAGCCGCCCGTTGTGTAAAAGTACATGGTTTTTTTTGTATTTTGGTTTTTTAATGGTGTGAAAAATTTAAATTGTTTTTTCTGATATTGTATAGATGCAAATAATCGCAATTACCTCTCCAAAAGTAACATAAATACCGCAATATCTGCGTATACCAATTCACTCAAGTATATCGAACGAGCTCGAATAGCGTAACATTACGTCTTGGGATTTAGGCGTACTTTATCCTTGATTCCCGGAATGGTGATTGACAGTGGACTTAAAGAAAAATATGTTCATTGATCTGGATATATTTCACTCGCACTCTGAATGGGATGAGACCGTTTCGAAGTAAGACAATCGCAAATCAGTTCTTTGCAGACAGCACAGGTTGGGTAGGTTTAGATTAAAAAGGTCCTATGCGATGACATTCCATGTATGGTCGTTGAGCACGCCGAGAGAATCGCCGGCTGGTGTAGCCTAAGTATAGCTCCCCACGTACCATATCTATATCTATATCTATACTAATATTATAAAGAGGAAAGATTTGATTGTTTGTTTGTTTGTATGTTTGTTTGTTTGTTTGTTTGTTTGTTTGAATTGAATAGGCTCCGAAACTACTGGACCGATTTGTAAAATTCTTTCACCATTAGAATCCTAAATTTTCCGTGATGAACATAGGCTATATAATATTTTCAAAAAAGTTAGAGATCCGCATGAAAAATTCAATAATTGAACCGTGCGCTGTATATTCAACCTCTTTTTCTATTATGGCGCGTCAGAATAGAAAAGGAGGTTGAATAGGTGCTTGCTTTTTCTCTACGGCCAGTGTCAGTTATGGAGTGTCAAGTCAATGTCAAAAACCCCAATGCTGTTAAATAAAGTAAGGGATCCGTATGAAAACTGTGAAACCATGTTAGTGTGTATTATTTCTGAATTTTTTGTTTAATACCCGTGCGAAGCCGGGGCGGACCGCTAGTATGATATAATTTTAGTAATAATTGCTTATTAAAAAAATATTGATATAAACCTATAATCTTCTATTTTAAGCTTTGGTTGCCTGGAAGAAATCGCTTTAAGCGATAAGGCCGCCAATTCCGTTTTAGTTTTATTTTGTCTTAGTCATCATAAGTTTTGAGAATTAAGAATTATTATCTAATGGACTTTTTGACGATACGATTTAGTAGTATTACAATAATTAACCGGGTATATAATTATAAATGACCGATTGGTAACTTATTCTCAAACAAGGCCATGTTTAATTATATCATGGCCTTGTTTGCGTGGTAGTTTTGTCTGAACTGTTATTATATTTACTAAGAGTTTAAAAATAAAAAATCTATTATAATCGATGCAATAAATGAAATATTAAATAGTAGAGACGAAAAAGAGTATATTTCGTAAACTTTGAAAAATTCATACTTGGATCTAAGAAGTTATTGTTTACACCATTCTTTTGACGACGACGACTTTTGATGACGACCTCTGTGGTGCGGTGGGCGAAGGTCCGCCTGCGACGCAGAAGGTTGCGAGTTCGATTCCCGCCTCGGGATAAATATTTGTATTTTCTATGTATAATAAAAAATATCTATGTATGTAATATAATATGTATTATATATATCTGTCATCTAGTACCTATAATACAAGCTCTGCTTAGCTTGGGGCTAAATTATGTTGCGTGGATTGTCCGTCGTTATTTATTTAATAATTTACGACTCTCATATATTTTAGTTCGACAACGTTCCATCCCAATCAGTGTGTGTTGATTATTACATAGAGGGTTAGCTCTTTTTTCTAATCCTGAGGTTCTATAAAAAGAAAATAAGCTGAGAAAATCGCATTTTCGCCGATTTCGTCGTACTTTCGATTCCGTGACTTGAATAAAGGCATTTGCGGAAGAAATAAAGACAAATTGCGCTTTTATCAGTGGAATTCAGCTGAAACTCAAATAGTTGATTGCCTCTTGCCTTTTGGATAGTTTTTGTTTGTTAAAACTAGTAAATAGGTTAATTGGCAAGTAATCTAGATCATCCGCTGTTTTTACCCATTTCTGTTCATAAACCTCCACGTTTGCAATTTCACTCGGTTTTGCGATAGTCTGGCCTACGTGTAAAGAAAGGTCTTTAGTAATCATTATCAACCAATTTCAATATCGCTAATGCCTCCCAAAAGTAGTGTTATTTACCAAGTTCTTTAGCTAACCCCTAAAAAGACAAAAAGAAATAAAGAAATGAGAGGTAAAAATTATACGAGTTGTGAAATAAATTGAGCGAGTATGGTTATAAATATAAAGACAAACAACAAATAGAATCTAAAAATTTATTTATACACTCACAAATACCTCTCACCTATAAAACAGCAGATAATAATTTTAAGGTGTAATGGATGGTTCATTATCGTGTAAAGTAATTAAATACACGCGAATAAAACTTATACAATCTACTAAAAATTATAAATCAACTTTAAATAGCCCTACTTAGCATTTGAAATAAACTTTACTACTTTACACATTAACATTTAACCTTCGACTCTTTCTTAAATCTTTGACGTACTTTAAAATATTTTGTTCTCTTGTAAGCGATATATTTAATTAAGGCTCCGAAGACACGGATGAATTTCCCAAATATATACTAACGTAATACCAAAATGATTTATAATTTGAGCATATTTTTACTATGATCTGGTTGTAATAAGGTTCCTATCACAACTTTTTTTCCTAATACTTTTCTGAATGAAATTAAACCAAATCGGTTCTTTTCAAAGTAGACACGTTTTCTTATCCGTTCCAAAAATCTTGTGGCAGAAACCTAGATAAAAACTACTCTAATACAAATTATAGCAGATCAAAATATGCCAAATTATAAATCATTTAGCTATTACTTTTGTATGCGGAATTCATCCGTCACCGAAGCCTTAAGGAGAATAAAGCTATCTATCTGAGTATTCTGAAGATATTTACAGAATTTCCTATAATTATCTTATGGATAAAAGTTTATGGAAACAGTATTAAACTTCAAAGTATTACATCAAGTACTTCTCTTGTATATTTTCTTCAAGCTCCTAATAGAATTCCGAATTACTTTAACGCGATGATGCTACTTAAGTCTAATGTAATTGTCTTTAGGCTCATAACTTGAAACAATGTGGAAATCGTCTAGATTGGCCAAATTGCCTCAACGACTATTGTTCTGGAGGCTTAACAAGTTCGGGATGGCTCTTGTAAAATGCGGACGATCCCATTTCAGAAGTATAATCAGGAATGAACGTGAAACGTGATCATTCTTCGAATTTATATAATAGAAAACTTTTGTTTAATTGCCCTGTAGTGGGATAGAAAGGGTAAGAAAAAAATACCCGTTTCATAATATTTGAGTGTTATTACGTGATTAACTTGCAAGAGCGTGTGAAGAATGTTTAGAAGAAGACAATGGCCAACATCTGTTCAAATCTGGCGTTTTTTTTATTTCATAGCCTTTGTAAAAGTTTAGTCTGTATGTAGAACAAATTTTCGAAAAATTACCAAAAAGGTAGCAATAATTTTCATAAGTCGGGCTGCACCACCAATTGGGGTAGTGATTTGGCCATTTCAAAACAGTTTCTGAAAATGTCTGAATTTCATACTTATGGAAACACATTAAAGCAAGTCGAAGATTAACCAGTACCTACCTAGTTCTTAACTTCCGAAATAACTGGTATTTGTATACATAATCGAAAAACAAGAAATCAACTGCAAATTATCTTGCACTGATCTTGTTTTAAGAGGGTGTCGATATTTACTGATGCTGTTGCAATATACAAGTGAACCATGAGCAATGGACATTAGTGATATTATGAGTTACACTTTTTAACCTTTGCTTTGCACGCGTTACTATGTACATCTAGGAATTATTAAAGAGATAATCATCTATAGGGAAAAAGTAAGCTACCGCAAGTTAGTAGTTACGTAAACTTTAGTTTGTGGCCTGCGATATTGGTTAATTCCCACTAGTAAAAATTAGGTTACGCAAATAAGCAAACGAATAAAAATGAGCAGAAGGAACCCTAATAATTGAACAAAACCTCGTAAAAGCAACAGTATCCTAGATTTTATAAATTTGTTTTGTGCTAACAGTCTCCAAAAACAAATGTTCTAGATCTGAATTAATTCACAGTTACAAGGTACAAATAATATTGTACTATTTTAATTGGTATTTATTTTTCCAAACACGTCATCATTATTATGTGAATCGGTTGGAATTTCGGCGAAAATAAGTTAATAAATATCCGGAGAACGTAAAAACATACGTTCTGAAAGATCCGGAAAAAGTAAAAACATATGTCCAGACCTTAGCCCACCGCGCCACAGAGGTAGTCAAAATATAAATGTTTTACAAAACTTGCGACAACAATCACGACGACGAAAATACTTTCTGTACAAAGACTTATTATTTATGGACCGGACTTTAGTTTGGCCTAATAAGACTTATGTCTTATTAATAGGCTACCATATAAAAACAAAAACAACTTTAAATCTGCTGATAATTATAAGCCCAGTTAACGATAAGCTACGATAGACAAGTTAAGCTTAAGAAAACTCGTACGAAAATCTAAGACGCTGGAGTTGCGTTTTCAATTTACTCATTCTTCAAACCTAGCAGCTTGGTCTTTCGATAAGAAACCTTAAAATAAAGATGCTAAAGACGAATTTCCGTTTTACAAAATTCGAACACCTAGCACTGAAACTGATATTAATTGCACTACATTCAAGTAACTGACGATGGTCTCTCTCGAGACCTGCTCAAACGTATCCAGAGTTGATTAAATTAAAAAGCAGCTTTTAGGTCAACGGCAGGTGGAAATTTGGAAAGGCAGAGTATTTTACTAAATTTCATAGTTTGCGAAATACTACTGGAAGATGCAGGTGGAAAAATGAACAGTGTAATGAACATATGGGAAGGACGGGAATTCCCATGAGGGAAGCCCGGCCAGCTGTGAACTATGGTAATGATGATGATTTTTATGATTTGCAGTGTGACCCAGGTGACTCAGCGTATCCCTTTATAATATTTTGGACTTCTTAACAGAGTTAGGAAATCGCAGTAATAAGTCACACAAAATAAATCTCATAACTAAATAAAAAAAATTAAGTAAAAATTTCAGTTGGTACTTACTGCGAATTTCGTGCGGTTACGTTTGAACTATTGATTTATCCCACTAATGGTGCAGACAATTTATCTGTGGGTGCCTAACTTTGTCAAGTAAACCTTTATAACACAGAAATTATCAACTAAATAACGTTAGTGCATTACACAGAAAATTCAATTAAAAACGTAAGTGACGTTTGTTAATTGTTTTGGTGAGTCTGCAATAAAGAATTTTCTATCATACTAAACAATTGCGTCCCTTGCCTCACAACTTTTACCGTAGGATATAAGATTAAGATTTTTAGAATAAGCTTACACTTTCAAGTAAACATGGCGTATGCTCATATTTACTTGAAAGTAATACCATCTGATCCGCTTAAAGATACCGGAGCTAGTTCATAATTTATGTCGCAGTAATCTGCTGACCAAGTCCTTTTCATTAAAGGCTCATAATATATTATACGGCGTATAATTACCTAATCCAGCCGGGATTAGTGATAGTGCAAACTCATTTTGTTTTATTCATAGAAATCCAGCTAAAGGATATGAGAGCGGAGAAATGAGCATGATTATGACATGGGCGGAACGACTGGAGGGATTTTGGTAGCTCTATGCTGTGTTTGAATTTCATACGAAGTCCTAAAAGGTTTGCTTGGCGTACGAAACTTATACGTAAAATCTATACGCTAACATTGAATTTATCTACTTTATTGGCTGTTTGATAATTTTGTCCTATAACTTAAATATAACTTAAGATTTATGTTAAGTTTGATAACCTGATTTATGTTAAGTTAAAAACTATTTTTTTCAGGAAAAACGATCTCAGCATATGATATGTCAGATTCATACTAGAAATACGAACTAAAATTAAGAGTACCGAATAGAATATAAGACTAACTTATACTTATGAAACCTACTCTCCGAGTCACTGTCAGCTACAATACTTAATATATTGAAATATAGTGCCAACCCGACTTTGAAAGGTTTCTAAGAACCTAAGAGTTACTGCCCTGACCAGTGTTGAATAGTGTCGCGATACTCTACGGTCTTTGCTACGAGTTGCTCCGAAATTTGCTACGCCATGCTACGAGGTTTGCTACGGTATTTGCCACGAATTTCTAAGCGGTTACGACTGACTTGCTAAGGAATCTACGCAACACCCTTATTGATAATAGACTGCTAACTTAAACTATTGCTATTTCCCACTCTGTCCTCTTCTATTGACATTAAGTCATAGTGAAATAACACTCAGCTGTTTTATGTTTCAGACGAACGAATAAGACGAAAAAGAGGAAGTTTTCAGATTGAAACGAGATGGCAGTTTCAACCTTGTAGTTAAGTACATGGGACGTTTTTCCGCCACATTTAGTATATCTTTTGAAAGCTGCTTTCACTGCCGCAAAACTACTGAAACCCATCAAAAAGTTGCTACGAATGATGGTATGGAATCTACAAACAAAAGTCCACCACACCGACCCCTACCACAGTTCGATGGCAAAGTCAAGCGACTTATTGAGCTGTGCTATAAGTGGTTACAGTCAGTTACCTGCAATGTATAAATACAAATAACCGCACGACAAAGTCACCGTGCAGCAAAGTCACCGATGTGGCTTAGTGGCTGCAACAAGCCTGTGTGCGACATTGTTGTGTAAGGTCCTTTAAAGTTACCTAAATTTGTTTGTGCCCACAAATTACTGAAAGCGACGAAAATTTGCGCCGAAGGTTTAGTCAAAAAAATTAATCAAATAGAAGACACTTCACCATATAATTTTGCATAAGTACAATGCCCTTATTACGAAGATCAGTCAAATTATATCATCGCTGTCAGGAACGAATGGCGCCGCAGTGGATGATGGATGAATAGCTTAACATTAATTTTAAACTTACACGACCCTTCCAGACCGGATTGATATGGGGGGCATGTGTAAATTTAAATTGCTTGTATTCGTACATATGTACATAAATAAATGTTGAGCCATCCAGGCCGAGCAATAAAAAAAAATATGATCCCGAGAATTGACTCACAGGATTACCTACATAAAAAATAAAGAAATATGTTTTTTGGCTCACATCGATCGATAATAATTAATAAAAGCACCTAACGTCTGGAGTAAAACCATTGTCAGTGATATGGTGCCCTAATAAATTTTAGTTTGATGAAACCTTGATAAAGCCCGTAACTTTTAGTTTTAATAATATTTATGGTTCTCTGGATCTGTGTACCACTTCATTTACACACGCGCTCACACCGATGTATAATTAATTAATTATAATTATAACGCTGAACAATCCACGCATCATCTAACCCCAAACTCAGTATGGTTCCTACCACAAGCTTTTATGAAAATACTTACTTATCTAACAAATCCTAAGAAAAAGTCCCTACTGATGTAAAATGCCATTAGGTTAAATTTCATTTCATAAAAGTATTTTGAAAAAACTTGGGGCAGGAATCTAGATTGATACTATTTTAATACAAATAATTGCTCAAATTACAAATAGTTTTAGTACTACGTTTGTATGAGAAATATTAAAGTTGAAATCCAATCCAAATTCTAAACAAAACAACAGATGATATTATTATTATTATTAGTTGGTTCGAATATTGAACTTTCAACTAAAACCATGCCACAGTAAAGCCAATCTTAAACCTATAGATAGAAGATTCAAATTAAATTCCTACTAGTTGGATATGCAAGTCAAAGCAAAGACCAATAACCTTGCTGGCCATACAATAAGGAGGTCCTGGATGGCAAATAGAATCTTATATCTATGTGTGGAAGATGGAAATTCAAATGCAAGTATGTACGACACAATACGTGTATGGGTATACTGATAACGCGAAGTAAGGTATACAAATAAAAACCAGCCAAGCACGAGTCAAACAAGAAGGGTTTCTTATTATTATCTAGGTTTTATTAACAATGAATAAAAAGCAAATCACGCATCTTTCACGGTCTATTTTTATACATGATTATAATCATCTCATCTTTTATAAATAATTATTTATAAAAGGAGAACGTGAAAGAAGCGTGAGTTTTATAGATAATTATTGGTCTCTTTTTATTCATAATTATTTAGTAAAAGAAGCGGGATTTGATAAAAAATAATTTAATATACCAAATAAAGAATGGGAACTATACAAACAGACATTCTTAAAGTATTGGATTCCAAGGGCGGCCTTATCACAGGCTTATTATAAATAAGTACACTAGCGGTCGCCCCGGTTTCACACGGTTATTTTACTAAAATTTTAGTTTTCATGCGGTTCCCTAACTTTTTTGAAAATATTCTATTGCCTATGTTCATCAGGGAAAATAAAGAATTCTAATGGTGAAATAATTTTTCAAGGCGGTCCAGTAGTTTTGGAGCCTTTTCAATTCAAACAAACAAACAATCGAATATTTCCTCTTTATAATATTAGTATAGATAGATATTGTAAAGCCCGCTGGCTGACAGACGGACAGCGAAGGCTTAGTGACAGGGTCTCGTTTGCACCATTTATGTGCAGAACCCTAAAAATGGGAAGCACGTCCTATCAAATCAGATGTGCGGTATAAAAATTGAGTTCGTATTTTGCTCAGAATAACTTGGATACCTGTATGTAAAGATTGTGAGGGACGCTTTGAATCATAACTTTCATATTATACCTATTCACACTAGGCTGGATTGTTTTCTCTTTTTACATGTAAAAATACTTAATATACTTAATACCAAAAATACTGAATTCTAAAAATCTTATCGACTTTTTTTAGATTTTGATAATAGGTTATTTTTTAGCTCTTTAAATTAATCAAAACTGTACATAAACGCTCACCAGAAGAATTTTTTTTTTGAACAAACTTATTCTGACAGACATGCCGTGTGGTGCCGGCAATGCCGTGTGGCGACGGCATAGAATTTCACCACCCCAACTCTTCCCGTGGGTGTCGTAAGAGGCGACTAAGGGAAACACACCGGGGGGCGGGCAGCAGCGCCTTCTACAGAACAACTACACCGAACTGCGATCCCCAACCCGCATGCCCTGCGTGGGGATTATGGGCAATAACCCCCAAATAATGATGCCATCTATGGCGCTCATTAGGGGAGGCATATGTCCAGCAGTGGACTATTATAGGCTGGTGATGTTGATGTTATTGTTGATTCTGACAGATATGTTTGAGGTTTAATTGTAAAATATACCAAGAATATCACTTTAAATCTTTTGAGAGACAAATGATTTGCCTGTTATGGAATATTAATTCTAATTATTATAAAGAGGAAAGATTTTATTTTTTGAATTGAACAGGCTCCGGAACTACTAGACCGATTTCAAAAATTATTTTACTATAGACCTACATATATTATCCATTATTAACATAGACTATACAATATTAAAAAAAATTAGAGATGCGTTGAATATTTCAATAATGTATTTTATTTTATTTATTTAACAGCGTTACAGTAAATATTAGAATAATTAAAAATTAACAATAAGGCCAAAAAGGATTACACAGATTAATATAAAAAAGAACAGCAAAGTTTTAAAAATAGAGAAAGAGAAAGAGTTACAATACTAATTTAAGTTATCTCTAAATAAAGAACTTATTAATTATTATTTAAGGCGCTGCCATACGACAGACACCGTAAAACGACCACTTTTTCGTCGCAAAGTTAGGCTTACTGCGAAATATTACAAGCCCAAAAAAAATACAGTTTATAGTCAAGTGTATGGACAAAAGACTTATAAAAAAATATTTCATAAAAACCATCTAGAAACTTGAAAAAAATATCGCAAGAAAGAACACGAAAATATTTTTTCGTCTCGAAATGCTCAATATTTTGAGTGATAACATTTTATAATTTTGTTACTGTAAGAAAGGTAATTTTATCATCTAAAGAATTATGTATAAAGATTTAAATTTACTGGTGTATTTACTTTTAAAATAAATTAAAACCGATAAATAATGTTGACATTGTCGAACAAGAGATTCAACTAAATCAAACGCATCACCATTTTCAACTTTATTTGTCAAGCGCTACGAACTACTAAATAATACTACTTATACCTAAAATTTGTCTTTATACAGGGCCTTAAATTTGTAGACTGCAGTATATATTTTAGGAGCGCGCGTGCGTGTGTGTATGTAATCCAACTATAGTGCTTAAAAGTTTTTAAACTTTGGAGTTTTTTTTAAATACCCTTACGAAGACGGGACAAACGATTAGTGTTAAAAAAAACTTACCTGAATTGAGATGAGCTGATCTAAATATTTAGTCTTTTCGAATCATCTATATAAAATAATATAATAATAATGCGTGTAACTCAAAATTCATCCACGTTTTCGCTATCATTCAAACCTCAAACTATCGCCTAAGGGTTGAAGAGAGAAACTCGTTAGCTGTGGTTCAGCTGCTCCAGAGAAAAACTATAAAATGTGGGCGAAACTTTTTCGCTACATTATTACTCGCGGAAATTTCTAGAATCTCGGCCATGATTAGTTACAGGAGTTGTCTCATGAATTTTAAAACGATGTTTTACATCTCATGTTTGTTTCCGAACAAGAATTTGTTCCATCGCCTCTCATAACTCTTAGGTTTGATGGAAGAAAACTCCTTTCAGGGTTAAGCTCGCCTTTGTACAAAACCTTTTAATTTAAGTTCATTCTACGTTTTTGATGCGTGTACAATAAAGAATTTATTTTTTTGTGTAACGAGTTCTGTGTTTTACAAAATATCGTACTAGCCGAATATCGGTTGGTGAACTGTTTCAGTGGACTCTGGCTATATGCACTGGACATACCTCTATAATAGTGCACAAGTGTGTGCGTGCGCAACAACATCAGCTTATAATAGTCCACTGCTAGACATAGGCCTCCCCCAATGAGCGCCATAGATGGCAATATTTATCATTTGGGATTTATTACCCATAATCCACACGCTGGTTATGCGGGTTGAAGATCGCAGTTCGGTGGAGTTTTTCTGCAGTGGACGCTGCTGCGCGTCCCTCGGCGTGTCTCTCTTAGTCTTCTTAGTCTTCATCTTACGACATCCACGGGAAGAGTGGGGGTGGTGAAATTCTATGCCGGCACTATAGCAATACAATGCAGCGAGCGTCTATTAGGTGTGGACCATCTGTGCCGTGTAGTGTGTGAAAGCTCAATTGTTGCAATATAAATAAAATTGTTGTAAATACTATTAGTCTAATTTGGTTTTGTTGTTTAATTAGAAGTTTCTTTGTTAATTAACATAATTGATAAATATTCTAATGCAATTAACTTCAATAAACTGGGCCCTTCAATTATGAGTAAGTGGTGTTCACGATAATGACTCTGCGTTTTGTAGCAATTTATTGTGTTAAGCTCAGTCTTAAGTCTTTCATTATAACACCACTTGACTACTGATGTAGCGCGGTGGGCGAAGGCCCGCCTGCTACGCAGGTTGCGGGTTCGATACTTCATCATTATCATCACCAGCCTATAACAGTCCACTGCTGGACATAGGCCTCCCCTAATAATGATGAATACGCCATAGATGGCATTATTCATCATTTGGGGGTTATTGCCCGTAATCCCCACGCTGGGCATGCGGGTTGGGGATCGCAGTTCGGTGGAGTTGTTCTGCAGAGGGTGCTGCTGCCCGCCCCCCGGTGTGTGTCCCTTAGTCACCTCTTACGACACCCACGGGAAGGGTTGGGGGAAATTCTATGCCGGCACCACACGGTTCGATACTTGCCTCGGGATAAATGTTTGTACGATCGGCACATATATGTTCCGGTTTTGACGATATCATAGTGAAGTGATTAGCTTAGCGGAAAACCCTGGACTGTAGTTAACTCTCATAATTTAATCAAAGCAAGTATTTACCATATTATATTTATTAATTTAGTCTGTTTGATACCTATCGGGTTTCTTTAAGAATGGATATTAAACTTAAATACCAGTGTATACCGAAATGATCTCATTCAATGCCTGAACAGCTAAAGTTATAAATTCCAACTGAATGCCAACTTCGCGATTTGAATTCAAATTTTAAAGTAAATACTCACTTTATTGCGCAATAACCTTAGATAAAGCCGAGTTCGCACTGTTACATCTGCTTAGATAAATCCGGCTCCTATTCTGGAAGTTGGCATGGGAAACACGTAAAAACTAAGTTCTGTCTTTAATTATTAGTTCTGTTTTAACGGGTATTTATTTAGTCATCTCGTGACCACGACAGAGTACAAACCTGTTGAAACGTCAAAAAATATTAAATTAATAAAAAAAAAAGTTAAATAAACGCGATAAATACCCGTTAAAATAGTACTAAAAATTATGGGTTCAGATCGCTTAAGTTTTAAAATGTTCTGTCTTAAGACAGAACATTTTTAAAGAAAAAAAATACAGAAAAAATATGTATAATAGAAACCTATGCTATATTATACTACTAGCTTTTGCCCGCAACTTTGTCCGGGTAGAAGATGAAAATGGTTCGAATACTTTTAATTGGTTTTTAACGTTATTAATTTGGTTATACCATATATATAATACAAAAAATAGGATTCGGTTACATCGAGTGTTCCTGTTCTATCCCTCAGGAACATGTGGATAAAAAGTAGTCCTATGTACTTTCTCCCTGTCTAGATAAAGTCTGTAAAAAAGGCCGAATTTCATCAAAATCTGTTCAGTAGTTTAAGAGTGATAGATAAATAGACAGACAGAGTTACTTTCGCATTTTAAATATTAAGAATTAATAAATATAAAATAAGTAATTTCTTTAATAGTAAAGATACCAATATACTAGCAACGACAACAATCTACCTACCACCATTTGGGTAATTCAGTCGTTGTCAAAGTTGTTATCGCAATGTCTTCGCTTACAGAATAGGGACACGAGTTTCCAATGACAGTTTGCAAAGCTTACCGCTCCTTCGCGGAGATAAAAATGGATAGTCGCTTGTTTTCGTTGCTTTTTGATCTCTAGTTCAGCTTTTGTAAACAAAGAATCCATTTCCATAGCTCCGGATCATTTCTGAAGCGGCTGCAGCGAGGAATTGCGAGTTATGACATCTTATGCTGTGATTTTTAGTTTATTTTTGAGCTGGGAACTTGGATCGGACATTATCGTTGTTTGCCATGATTGGAAATTTATTTTAGAACTGGATAAGAATAGAATAGCGCTTTGATATTCTTACCCCTGGCAAAAATAGGGATAGGAAATTAGTTCTCTAAGAAATTTCACTAACCGACAAGATATTTTTATTACTGTATCTTTCTATGTAGATAGATAGAAAATAATTGGCATAATTTAATTGGCCATCCTTACTTCTATTTAATTTTTTTCTTTGTCTGTGTTTATCTATAAGTTTTCCTGAAATAAATAAATAAATACTTTAATATACCACACAAAGAAAGAGACCACATCAACAAACATGCATATAATAGAGAAGGTATAAAAGGCGCTCTGACCGATCTCTCCCTGCCAACATTCAGATGGACTGGACATGAAGGAACACTAATAGCTGGTTTACACTTTGTGAAGTATCAAGTGCGAGTGACAAGTGCAAGTGTTAAGTGTGTAGTAAAATCAGCGTGTAAACGCATACGCTGTTAAGTGGTAAGTGCAGGTAGCAAGTGCGAGTGCGAAGTGAAGTGTTTAGAAGCCGTCTCTAATTTTACTGTTAAGTAGCTACCCCCGCACACCCGCGCTTTCCCCTCACTCGCAGTGCCACCCGAACAAGCAATAATTCATTAAATTTTTCTTATGACATTCTCATTACATTAAAAAACTCAATAGGATCCTCTTTAATCAGTTCATCAAAAAGTTTAACACTAGCTCCACACTCAGATCTTCTGCTTATCCATTTTCTTTGCCATAACTTTGACGACCTCGTGGCGCGGTGGGCGAAGGTCCGCCTGCGGCGCAGGAGGTTGCGGGTTCGATTCCCGCCTCGGGACAAATATTTGTACGATCTGCAGATATTTGTTCAGGGAAATTGAACATGAATTGTAACCAACAATTCATGTTCAATTTCCGAGGCGATAACGCCAACTATAATATCTATTAAAATTTCTCTTATTTCTGACCGCTGTTCGTCCTCCATATCGCACCGACTGAGCCACTTTGAACCTGCAGAATCAACTAAACACTGTGTGAACGTTCTGAATACACTTAACACTTGAGACCAAATAAACACGTTAACTAATCACTTATTACTCGCACTTGCACTAAACAAAGTGTAAACCAGCTATAATAGACGATGACACTTAAAAAAAACTAATACTTACAATAAATACTAGAATAATCTATACTAATATTATAAAGAGGAAAGATTTGATTGTTTGTTTGTTTGTTTGTTTGTTTGTTTGTTTGTTTGTTTGTTTGAATTGAATAGGCTCCGAAACTACTGGACCGAGTTAAAAAATTCTTTCACCATTAGAATCCTTAATTTTCCGTGATGAACATAGGCTATATAATATTTTCAAAAAAGTTAGGGATCCGCATGAAAAATTCAATTATTGAACCGTGGGCTGTATATTCAACCTCTTTTTCTATTATGGCGCGTCAGAATAGAAAAAGAGGTTGTATAGCGTACGGTGCTTGCTTTTTCTCTACGGCCAGTGTCAGTTTTGGAATGTCGAGTCAATGTCAAAAACCCCAATGCTGTTAAAAAAAGTAAAGATCCGTATGAAAACTGTGAAACCCATCGTTTTAGTGTGTATAATTTCTGAAATTTTTGTTTAATACCCGTGCGAAGCCGGGGCGGGCCGCTAGTAATATATATAGGTACTTCAATCTATACTAATATTATAAAGAGGAAAGATTTTATTGTTTCTTTGTTTGTATGTTTGTTTGTTTGTTTGAATTGAATAGGCTCTGAAACTACTGGACCGAGTTAAAAAATTCATTCACCATTAGAATCCTTAATTTTCCGTGATGAACATAGGCTATATAATATTTTCAAAAAAGTTAGGGATCCGCATGAAAAATTCAATAATTGAACCGTGGGCTGTATATTCAACCTCTTTTTCTATTATGGCGCGTCAGAATAGAAAAAGAGGTTGTATAGCGCACAATGCTTGCTTTTTCTCTACGGCCAGTGTCAGGTTTGGAATGTCGAGTCAATGTCAAAAACCCCAATGCTGTTAAAAAAAGTAAAGATCCGTATGAAAACTGTGAAACCCATCGTTTTAGTGTGTATAATTTCTGAAATTTTTGTTTAATACCCGTGCGAAGCCGGGGCGGGCCGCTAGTAGTTTATAAAGTGATATACATAAAAAAAAAAATGTATAACTTTTACGATTCTAAGTTATGCTATTGAAGTTTTTACCATGTACATATATGTTGTTTCCAACGAATGTTTTGTATTCTCCGAATTTGAGCATTTGAGTTCAATGGGTCACTGAAGAATTCACATTTATTTATCCCAAAGATCCATTATATTAATGTTTCTCTGAAACACCTATTGATTTCAACCTAAACTATAAATAAAATACAATATTCAGAACACAAAAACATAAAATTGCTTTTTCAGAAATAAAAATAGTGAATATCTTCTGTGAACCTAATAAAGATCAACGTCTTTGAGAAAATCAAAATCAAATGTAACGCAAAATTAATAAAATCTCAACACCCCGTACGATCCATTAGGTAAAACTGGTGAAAGAAGAATAATTCGTTTCTGACTTTATCGCGTGTTAAATCGCAGATCCTTCGCACGCTTGCCGACAAATTAATCCTTCGAAGGATGGATTTCAAAAGGGATAATTACGCTTTCGCAAATGAAACCAAACTAATCTTTGACAATATCGTGATGAGAATTATAATAGTTCTCGTTATAGATGATATCGAAAACTTATTTAAGTTAAGTATTACAATAAATTATTCTGTGATCTTTTGTTATGTACTCGTGTGTTCTTAGGGTTTTGAGATCAGTTTTATTAAATTTTATTTTGATAAGATTACAAAGAAGTGCCGTGTGGTGCCGGCAAATAATTTCACCACCCCAACTCTTCCCGTGGGTGTCGTAAGAGGCGAGTAAGGGAAACACAGCAGGGGGCGGGCAGCAGCGCCTTCTGCAGAACAACTACACCGATCTGCGATCCCCAACCCGCATGCCCAGCGTGGGGATTATGGGCAATAACCCCCAAATAATTATGCCATCTATGGCGCTCATTAGGGGAGGCCTATGTCCAGCAGTGGACTATTATAGGCTGGTGATGATGTTGACCAAGAAGTTTACAATCATATTTTAACGACCTCTGTGGCGCGGTGGGAGAATGTCCGCTTGCGACGCAGGAGGTTGCGGGTTCGTTTCCCACCTCGGGGCAAATATTTGTTCAGGTCGTTCTAGTCGTTTTCTATGTATAGTAAAAATATCTATACATTTATTAATATTATATTATGTATATCAGTCATCTAGTACCCATAACACAGGCTTTGCTTAGCTTGAGGCTCGCTAGATTGTCCGGCATTATTTATTTATTCAAACTTTTTAAAATAATAAAGATACAGTTTCCTCATGATTCTTGATTTTCCTTTTTGTAATTCTTAATATCTCTCGTTTTTTCCAAAGTTTAACACATGCAACAAAATGTTTGCTTGATAGCTTGCAGATGTTTGCTCAATATCGAACGGATGGTTTTCACGCTATCATTCGGAAGAAAACAGCATCTCTGTTGAGCAGATCGAGGGCCAGCCAAAAAAGCATCCTAAAAACCGTGGCGGAGCATTGTCTCTCTCCCACCTGGACACATCTTGCAAAATGTATTCAACCTGTTTGTGGGTATAATGTCTGAATGATTGTTTTGTTAATTTAATCTAATTTATTTGTAATTTTATCTAGAGGTAATGTGTTTGGATTTTAATCTAATTTATTCTAATTTATTTGGATTTAATCTAATGTACTTGTAATTTAATCTAATTTATTTGTAATTTAATCTAATTTATTTGTAATTTAATCTTATTGATTTATAATTTAATGTTAAATATTTTTAATTTGCATTTTTAATTTAAATTCTGTATAAATTTTGATATTTATTTAATTAAGTTTGTGTGATATGTGATATGGATTATTTTATCTGAAATAAATGAATACAATACAAAAAATCCGGTTTCCACAAAGCAAGTTGATAAACGAGGTACAATTACTTAAAGCTACCCCACTCAACATTCGCGTTCTTCAAAACCTTTGCCTTGTCCCTGAAATTTGAAATGTAAATGCCTTCGGTTTGCAGACATTTATTTAACTCAACTATTTGAGCGAACTAGTTTAATTCGACCACGGTTTCACGTTTTCATCTGGGATCGCTCTCAGGAGTTCGGAATGTTTACGGTTTTATGGGTACAGACAGCTAAAAGCTTATAATTAGGAGCTAAATTAAAAGTAAAATTGTAATCTTTTAAGTGATGGTGCAATAAAGTTATATTCTATTCTATTCTAAATTGGTCTTTTTTGTGCTAAAGGGCTTGCCTGCGATGAGTAGAACACCTTGTGCTTAATATACATAGCTCTAACGTTAAAGTGAGAGTGTGACAGAAAGATATGCCAAATTATTAGTTTGGGTTTAAGATTTCAGATCTAAATAACTTTAGTTCATAAGGTTTAAAAAGTAAGCTTTTAAACGTTAGACAAGAAATAATGTCTATAGGTACCTCTTACTGATATTACTTAAACATTTTAGTGCTAGTACTTACATACTACCTTTATCAACAAACAAAATAAAAATTCTCAAAGAACTCGTATTTACTATTGAAGCAATTGAGATAACTGCAGACTGTTGCAACCAATCTACAGGTTGCTAATTTGAGGGTAAAAACATCCTGAAGATGCTGGCTGTAACCTAGGTGCCTAAATTAAAAAAATCGCATAAAAATGGAATCGTCCGCTATTATTTATCAATCGTCTAAAAAAACACAATACTATAATAAATTAGCAATTGATAATTAAAGAAATACAAAAGCAACTAAATTTGAATTTAAGGAGCTTCATCGCATTGAAGACTCCGATACTTTATCATAATTTAAGGACTTCTTATGTGTAGATTAAATGGAGTTTAGTAACGCGACATGTTTCCAAAAGTTTAAAAAGAAGAATCAAAAGAAATGTTTTAATGTTTTAAGCAGTTTTACAGTTAAAAGGTTCAGTAAATATTGCAATAATGAACAATACCTAAAAAGTACAAGAAATAATGGGGAAAACAATTAGGGAACTACCATTAGAGAGAAACTTGGTCTATAATTTTATTATCTGTAGGCCTGTGAATTTATGCATCAATTCTACTTTTTTTTATGACTTTCTTAATCATAAAACATATTTTTATTTACCTACATAAAAGTTATAAAATTTTATACTACAATATAGCTCACTTAAGTCCATTGAATTACTGTCTTACAAACCAAATTTACGAAATTATACTTACTTTCAAAGAACGCCCACGAAAGAAATAATCACTCATAAAAGTTAAATAAAACGAAATAAATAGATTTATCTGCAAAATCAGACATCCAAGGTTAATAAGAAAACAGCAAAGAGTAAGTTAATCACTTTCATCTCGGACGGATAACAATAACAATATTTCAGAGGAGTTTGCGAAAGGGTGCTGTAATCAACTACTGACCCAGTTTGTGGGTTATGGTACTGGCAGACCACACTCATTTCAGATTCAGCCGTATTATATTGTTATCAACACAGAAAACCGAGTGCATTTCTGTGCAATTCTACCTTAAATTACGAAATACAATTCCAAATCGTCCAAATATAACGTTTTTATCTTCAGAATATACATCGCATTCATCATCATCAACCTTTCGGTTTAGATATTTCGAAAATACAAACGTTCTTTTATTTGGACCAATTGGTGGACGGATTCAAAGGCAGTTTAGCGATGTAAGTACGGAGTTGTGATGTGATTAATGTAAATAAGAATGGTAAGTACCTACTAGCCGCTTTGGCATCAAGTGCAAAAATAAATTTGTAGAAGTATAATAGCCAGATAAGGTCAAAACGGCCATACAGATCGTTCACCTCCTCTCTCACGAGTCCATAAAATGCGCTGTCGCTAGAGTATCGTGGTACAAGCGTACTAGGAAACAATAAAAAATACCATAAATATTTGAATTCGAGAATAATTTACATTGATCTCTTTTTATATTCCTCCATCCTCCATTTATGTATATAATTTTTCTATGAATTCCCAGACTAATGTTACACCTCATTAATTAATTAATAAAACAAGCCTTTTACAACAGGTGAAATTAATCATAACTATAATCGAATTTTCCAATAATCACAACAACCAAAGCAAAGATTAATATATTAATTTAAAACCAACTTTGCTGAACTGTATTACAGACCGCCAAGGTCTGTAATAATTCACTTAATGATATGGAGGAGGAAAATGAATTCGAATTTCGAAATCCACTGATTGAAAATCCACAGACTTTATGACGTCATATAATTTGTGGATTTTTTACTTGCTGAATCACCGCTATTCGTTGTGTTAATTAACAAAGAATATAACAATTAAATACAATAAACCAAATTAGAACAAGTATTTACAATTGAAACAATAGAGCTTGATGCAGACTTGCAAACAATCATGTAGCTCAACTAATCCTTATCAATACTAGTCAAAAGCGTCCCAAAGACGCTGGCTGCATTGCCTCGCTGTATGGTAATGCTGATGCGCTGTGCCAGATGAGCTCTCCGGTCCAGTTGACCAGATAGTATTTTTCAGATATTTTTTTGAAAACCTGGAGAGCCTTGGTATCCCTTGGATCTCGTTTCCAAGGGAACTAAAGTAGAGTAGAGTAGGCTCTGTCGGTACCTGCATATTTATGCCTGTTGAGATCCTCGGCCAAATCTCCGCTGCACCAGTCCTCACGGATTTCCTTGGAAGATGAGAGGGCGTAAGTGTGTACGGTCCCACACAATGGGCCTCCCCAACTCCCATTTTACGAGAGTCATACCGTCAGGCACCTTACCATCGCTACGCAACAGACCATTCGGTTTGAGAAAATATTTAGTTCTTAGTCAAAAAATTTATCTGTTTTATTGAGTGCTCTGAAGAACTCCACTTATTCACTCGAGAGAAAGTGCCTCCCATCAGTTCTCATGGATGTCCTTGAAAGAGGCGAAAATGTGTAGCGTCCCCATACAATGGGCCTCCCCAACTCCCAAGCGATGGGAGTCGTACTCTTACCATATAGTTACGCAACAGACCATTTGGTTTGAGAATATATTTAATTCTTAATCAAAAATTCACCTGATTTATTAAGTACCCTGACATTATTCAGGTAGGCACTCGAGAGAAGGTGCCTCTCTTCAAAATCTAATCACAGTTTAAGTTTACAGTCACTAAACTGTTTTACATGGATAGGTGTAACTGAACAGGTTTTTGAAGCCCTTATGGACTCGCTGTCAGTCCTTGACATAACTTAAAAAAAACGCAAGTGAAGCCATTGGCTGAAGCTAAATGTAACATAATTCCATCGCTGTACCAAGTTATCATTCACAGTCTGATGTCTGGATGAACTTTTGAGAGATCACGTCAGGGGTTAAAGCCCTGATATATCGTAAATATTGTTATTAATTATAATAAATCTTCCGCTACTTTCCTATACCCAACTATTGATAAATACTTGCCCATTAACTTAACTAACTCCTAAAAGGTTTTCGGGGATAAGCTGATATGGAGTGAATGAACAGTACAGATAGTAGGTACACTACTTCATATTTCGTTAACCTAAATCACCTTAAGTTTTGAAAATAATCTATATTATATAATCATCAGGAAAAATTTAGGATTCTAATGGTGAAAGATATTTTCAAATCGACCCAGTAGTTTTGGAGCATATTCAATTCTTACAAACAAGCAATCAAATCTTACCAATGTATAATATAAGTATAGATATAGATGTATATGATAAAAGTTCAAAACCCTCGGCGCACCAGTTACACTCGCTTTTGACGAATCTTTAATTGATTATTAGCTTAGCACTAGGTATCTAATTGAGTCAAAAACATACCTTATTATTGTTGTTGTAGTTGACCGTATTCCCATGCTACAGGTCTTACATAACCATTTTATATTCCGTATGAAAGAAGTCACAACAATATCGGGGACATAGGCCGGTGATTTGGTGCGACGTTTCATTGTAGGTAATATGAATATTGTAGGCAGCCGGATATTTTGTCAGCTTGGTGTGAGCCAGCCGACTTTAGTGCGTAGAGTCAATTAATTATAAGAAAGTTATTATCAATATTCGATATGGAGTTGTATTGTTTCGTCCAGGGGATCATAGAATTATTCTTCGCCCTTGTTTGTTGACATTGAATTGAACCCCTCTCCGATTTTGTCAATTTTCCAATACTGCACAGAAAGAGCGATCGTGGCGAATTCTAATACTGAACTTTTTGTTAGCAATAAATTAAAAAAACACTCCTCTTACGAAGTATGGAATCGTCATAAATATACCTATTTAGTTATACGTTTGAAATATCTCTCAAAAGAAGTGTACAATGCTCACGAAAGATAAAAATATGTTTATCAAACCTCACCTCGAGTGGAATATCACCGGAAAATAATATTCTAGAATAAAAGACAACAAAACTTGTCCCAAAACTTGTTTTGATGTTATAAAGTTAGTGGTATAAATTCAATTTTAAAAGAGACTTTTACAATGAAATATTTGAAGCTGGAATTTTTGAGTGAAAAAATAGACTTTGTGAAATAGGACGCGGAAAATCATTGAGGGCAAACAATTTTTTAAAGTTTACTCTGCTGTGAATACAAAGAAACACGATAAAATAATTGCACGGGTCAATTGAATGGACTCTTTTGTTTTATATTTCAATGATTTATAAAAATGAAGTTTTCAGGTTGAAATATATTGAGTTGGAGAAGGTACGGAAACAGAAATATCTGCTTGCCAATGCTGGATATTGCTAATTGAAGACCAGGGCACTAGTCTGCTTTTTAGGGGAAGCTTATGCCTAGCATTGGACGTTGATGAAGAATAATCGGTTTGAAGCAAAAATCATGATCATTAATAATCATAGATTACCAAATTGCGAACACTGATTATAAACTATATGAGACTGTATTTTAAACATTGTGATCTATTAATATTTTCCTTTCAGTATATCGTCATTAATATCAGATTTTTGTCATTCTTTTTTCTTGTTACATTTTTTATAGCAAAAATACTGAATGTAAACAATATCGCACTTTCGTATTGCACTTAAATGCAATTCAGTCTTGATTCTTCCAATATTTTTTAACTGTTTGGACCATCGGATCCTATGCAAATTGACTAGTATACCGGCTTTTGAATATTCATGGCAACGAAGCGGGTTTTTGAAAAACTTGATTACTGGAATAGTTTGCTGCAAAATCGACTGCCGGCAAACTGTTTCACCTGTCGGTGACCTCTGTGACGCAGTGTGTGAAGGTTGTCCTGAAACGTAAGAGGTTTCGGTGTTGATTCTCGCAGCAAGACAGATCTGCAGGTATGTATGCAGGTCTGGATCTTTCTTTGTCTAAGTAGGTCCATAATAATTTGCACTCAAGCTAATATTATCGTTTTAAAATTATTTATGTTTAAAATTATTTTTCTCGTGATGGCTTCGTTTTAGCCTGTATTAATTAAGGTCTTTCTTAAAAAGATAATAGTGCACCTGCATCTCTTCTATTGAAGAAAACTATGACATAAAACCAAAGCAGGAATCATTACATAGTATAAAGCAAAGTCGCAACCCGCTGTCTGAATGTCACTATGTATCTACTACTCAACGTATTTAGCGGTCACTAGAAAATTACATTAATTTAATTTTAACACTAAAATTAAATTGATGTCACACGACATATCGGATTTCTCCATTTATAAATAAAATATAGCTAGACAATCCATAATGCAACATCTGGTACAAATTATATTATGTGGGGCTAGCCCAATAATACCTACTAAAGCGTTAGTAATTATATATTCTCTGCCCAAGCTAAGCAGAGTTTCGTCATGGAGTATAGTTAATCGTGTCGTCCTTTATGCAAATACCTACCTTCTTTTATATTAAAAAGTCACGATGCTTTAAACAGCACGAGTTTCTGTTTTTACGACGCAGTGAGAATGCACCCTATTGGGAAAGCTAGAGACGATAGATGTCCAAGGATAAATTTACGATTACGACTCATTGACAACGCGCCCTGGGGACGACGAGAAGATGACTGAAATACTTAATATAAAATAATAAATAAATAAATAAATAATGCTAGACAATCCACACAGCATCATCTAGCCCCAAGCTAAGCAGAGCTTGTGTTATGGGTACTAGATGACTGATACACATAATATAATATTATTAAATAGATAGATATTTTTTATTATACATAGAAAACAACCAGAACCCCTGAACAAATATCTGCAGATCGTACAAATATTTTTCCCGAGGCGGGAATCGAACCCGCAACCTCCTGCGTCACAGGCGGACCTTCGCCCACCGCGCCACAGTGGTCGTCAATTCTCTGTTAATATTAGTTAATATATTAATATTAAAAATATTTTTTTTTATTTTACTTATAAATTCAGATTCAGATTCAATAACTTTATTTCTTTAGGCTTACAAAATAAGCACTTAGACAAGTCAAATTTTATACAGTTAATTATTATAAAAAAGAAATAAATATGTTATTGATTTCTCTTCACTTTAATTTTTTGTCCACTAGTGGAAGAAGTATAATAATACTCAGAGCACCCGGATAAAATATTTGCACAACGTACAAAAAATCGTGCAAAAGCGGGAATCGAACCCGCAGCCTTCTACGTCGCTGGCGAAACTTGACCCGCCGCACCACATCAGTTGTCGTTCGAAATGAGACCCGAATTTTTTTATTGTAACATTTAACCCATTTGCTGACTATATTCACTGCAAATTTTCATGACATGCGGAATTAAAAGACAAGTATTTTCACACGGCTTCGCATGCGTTGTTTCTATGGAAACATTTCATAGTACATTGTTACCCTAGGGTTGCAAGTAACTTGTTTAGTCCCGAGACGTTTGGAGCCTGAGCTAGGGTACCAATAGGTCGAGGGAGGGAAAAACTGCTTTTCATTACGAATACAAGGAAAAAAATCAAAACGAAAATGATTTAAAGAAAATATTATAGAATTTTTATGTAATATAAAATTCTCAATTTTTTTCTCGCTACCAACTTAGGTAAGGTTTTATAGGTTTTTACTACAACTGCTTTAGCCTCTTCTCTTAAAATTTGAAATCACTAGCGACGTGTTCTATCTATACATCCAAACTTACACATTAATAACATTAGCGTGATAGATAAAATATTGATATACCAGTCATGACCTACGTGGTCCATCAGTTCAAAGTCGCTCAGCGAGCATGCTCGGAGTTTCTCTGAAGGATAGGATTCGTAACGAATACATCCGACAGAGAACTAAAGTCATCGACATAGCTCAGAATTAGCAAACTGAAGTGGCAGTGGGCCGGCCATATTTCGCGAAGAACCGATAACCGCTGGGGTAAACGTGTTCCTGAGTGGAGACCGCGACTCGGTAAACGTAGTGTAGGACGCCCTCCGGCCAGGTGGGATGACGATCTGCGAAAGACTGCTGGCAGATGCTGGATGCGACAAGCTGAAGACAGGGCGCTATGGCGCTCATTAGGGGAGGCCTATGTCCAGCAGTGGACTAATGTGGGCTGATGATGATGATGATGATTTGATCATTATTACAAACTACGAAACTCTATACAAAACAGTAAACGGTGCCGGTAGCGCAAGCTCCGGGTTTTTCGTTCATGTGACATAATATTTATAATACATAATTAATAATTATACATGTGTGTATATAGAGATTTTTCGCAATCGAATGCGTAAATAACTTGAGATTGATTCAATGTGTGACGATGCGAATGACTGTTGTCTATTCTACAGTTCTCCCATGCATCGGCCAGCGAGATACAAATTATAAACAACGCTAGAAAATAAACGTTCAAATCGAGTTAAAATCAGTCTGCTTACTAGATTTTACTAAATCAATGTCAATGTCAAAATGACCTGTACATAGTTTATGGTCAATATTTACAACAACAAAGAAGTCAAGTTTTTAAAAATTCATATGGGTTTTCGGCAGTTTTGGTGGTAAATTACTTGCGTATTGATACTAAAAACAGCCATGTTAATTTGATAGATGCAATGAAAGCCATTCGTGAGTTTGCTAAGAGAGGCAAGCAATTTTTCAGTGTGGGCTGCGGGCCAGTCCGTGGAAATTATAGTTCCGTTTCATCTCAAGAACTTTACAAACAAACAAACTCATCAGAAAACCTTACCAAACAAACAAGTATTAACAAATGCTGTAGCTTATGCCTATTCTCAAGCTCATCCAAAAGCTCAAGTTCAGATAAATCTAATGATTCAAAGACATCACAAGAATCAAGCTTATTTCAAGACTCGAATCCATCTAGAAGCTCAAGCTCGTCTCACGAATGCGTTTGCCCACAAGTAGATGAATCTGTTGGATCACCCAAAACCCCACCTAAAAGCCCAATCCTGCTGCACCCATACTGCAACACATCTACGAGTAATTACAATTGCAAGGTCACAAGCTCTAAATCCTCAAGTTCATCTGAGGATTCATGTGAATGCTCGCCCTTGTCTCAAGTCTCTTCTTCATCTCAAAAAGCAAGCACTACATCTCTCTCTAAATGCTTGGGCACACATCAGGACCCTAAGGAGATTGCTAATGAAATAACCATCCCTAGTGTACCTAAGTCTTGCCTTCGTCAACTAACGCAAGCTGAACATCCTAAGATAGAGAAAAATAACTGTGGACCTTACAAAAATAAGGAGTATTTCAGTTTTCACGAAACTTCCTTCTACGAATCTCAGATAGAACTTTCCGAATACAGGCTTCCTCAACCGTCAGCATTAAAGAATAACGATAACAAGTGTGATGACAAGAACACAAAAAATTAGAGAGCTAGACAAAATGTATCCCATTAAATATAATTGCTTTTAGGTCATTAAATGTTTTGAGTGGCTTCATTATTTATTTTCTGTTTACGCTTCTCTGAAAAATTTGCGCAGACGACAGCTAAACAGAAGACCTTGTTCAAATGAGATAAGCATTAAGAAACAAGATTTGTGAAGTGCACGCGTAACCATAAGGTTTCGAACTTTTGTTTGTCCGTTATGTGTACGAATACTATGAGTATTAGTTTGGATTTCGAAACTGACCCTAACTTTTTTTTTATTGACTACTGAAACTTAAACTGACAATAACATTTTTTTTTATTTCTAAGGTTTTTGATAGCAATTGATATTGAAGCGATACTTGACCTCGATTACCAATATCAAATAGTGGGGCTATAATTACAATCTCGCAATTAAATCTGGGATCTGGGCAATTCCTTGCTCATCACTGATTTATGGCGCTCCGCTGTATCTGTCGCTATAACTTCTAAATAACCATTAGGTTTGATAAGACTTGCCAGATATTAAATGGGTCGTGCGGATATTGCAAGGTCATTGTGGGATCAGGATAACAAAGGGACACATCAATTATTTAAGGCAAACTTGTTTTGTTTGAATTATTGATAAAGCTACAAAAATAAGAGTTCTTTATTTAGGGACGTTGTGTTTTAAAGGTTATTGTTTTTTTATCATCAAAGAATAACATAAAATAAACAAAAAAAATACCTTTTCAGGCTTAATGGGCATATTAATGTAGAAAACTAAGTAGGACTAGATTTTTCCTTACATTATTTTTTCTCACAGAATAAACTAAAACTTTGAAATATGATTAATTATAACTGCAACATCAAAACTTACAAAACAATTGAAACTAAAAGATAATGATTAAATAAATCTAAATTCATGTAATTTATTTACATGCAAACTAATGATCTCTCATTATCCTCTCACGAAACATCAGAATATCCAAAAAAGTTATCCAACTAAGGGCAAGTACGCACTAAAGGTTGTATCGCGACTGACCGTGCTGTTGAAACCGCCAGTTTTTTCTGTAATTCTGGCTTATTGTTTATTTCGGATCAGCTGTCAACCGAAAACACAACCACTTAACATTATAACAGTTCTAAGAAATCGAGTTCTAATAATAACTTTTCTTATAATAGTACAATGCAGTTTACCGACCGTATACTATCTCATAAACTCTCACGAAACATCATTATATCCAAAAAAGTTATCCAACTAAGGGCCAGTACGCACTAAAGGTTGTATCGCGACTGACCGTGCTGTTGAAACCGCCAGTTTCTTCTGTAATTCTGACTTATTGTTTATTTCGGATCAGCTGTCAACCGAAAAC
The DNA here is from genome assembly GCA_963931895.1 of Eupithecia pulchellata. Taxonomy (NCBI): domain Eukaryota; kingdom Metazoa; phylum Arthropoda; class Insecta; order Lepidoptera; family Geometridae; genus Eupithecia; species Eupithecia pulchellata. Next base: position 1,661,242 of record OZ007536.1, on the reverse strand, counting down.
ACACCCACTATCATTATTATCAGTTCTAACAAATCGAGTTCTAATAATAAACGTTTCTTATAATATTACAATGCACTTTACCGAACGTATACTAACATAGTATTTACAAATGTACTTTAATTTTTCAGGGATCTGTAACAAAAGGGTAAAAAATAATCATAGGCCTTATGACCTAAGTCAGTCTGTCCTTTCTTCACAAGGACAGTAAAATGTTAGCAGTTGTAATTTTGACAGAAGACCTCCTTGACGCGGTGGGCGAAGGTTCGCCTGCGACGCAGGACTCTGCCGCCGGTTCGATCCCACCGAAATATTTGTTCGGTTATAAAAACTTATATTACTAATAAAATAATGATATTGCAAAAAAAAAATTTCGGGTGTTCTGGTCGTTCTCTATCATAGAGAACGACCAGAACACCCGGAATTTTTTTCTATACATAATGTATAGAGAAAGATATCTATATAATGTACTCGCATATTAGTTAGTATTATATAACTAGTGTTATGGGTACTAGATAACTGATTGTCTATTTCTAGATTCGTAACCAAATTTTGCTTAGTTTGGGGCTAGATAATGCTGTATGAACTGTCCAGCATTTAATATAGCAAACCATGGTGAAAATATTCTCAAATAAATGATTTTTGATCCTTAAGTCATTCAATTTATTAGATTCAAAAGTTTTACCAACATAACAATACAAATAGATCGCTACCAACCGCGCGACTTTACATCAAGTGCGTACAGACACTAACAGTTCTTTGTTTTTGCTGATTATTTTCTTGAATACCGTCGAAGATAACGAGCTCCGTGAGCCTCTCATTTTCTAAGAGCTTCGTTACCTACTTTTAATTTTATCTATGACATGAAGACACTTTTGAATTACGTGAATCATTTTTATAAAGGCCCTTCCATAAAACGTAAGCTGTAGCTGGGCTATAACAGGGCTTAGAACTTTGTAAACACGGCTTCTAAAAAGGAACAGATAAGGAAAGTGACCATTTGTACCAGTTTCTGCGTTTAATATCTGAATTAATGGTCCGCCCCAACTTTGCACCCGTATAAATGCTATAATACATATCAATAATATTAGATATTTTTGGTAAATCTAACAAAAATTACAAATATAAATTTTAACACTTTACAAATGTTTACATTATTGAAGGGATCTATATACTTATCCTAACTTTTTTGAAAATATTCTATAGCCTATATTCATCAGGGATTATAGAGGTAATGACAGAATTTTTAGTTTCGGAACCGATTCAATTTAAACCAAAATTATAATATTTCCTTCTTATAATATAAGTACAGAAAAGTAGTCGTAGAAACAACTCGTTAACGACTTCGTGGAATAAAAATCTCACAAGAAGTCAATACTATTAATAATATTAAAATAATAATAATAATAATGCCGGACAGATTGTCCGGCATTATTAACACAGCATCACCTAGCCCCAATCTAAGCAGAGCTTGTGTTATGGGCTTGTGGTACTAGATTACTGATACACATAGTACAATATTTTATATAGATAGATATTTTTATTATTTAAAGAAAACGACCATTAAGTACTAGGCATTCCTTTTTACTATTAGGTCTTCATTTTTACTGTTTTGTAAAAACTCAAGGACGTCTTAAAAAAGAAGCTCTTTACCACCTCAAATTATTAAGGCGCTGCCCAACGACAGAAATCGTAAAACGACCACTTTTTCGTCGCACAGTTAGGCTTACTGCGACATATTACAAGCCCAAAAAAATACAGTTTAGAGTCAAGTGTATGGAAAAAAGACTTATACAAAAATATTTCATAAAAACCATCTAGGAACTTGAAAAAAATATCTCAAGAAAGAACACGAAAATACTTTTTCGTCTCGAAATGCTCAATATTTTGAGTGATAACATTTTATAATTTTGTTACTGTAAGAAAGGTAATTTTATCATCTAGAGAAATATGTATAAACATTTTAATTTACTGGTGTATTTACTTTTAAAATAAATTAAAACCGATAAATAATGTTGACATTGTCGAACAGGAGATTCAACTAAATCAAACGCATCACCATTTTCAACTTTATTTGTCAAGCGCTACGAACTACTAAATAATACTACTAATACCTAAATATTGTTTTTATACAGGGCCTTAAGATACATTATGAAATAGAGCAACTGTTCTCGTTAACTTTCTTCGACCTAATTGGGTTTCACGGATCGTTAGTTTTTATGAGCGGTAATTTTTCCGACGGTCTTTCCGAATTCAAGTTATTCATAAAATTTAAAAGGAGCGTGTAATTCTTACTTTCGTTTCTTATTTTTTTTTATACTAACGTCGCAGTCATCTAGATTTATTTGCTACTTAAAGGCGCTCTCAGAATGTACTCTAAAGCCCAACCCAACCATATTTCATTATGAATGTAAGCGGGTTAACTACGAACCTATTATACGAACACGTCTTACAACATATAATAGGTTCGTAGTTAACCCGCTTACATTCATAATGAATTCATCAAACTACGATGGCTTTTATAGTAAAATACCAACGATATTTGTTTGAGAAGTAGAATAGAAAAACTGCAACCGATGCTGCATTAAAAATAGTTTCAAAGCAAACTGTATTGCCATCGCTAAAGGAAAGCTCTAACGAGTAAATAGCGCAAATGGCAGCAAATAGACTGTGACAAAAATGCTAGGACTCAAGGGAAATCAGACACTACGGCTTCCAAGAAACCGGCTGTCTGCTGCCGACCTATTAGCTGCGCCGTGGGCACAGAAGTGAACATAATCAAAGATACATTTTGTAAAATAGAAACGCTTTGTAGTCTTCAGGCAACAGTTTTATTTGTAGGAATTGTCAATACGGTACGATTTTTGGTGGATAACAGGAGCGGAAGCGGGGGCAGATTTAGGATAGTTTTAATAAGAATCTAAGAAAATATTTTAGTTTTAGCTTTTAGTTCATTCTTTTTAAAGGCAAGCATTTTATTAATTATGTAAGTACATAGCAAATAAAAATGCTAGAAGTCGAATATGGTTTGAACAGTATATTAATTGATGTTTAACCTTTTTAATATTGTTATAACAATAAATAATTTGAAAATAGGATTCGGCTATACTGTGTGTCCGTCCATATCTCGCAAGAATATGACGCCGGGATGAAACGTATAATAATATGTCTAGACAAAGTCTGTGCAACATTTCATGAAAATCAGTAGCTCAAACGTTAAAAGAAGTACAGACAGACAGACATACTGTATTGTTGGTATTATTGTTGTATTGTTGATCCTACCGGCTGCGCCATGTATTGTTGGTATTTTAATAAAAGATTTAGTTGCAGTTAATTATTTTATTATTTGCTTCTTATTTATAGGTTACTTCACAGAGTGCATTGTAATTTCCCCGAGATCTCGGCATAGACAATCCGCTAGTTTTCATAAATACCATAGACTACTACACATACAGAGTTACTTTTGCATTTATTATATAAATAAACATTAACAAAGCCATCCTCTTAACGTTAATCAGGACCCCATCATTTATTTATTTATTTTACAAGTGCACTTATATTTAAATCAATACCTCCAAGAGTCTGGTATCTACACAAGCATCTATAGATATATAAAAGAAAGTCATCGAAACAATAGAATCATGGAATAAGCCATGTTAGTTACTCTATTGATAATTCAAGAACGGCTAAACCGATGTGGCTGAAAATTGGTAAAACTGAAACCAGGAGATGGACATAGTTATAATAATAAGCTGGCGAGAGATAGATAGAATTTATTAAAAGAAATGATGACATTTTTATGTTTAGTAGCGTCTTGAATCCTAAATTAGGTTTATCTAGACACTAGAGTTCTCTAATTATAACAGTCCAAAAAACGAGAGATAGCTGAGCACGAAGAGGCTTGTGTGGGTGTTCAATATTGACTCTGGGCCACAGAAGTGTTTGCAAAATAATTTTGTAAGGCAGTCGGTATCTCACTCAAACTTACCCTAAAATAAGCTCAAAATGATAGAAAGCTGAAAATAAAAGCGGCAAGTTGCAACCGCCATTTTACGAAATACAATACAGCACTCTGTAACATCTGCCGGAGCTTTCACCGGGAAACTATTTTGCATTAATATGACTGAAGTTTAAAATTCTTATTTCCCGCCGCGTCGGCCGCAAAAGCTGAGGAAATTCGATAACTGACGGTTTGGTTACTCGCCGTGAAGTTTGATTTGATATTGGTATACCAGGTTCTGTTTGGATCCCTTCTCGGTTAAATATTTGTTTTATTTATCGTTCTTTTACTTGTGAAAACTATTATTTATAGTAATTAATAACATAAATTGTACATGATTGTAGTGTATGTGCAACATAAAATGTATGAGGGTGGTTTGCGACTGCAGTTGATTGTCGGTCATTACAAAGTCCGAATGTGCATCGGTGTTTCAGTTATCCATAATCCCTCAAATACGCAATAATGATAAACCTACACGAATAGGAATACGAATAAACAGAACAGATAAATAATTTTCTATCTATCTAATATAACACCCTCAATACTAATCGAACAATCTTTGTGACAAACTCCTACGCTATAATATTGTTGTTGTTGGGAGAAATTGAATAGGTTAACAGAGAGATAAAAAAACAGACAAGGGCAAGAAATATTGTGCTGATGTTGAAAAAGCGAAACACCATAATATACCTAATGACGGTAATACTCAGCAAAAGTTAGTAATACTCAGCAATCGTCAGCAATAGCGATATCAGGTGTCTCCTGGAGCCAGCTGTATGGCTTGCTGTTTGTGATACAGGATGAGCCATATTTCTAAGATCGTCATATGTGCACAGCACTGTACACAATTATTGTGCTAGAATTATGGCGGCTGTTTTTGTGTCCCTCGCCGTCACACAGGATGAGACATATATCTCTTTTTTTCTTAGAAATACTAAGATCGTCATGCGTGCGGTGCTGTGCACATATGACGATCTTAGTATTTCTAAGACTTTGAACTTCGAACTAACGTCTACATGAACTACACGTCGAACTATACTTACCCTAAGTACTCGTAGGCAACGTAATTTTTTGTTTGGTTGACAAAATATGATAGAATATGTCACAATACATCATACATTGGTAGCGACGCGACGTGCACAAATTCTGAAAACAATATCCCCGCCATTAATAATGTTTTAGTCGTGCACTGCAAACACTGCGCTGAATTTCGCCTGTTATCGCATAAATCAATGTCGCAAACAATATTCTGTGTCTCTTGGAGTAATTTAATATGAACAGGAAATCGCGTTTTACGGGTAATCTTACATTATCCACATGGGTACCAACATCTCGATCTACTCGTTATCGCTTTGTTTGATAATACTGTACCAAACAAAGTGATGACGATAAATATAATAATAAATAATATAATAGGCAGACTTATTATACTCTTACTTAGTTTAGTAGTAAGTATGCAGGGTGACTTTTTGAGATGGGGGTATAAGGTTAAGTCCGAAACTATGAGAGTTTCCAAAAGAAAAGGTTTAAGTAAAAACTAAATACGTAGTTTTGGTTTTCTCATAAACTGAATGTTGACTCCTTTCACGACTTTTGTTTAACTATCATGGTTTCGGATTTAGTCATTCACTCATATCTGAAAAACCTGTAAAATCGTAACTACTTTTAGCGTGTTTCTGTAAAATTGTTTTTAAGTTTAATTTCCCGTAAACTCTTAAATCTGAATCTAAAATATCATATAATATTTATATCATAATAATGAATATCCGTAGATCGTATAAACATTTGTTACAAGGCGGGAATCGAACCCGCAACCTCTTGCGTCGCATGCGGACCTCCGCCCACCATGCCAAATTGGTCATCAGGTAAGTTAAAATAATCTGTCGCTGACACTTCTTTCCATGAAACCACATTCCTACACGAATGCTTTGAAAATTATGCATTGCACTTCTGTAGGCAAGATACGAATGGCCGTGTTAGCAAATCTCTAGAGATGCTGCCCGCTGCAGAATATAGGGAAAATGTTTCAAGAAAGTGTAGCCGCAAAGTTTGCATCCGTGTAGTTTTAATTTGTGTGTAACGTTACCTTAGGGTAATGTTATATATCTATTACTGTGAGCTTTTAGCATTACGGTGGCAAAATGGAAATCTCATAGCCATATTTTTTAAGCTTGCTCAGTCATCAACCTATGCTTAGGTGATATTTTTTTATGGGCTAAGCATAGATAGCTCATTGACAAATTAGTAGGTTTTGATTTCGTACCTTTACATCTATTATTATTTAAAAATCATTTGGATTTTAAGTTTAATATGATTGATTGTATAAGTACACGTATAAGTACAGACATATCACATTTGTCACAAATCTGTATTTTGCCATGTTTAGGATTGACTGTCAACTTCTTGTTGGTATAGGTTGAGAGATGCCTTAGATGTATCTGACACTAACTTTGACATCATGACTTTGACATCCCTTACGTCGCGTACATTTATGACCGTTAGTTTTTTCCCGCTCATAAGTTTAAATAATTCATTTCGGTTCTTGGATCTCGAACAGAGCAGTAACAATTTTTCGTGCACACGCTATAATTAGATAAACCAAATTCTCGTGTCGTTTCTCGTTGGTAATATCTTCGCGTAGACGTGCAATCCCCCTTTTGATGAGAAGTGTTCGATGGTGATTGTGATCCAGGCTACAGGACTCCACGCTGTGTCATACCCGGGACAACTGGCCGACATCATATTGAACCAGGGAGTATACGACTTGCTAGGTATTTTGTTAGTGCTGTAAGTGAACCCTAGGTGATGAACACAGACCGACTCGCCGCATCACATCGGACAGAAGGTTAGTGGAATCCTAATTGCTAAAATCACTTTTCATCTTCACACTCATCACAATCCATTTCACTGTTTTGCCATCCCATAAACTTCATCGAATCAACCACATAATCATCCATTTCGTTTTCGTATAATACAGTCCACTATATTTAACCTTAGCTCTCTAACTGAGTTCTCGAACATTTGGTCCTACGGCCGGATTTAATTAGCTTACACTCTCGTTATAATATTAATTTTGCATCTTTGTTTTGTTTGTAATTAGTATTGGAATCAGTAAAATTGTCGTTTGTTACCGTTCCAACCTCCAACATTATTTTATAAAATTTCGTTTCGCAAAAATATTGAGGGTATTTTATTTCAAACAATCCAACGGTCATAATAACTTTACGCTTATTTCTCTTTTTTGCTTGATCCTTTTTTCATTGTCAACCTAGTTTGACAAATAGACGTCATCTTGACTTGACTGACTTCTTCGATAAGGCACGTCAATCTTTGTAGACTGTCAGTTGTAGTGTCAAACTAGACGTCAGTTGTCACCCTCATTACAGTGTGTTTTCAAACGGTGAAATAGCCTCTCGTGTTTGTTTACGTTTTTTGTTAGTGACTTACTTATCAATAGAAAATGGAAAATGAAGGCGGAAATAAATATAGAATCGCTCGAGATTATTGCTACATGCGGATGGAATATCTGGAGTCCTCGGATCTCGAAGGGGTAACAGAGGATGATCTCAACATAATTAGTAAAGAGTTTCACTCGGCGCAAATCTATGTATTGTCGGGTACGTCTAAGGCAGATCAAAACACTGAATTTTCGCACACTATTTCTTTTGATAAGAAACTATTAGGCATTAAGTCGCGGTTGTTGAAAATACGCGGTCAAACAAACAATCCAACTATCCAAAGTAGCAGTATGTTGGCAAAGCTGCCCAAGATAGTTTTAAAGCCATTTGATGGAAAGTTGGAAAACTGGGTGTCTTTTAAGGAGCTCTATGACTCGCTCATACATAGTAGGGACTTGGCAGAGGTAGAAAAACTACATTATTTGTTGTCAAGTGTTCAAGGTGCTGCATTTGACCTGATAAAGAATTATCCCTTGACAGGTAGCAACTATAAGGCAGCATACAATGCCTTGCATAAATATTATGATAGGAAGAGGACTATTGCCAACACCTACTATGAAAAGTTAATAATGTGTGAGTCGGTGAAAAATAAAAGTGCCTCAGAATTGGAACGGGTTCATCGGACATTCTTGGAGAATTTTGCTATATTGTCACGGTATGATCTTCCAAGCCAGGACTTCATGCTGTTCCAGTTGGTTTGGTCTAAGTTGGATGCTGCTACTCGAGAAGCGTTTGAGCTTCAGCTGAGCCCGGCTATTGATATCCCGTTGTATGAAGACATCATGGAATTCTTGGATAGGCGTGCTAGAGCACTAGTGAATTGCCATGGGCATCCTGCACCCTCTAGGCCTGTACCAAAAAACCGAACTTCATTAATTGTGTCCCCTGACTCCACCTGTGAGTTCTGTCCGAATGAAGGCCATGGTTCGGAAAATTGTCCAGAGTTTTTGAAACTGACTCCAGCAAGTAGGTTCCAGGATGTGAAGGGAAGGAGACTTTGTATTTTGTGTCTAAAGCCTGCACATACTGTCAAAAATTGCACTGTCAAAGTGACATGCGGTGTGTGTAGCCAAAAGCACCATACATTGCTGCATTTTGATGAAGCTGCCCCAGTTCCCTCTACGTCTCAAGAATCGGCATCGCCGCCAGTGTCTCTGACTGCATATTCATCACATACCGCCTCATTATTTTGTACCGCTGTGATTTTGGCAAAAAATAATAATAATAAATTTGTTAAAATTAGAATCTTGCTTGATAGCGCTAGCGCTTGTAATTTCATGACGTTGTCGTGTGCACGCCGTCTGGGACTTAAACTGAGCCCTAAAGCACAATCTGTCGATGGAATTGGCCGAGTATCCACCAACACACTGGGTTCGGTTATGTGTGAATTGAGTTCTAAAAGTCAGAACTTCTCGAACAATTTGGTTGTAGAAGCTTCTGTACTACAGACCATTTGCCAAGACATGCCGCCTGGTTTTATTGACACCTCATCATGGGAACATCTCGATGGTTTGGATCTTGCAGACCCTAATTTCTATAAACCAGGGCCCATTGATATGCTCGTAAGTGTCAACATTTTGGCGTCGGCACTGAAACCTAGTAAAGGGTCTAGTAAAGGGTGCTTCAGGCCAACCCGTCGCTATCCCCACTATTTTCGGGTGGATAGTTATGGGCGAGTGCACTATGGGCACCGGATTCGATCGCCATGGCAACAATGCCAACAAAAATATAAATTGTTTTTTCGTGTCGAACCTATCGCCAGACAATTCAATAAGGGAACAGGAAAGTGTCGAGCCGCCTAGATCAGTCACCTTGTCGAAGAAGGAAGTGGCTTGCGATAAGAACATGGAAGCAAATAGTTATCGGAATTCCGAGGGAAGATTAGTTGTCCCGCTTCCTTTTGCTGATCTTCAACTTAATCCAGTCTTCTCCGACTCTAGCGATATTGCGGTGAAACGGTACCTACACCCAGAGTGTAAATTTAAAGTAAACGTCAATCGAGACAATGGTTCGCGAGGTTTATTACCCGAAGATTTAATCCCGTGCCAGTCATGGTGGTCGGGCCCCAACTGGTGGTTGAACCCTCGTGCAGGTTGGCCGAAAAATTCGTATGCTGCAAACAATGAATCCGCAGTCGATGAGCGAAGGATCTTGACGTCTATGACAGAAAATAACATAAATTTTGTAGACGGAATTTTAAACAAGTTCTCTTCACTTTCGCGGATAGTTAATGTCGTCGCCTACTGTTACCGTTTCTATAAAAATTTAAAAGCACCAGAGAGATCAACTGGTTTGTTGTCGGCTATCGAAGCAAACCATGCGTTGCAGTTCTTGGTGCGACATGTGCAGGAAGTTGTGTTTGCGTCGGAGCTCCGTATGCTGAACGAGGGCTCCCCAAAACATTTAAAAAACTATGTCCATTCGTAGATGCAAATGGGTTGCTCAGGGTGGTCGGCCGGCTCGCACACGGTGATCTGAGAGATTATGGCCAGAAGCATCCGCTGCTGCTTCCTCGAACTCACCGCCTAACCTATCTACTAATCGACGAGTACCATAGGAAATTTCTACATCCAGGACCGCAGACATTGCAGAGTCTTCTCGCACAAGATTTTTGGATCCTTTCGTCAAAGCGTGCAATTCGCTCCGTAGTCTCGTCTTGTGTCAAGTGCTTTCGTGCAAAACCACGATTGTCCGCACTTCCCCGGATGGGATATCAGCCGTCTTACCGTCGCGGTCAACTCGAGCAATTTTCGTCGGCTTCAGTTGACTATGCCGGGCCATGTGACATATCTCTTGGGCGTGATCGTGGCGTTCGAACATACAAAGCGTATGTCTGTGTCTTTGTTTGTGCGGCCACTAAGGCAATTCACTTGGAGCTCGCTTCGGAACTGACTTCAGAGGCATATTTGGCATGTCTGAAACGGTTTATCGCTCGTAGAGGTCGTTGCTCTCGACTGATATCCGATCAAGGCACAAACCTTGTTGAGGCCAGTAATTTATTGAAGGACTTAATGTCGCAGGCGACGCAGGCCGAAAAGGTGGAGTTTACGTTTAACCCTCCTGGTAGTCCATATTTTTCGGGGCTAGACAGGAGTTAAATCGGTTAAAGCTCACCTCACTCGTGTCGTTGGTTTGCAGCGCCTGACTTATGAAGAATTTAATACACTACTGGTCCAAATCGAGGCTCTGTTAAACTCACGGCCAATTCCGCCTCTAAGTTCCGACCCAAATGATATTGCGGCTGCAACGCCAGGTGTTTTTCTGACACTTGAGCCTTTTAACAATTGCGCCTGAGGAATTGATCGTTTAGATAATTTGTAAATAATTTTGTTTATTATTATTTTATTTTTGTTTTTTCGTTAATATTTTCGTATTGGTATTTTAAATTGTATAAGCTTGCGGAAAATACTGCGTATTTTGGTGGTCGGAATGTTTAGGATTGACTGTCAACTTCTTGTTGGTATAGGTTGAGAGATGCCTTAGATGTATCTGACACTAACTTTGACATCATGACTTTGACATCCCTTACGTCGCGTACATTTATGACCGTTAGTTTTTTCCCGCTCATAAGTTTAAATAATTCATTTCGGTTCTTGGATCTCGAACAGAGCAGTAACAATTTTTCGTGCACACGCTATAATTAGATAAACCAAATTCTCGTGTCGTTTCTCGTTGGTAATATCTTCGCGTAGACGTGCAATCCCCCTTTTGATGAGAAGTGTTCGATGGTGATTGTGATCCAGGCTACAGGACTCCACGCTGTGTCATACCCGGGACAACTGGCCGACATCATATTGAACCAGGGAGTATACGACTTGCTAGGTATTTTGTTAGTGCTGTAAGTGAACCCTAGGTGATGAACACAAACCGACTCGCCGCATCACATCGGACAGAAGGTTAGTGGAATCCTAATTGCTAAAATCACTTTTCATCTTCACACTCATCACAATCCATTTCACTGTTTTGCCATCCCATAAACTTCATCGAATCAACCACATAATCATCCATTTCGTTTTCGTATAATACAGTCCACTATATTTAACCTTAGCTCTCTAACTGAGTTCTCGAACAGCCATCTCCTATTTGCATTTCAGTAGTGGCGAAACATGAAAATCATATTTTAACATAATTTCATGCTCGTATTATGTTAATATTATGCTCGTGTTATAAGCAAATAAATGATTCTATATTATATTCTTTTTATATCTATCTATCTTAATATATAAAGGAACGAGCGATTTTCTGGCGACAACGCCCAGCCTAAACCGCTGAAGTTAGAAAGCTGAGATTTGGAAGGTAGGTTCCTTTTACAACACAAGTACCCGATAAGAAGGGATTTTTGGAAATTCCACCCCTAAGGGGGTGAAAAGGGGGGTGGAAGTTTTTTTGGTCATTTTTCTAACTCTGTAACCGGTAGCCCGATTTTCTTGAAATTTACAGGAAATACTAAACATATAAAAATATTGAACACGTGTTTCAGCATTTTTAAATATTCCTGAAAATAGGGTGAAATGGGTCATTCAAGTTTGAGATTCGTATTTTGGCTCCGTATTGAAATGTCTATAACTTTTTGATATAGCATACTAATGACTTGAAACTTTCAGTATGTATTGAAAAAACTATAAATCAAACTACGTGTTTCAGGATTTTTCTAAAATGTTACTATATAAGTTTAAAAAGGAAGTAGAACTATTGAGGTTATTGTGGTGAAATTTATCAACCATTGACGCTATTGGCTTAGAATTTACAGAGAAAACTACACAAACAAAAATATTGAATACGTATTTTAGGATTTTTCTAAATAATCCTGAAAATGGGATTAAAACGGTTATTCAAGTTTGAGATTCGTAGTTTGGCTCCGTATTCAAATGTCTAAATCATTTTAAGTACTACGTACTAATTACTTTTGCATGTCCTAAAAACAACAAAAAAATTTATAATATGTATTTCAGGATTTTCCCAAACATTCCTGAAAATGGGTTGACAGAGGTGATTTAAGTTTGAGTGATTTGTAGTTTGCTCCATATTGAAATGTTTTTAACTTTTTAATGAAGGATGGTAACGACATAAAATTTCAAATAGGTATACATTACATAATACCAAGTACAATAAATAAAAATAGGTAATTCAGAATTTTTCATTAAAATTACGTTAAAAGTATAAAAAGAAGTTGAATCACCTAAGATTTTTTGGAATTTTTAACTTTTCTCCCAATCAGCTTGAAACCAAATTAATCTTAATATATAAAGGAACAAGCGATTTTCTGGCGACAACGCCCAGCCTAAACCGCTGAAGTTAGAAAGCTGAAATTTGGAAGGTAGGTTCCTTTTACAACACAAGCACCCGCTAAGAAGGAATTTTTGGAAATTCCACCCCTAAGGGGGTGAAAAGGGGGATGGAAGTTTTTTTGGTCATTTTTCTAACTCTGTAACCGGTAGCCCGATTTTTTCGAAATTTACAGGAAATACTAAACATATAAAAATATTGAACAGGTGTTTCAGCATTTTTAAATATTCCTGAAAATAGGGTGAAATGGGTCATTCAAGTTTGAGATTCGTATTTTGGCTCCGTATTGAAATGTCTATAACTTTTTGATATAGCATACTAATGACTTGAAACTTTCAGTATGAATTGAAAAAACTATAAATCAAACTACGTGTTTCAGGATTTTATGTCTATTCTTATATATTTTATGTGTATTCAAAAATGTCACTATATAATTATGAAAAGGAAGTCGAATTACTTAAGATTTTTGAGATTTTTTTAACAAATGACCCAACATGAAACTTACTCAGAATACTAAACAAACAAAAATATTGAACACGTATTTCAGGATTTTTTCAAATATTCCTGAAAAAACATCAAAATATAAAGGAACAAGCGATTTCCTGGCGACAACGCCCAGCCTTAACCGCTGAAGCTAGAAAGCTGAAATTTAGAAGGTAGATTCCTTTTACAACACAAGCACCCGCTAAGAAGGGATTATCTTAATCTTAATATATAAAGGAACGAGCGATTTTCTGGCGACAACGCCCAGCCTAAACCGCTGAAGCTAGAAAGCTGAAATTTAGAAGGTAGGTTCCTTTAAAACACAAGCACCCGCTAAGAAGGGATTTTTGGAAATTCCACCCCTAAGGGGGTGAAAAGGGGGATGGAAGTTTTTTTGGTCATTTTTCTAACTCTGTAACCGGTAGCCCGATTTTCTTGAAATTTACAGGAAATACTAAACATACAAAAATATTGAACACGTGTTTCAGCATTTTTTCAAAATATTCCTGAAAATAGGGTGAAATGGGTCATTCAAGTTTGAGATGGGTTAAAGTAGAATGTTTGAAGTCCATCGTGTCATTATCATTCACTATGAAAAAAATACAGTAAATGGTTATTTTTTAGAGAAATACCTTACAACGGGATTACGGGATTACGGGATACATGATATTTAAAGCGGGTTTCAGGAATTTCCGACTCTTAAAATAGGGTATTAGCTTTTTTATTAGATTTTTTACCCTAAAGTCCACGCAAATGAAATTGCGAGCGGGTCAGCTAGTGTATATATAATATTCTTATTTTTAGGCATAGTTATTATAAGCTCCAAAGTTTGGAAGTTTACATGGATGTACCGAGGTATAGTGTATAACTTCACGCCAAAACTACAAAATGGATCGGATAATTTTACATACGAAAGTTTTAGGCTTTGAAGGGCATTTTCATCCCATAATCAGATCCCATGGGATAGAAAAAACCTTTAAAACTTACATAGCTACAACGCATATAAAAACGACGGACTTTTTCCAAGCCATTTATAATTGCCACCTTCTGTATTTCAATTTTTGTTTATGTGTGCCAATAAATTATTTCTTTCTTTCTTTATAAGAAAGAATACATAATGTACACATACGTAATTAAGTGTACAAGCTGAAGACAGGGCGCTATGGCGTTCATTAGGGGAGCCCTATGTCCAGCTGTGGACTAACAAGCTGATGATGATGAAGTGTATCAGTCATCAAGTATCCATAACACATCTTCAGCTTAACTTGGGGCTAGATGACGGTCTGTGGATTGTCCAGTATTTTGATTCCCTAGAAACAGATATGAAAAGAAGTGGCCTTGGATCTAAATTGGTTATAAGATCTCATGGAAACGCAAGCTAAGCACTTGGATGATAGTTCACACCAGCACTTCAGATGTGCTCATGTGGGCATAAATCTCCTGTTTCAATAGTTCGGAACTATGCTAATTAATTGCTTTGCCACACTCAAATGTGGTGAACCTTTAGATTATTTGGTTAGACATTATTAAATATTATTATTAGGTCATTTAGGTAACGGTAAGCTGGGGATACCATAAATTACGTTAATAATTATTATATCACAAATATTATTGGAACGCACTTTTATTACATTTATTTTTTTAATTTAATATTTACCATAGAAAAAACTTTTTACCCGATAGGTTTCACTCTACGAATATAACGTTTTAATTATGTTAGTAGCATACTACACTCGAGAGCAATGAATCCGGGTCACTCAAAGAATCCAAAAAATCTCGGAAAGTAAGAATGCTAGGTTAATGCAATAAATTGTATTTAATAGACAATTTAATACTCCTTAAATGAAAGTTAAAAAAATATGAGTCACCACTTTCATTTACACAAAATTACATAAAGAAAAAAAACTGCTGATCTCTCCTTAAAACAAAAATAGGAAACATGAAATTTTTGAACTTTATGACGATTTTCTTGAATTTCAATACTTCGTATTACCTCCTCGTGCTTCCATTACTGCGTTTACGCGGTTTGGCATGCTGTACACCAAGTTCCTTATACGATTTTGGGGAATATTCTCCCATTCCTCTGTGAGAGCAATTTTGAGCTCAGGAAGCGTGATTGGGGGAGGGTTTCGTTGTTTTACGCATCTCCCTAGCTCGTCCCAAGCATGCTCGATCGGGTTGATATCCGGGCTGCGCGCTGGCCACTCCATACAAGTAATGTTCATCTCTTGAAGGTAGTCATTCACAATCCTACCTGTATGGTCGGGCATTGTCATGCATAAATATAGCATCCTCACCCAAATTGACCATAAATGGACCAACGTGTTCGTTGAGGATTTCTTCCACATATCTTACGCTAGTTAAAGAGCCGTTTTCTATGATCACCAGCTCTGTGCGACTTTCAGAGGAAATTCCGGCCCACACAAGTACAGACCCACCACCGTAGGCTACTTTTTCTTCGATGCATGCTTGCTTGAATCTTTCCCCTGGTCTTCTATACACTCTGTGTCTTCCATCGTGCTTGTAGAGCATAAATTTTGATTCGTCGGAGAACAATTTATTGCATTAACCTAGCATTCTTACTTTCCGAGATTTTTTGGATTCTTTGAGTGACCCGGATTCATTGCTCTCGAGTGTAGTAATAATTTTAGGAATAAAAATCAAACTTTATTTTATTAATTTCTTCTCTCTGTCTCCCATTTTATAATTTGTTTATTGTTTAACTCCTTGCATAGTAAGTAGGTATATGTTTCGTTTTGTTAACTGAATTTACTTTAGCATAATATTAGCTAAGGCTAGCGCAGGCAGCTAATGTTATTTTTTGTTATTATTGTCTGTAAATATACATCATGCAATAAGAGATAAAAAAGGTAAAAAAAACCGGAATTAGCTCCTGAATCAATTATTTATTTTTGTTTTTGCTGGGTGTACGCAATTATGTATTCTCCGTTGTTAGTTCTAAATCAATAAATTTCAAAAGAATAGAGAAAACACCACAAATTATAATGCAATAACAGTTTTATGGCCGAGCATCCGTTTTCGAACGCAATAATTCAATAGACCAAGTTTTGTTGTTTTAGTTTGAATCAGTGATTGTTTACAGCTTTTAAACTTTGGATTCAATTATCTGCCGTTTCTGAAGGTTTGCGGCTCCAGTATGATCCAATATTTTGAGATAGCAAGACCTCATAATTTGTAAAGAGCTTTATCTGAAAATATTAACCTTTTTGCGAAGCTCCTTTCAGCAAAGTGGGTATTTAGAGTTTAAGTCTTTTCGCTACAACGTCATCAGTTTTTGAACAACGCTTTTACAATAATGTTAGTAAAATATTGTCCAGTTAAAGTCAAGCATAAGCATGAGCTTTTACAGGATGTCTTATTTGTTATACATCTTATAGTATGAACAGGTGTACATATCAGTCTCTATTGATGTATTTGTATGTTTTGTTTTTAATTAAGTTTTTGAAGGTGTTCCAACAACTTTTGGCACTTAGTCGTCCTACATTTATTTATTTACTATCAACTAAAGAACCCAAATAATTCAATTATTTTTCAAAACTCTCTTTTATAGAAGTTCAGAACTCTTTTACCTCTTTTTATTTCAAAACCGAGCACGTAGATCCTGCTATGATTTTTCAATATCTACCACAGTTTAAGACTATCCCTTAGTAGACCTGAAAAAAAAAACACACCCTGTATACACTTTGCTTTTTGCGCACTCAATATTTGATTTGAAAATGCTTAAAAGTTGATAGTCTTGAAACAAAGATGTTTAGCATTCTCGCACCGAAATAATTCTACCACCAACTGAATTCAATTAAACGATGAGAGATTTACCCTTCTATAAATTAACTTAATTGAATATAATAATTTGGCTGTATTTCGAATCTAATAAATAAAACAGGTTTCCAATCTGCTTTGCAGATTCTATTATGCAAATGGACTGGCACTCCACTACCATATACTACTACTATATTTATAATACATATTTCAGTATAATTATTCCTACCAAAAAGACACCCGTTGTTGAATAAAAATATACTTACAATTTCATACAATTAACAATAAATAAAGTTAAAATTGTATTCCTCAATTTCAAACTAATATTTAAAATTGAAAAATACAATTTTAACGTATGATTTACTATTAAAAAAACCGGACACAATCACTTTTTTCGTCAATAGGTCTTTTCCCTAGGCCTACAAAGGCCTACAAAATGCTAAGAATAATATACGAGACTCGACTTGTAGGTATTTTTGGTGATTCATTTTCCAAAACCGCATAAGCCATCTTGATGATAGAAATTATTCGCGAACACATAGACACATTCGAAAACAACCAACGCCTCGCAAATAGCTAACATTCTTCGAAATGCTGAAAAAATAGCACAGTTTCCAATGTAGCCTTTTAGTCTGTAGTTACACAATAAAAAGTTTAATTCATTAAACAAAGTGCACAGATTTAGCCGTTTCTAGTTTAAGAATAAAAAGTAATTGCTTTTTTCGCATGTTGTTGGCACGCTTTTACAAAAATTCTTTGCTGCTACAGATCGTAAGATAAGTGCGAGATAACAAGCTTTCCTCTTTAATCGTTGGCTCGAACAGAGACATAAAAGTTTTTGTGTTTTTAGATATCTTTTCTTTACATCCTAAGATCGCGTTTTAAAGAGCTTTTTATTTCGAAGTATTCGAAATTCTCTATATAATTTAAATTCCTTTTGCCACCTAAAATACAAGAGACCCGATACCAAATCAATATTGTATTACTTCATCACATTAGACTGTCACTGTCCACTGCTGGGGGCCGTGTGGTGCCGGCATAGAATTTCACCACTCCCACTCTTCCCGTGGGTGTCGTAAGAGGCGACTAAGGGAAACACACACCGGAGGGCGGGCAGCAGCGCCCTCTGCAGAACAACTCCACCGAACTGCGATCCCCAACCCGCATGCCCAGCGTGGGGATTATGGGAAATAACCCTCAAATGAAATAACGCCATCTTTGGCGCACATTAAGGGAGGCCTATGTCCACCAGTGGACTGATATAGGCTGGTGTTGTTGTCCACTGCTGGACAGGCCTCCCCTAATGAGCGCCATAGCGCGCGGTCTTCACTGTCACATTACTTACCCTTCACCAATAATGTATTAAGGTTACTAAAGTTACTTTATCAAAAATCTCTCAGTTAAATAGCTATGTGCGGTTTTATCATTTTCATTCAGAATTCCGTGTAACAGAAGAAACCGCTATTGTATATTGTTGAAATTGTAAGAGGGTGGCGTATCGACATTTCCAACGCACGTGTGAATGTCGTAAGAGTCAACTCAGGGAACCTACCCATGGGTAGGTTCTCTTACGCCTTTTGCTTTTCTTTTGTGTTCTTTGGTTACCTGTTCTGCGATCAGAAATCTTCCTGCCAAACGTACATGCCTGTGGCCTGCAACGCTAAGTATCACACTTTTAAAATTTAAATTTATTCTAGGCTGTACAAGTTATAACTTGTACAAATATATAAATATATTTGAAATAAAAAACGTTTAATAGAAAATTTTATCAGTTTTAGTTAAAACACTAAACTATAGGTACATACGTTACATTTACAGCCAAAGGGAAAGAAAATTAGGGTGATTTTTCGACAATTGAGTCAAAATAAGGTGATGAAATAAATATTTTCAAAATATTACAAGTTACATTTTCACGAAATTTCGTGAAAAAAATATTTTTTGTACTAGCTAGAAATAAACAGCAAAGTACTTGGTAATTTGAATGTTTCACACAATTTTTCAGGTTATTTGAAAAAAGTTTATGTACAAAAGTTGTACATTTTTTATTAACTACAACTTTGCTTTTAAGTTTTTTCCATAATACTTGTGGTTCTGCCGGGAATCGAGGTAAACCCTTTTTAACCCTTAAAAACACACCCCCATCCACTTCCCGACCTCTGATCACCCATAATTTATTTTTCCTATCATTTTTGTTATATTCTCTTCCTTTTCCGATGCGTTTCATTCTACTTTTATTTTCTTAAAGGTTTACATAACGATTACCATTTTTAAAGGCTTCCGGCCTGGTCTATAAGTAAAAGAGTTAGGTTTACCTTAATAATTATGTAGGTACAGTAAAGATACAGTGGAGGTAGGTGATTGGTAGGTACTGAAAAAGTAATTTTGGTACTTATTTTTTATATAAGTACATATAATTATTTTTCTGTTTGAGTATAAGTAGTTAGGTATTATTTATATTGATTTGCTTTAAAAGTATTTATGTTATGTTAATAATATATATTTTTAATCTATATTTGGTACACCATGTTGCCTGGAGATCGCTTCTAAGCGATAATCCCCTCCAATATACTGGTCTTGTGTAATGCCTTTTTATGTTCATTTTATAGTACAATTAACCATTTTGGTATTATATTGTACAGTAGACATGAATCGAGCCATCAACTTTGAATAAATCATCTGAAATAGTATAAGTAAGTTCACTATGAAGATACTTCTGAAGATAAGTAACACAAGTAGCCCATATATAACCAATTCACGTTCCCGAATAAATCTACTATGCTATACCTGGGGGATCGAGAGGTTGCAGAGGAAAGTATTGAGAATTTCCTTTTACTATATTGACTGTTTCTATTGATATGGATTAAAAAATATGATAATGTGAAAAAAATAGGCTATAATTCACATCTGATCTGTCTCATTTCCTTTTATTGTGGCTCTTAATTAAATAATTATATCTCAGTATTCATAATATTGGCTTTAATTTCGATAAAACTCTTTACTATCTCACTACTCTTCCACGTTACTGACTCAAATCATTTACTGACTTTATATAATTTATTTATTTGACTTTAGAATGAGTATCGCCATGCAACGTGGCAATTTAATGCTGCCAGTATTCTGGGCACTGTATGCCGGCTTAGATTATTAATAATTAATGCAATTATAGATCTATTTCCTAATTATTAGGAAATAGATCTATAATTGCATTACTTGTAATTGTTATATTTCGTTAAGTATTATACTGTATTTTTTTTATAAATTCTATTTTTCCACATATCTTACGCTAGTTAAAGAGCCGTTTTCTATGATCACCAGCTCTGTGCGACTTTCAGAGGAAATTCCGGCCCACACAAGTACAGACCCACCACCGTAGGCTACTTTTTCTTCGATGCATGCTTGCTTGAATCTTACTACAATAACTAAGAAGTTTTAATACTTTCATTTAAGGAGTATTAAATTGTCTATTAAATACAATTTATTGCATTAACCTAGCATTCTTACTTTCCGAGATTTTTTGGATTCTTTGAGTGACCCGGATTCATTGCTCTCGAGTGTATTTCATCTTACGGGAACACTGCACTTTTTCCGAATCAAAACGTCAATATTTTAGGATATAATATATCCTTGTACCGAATTTAATCTAAATCCATTATGTCGTTTAAAACAAACATACATACTCGCTAGGATGCCCAAACATTGAATTATCAAGAGATAATGCTAAGTTACCTACTAATAAATAAGTAAATTGCTATGAACAAAGAAACAACAAGTAGGTACCTAAATAGTCTCGCTTTCAGACACCATAAAGAACAATCATCATACCTCGAAATTGAGACGATAACTCTATGATCATCTTCCTTCTGAGACGAATTAGCCAGTCCCCACAGCAGCCGCGGGAATCAAGGAATTCTCGAAGAAATTTGTTGCCCCACCGGGATCCGAACCCCAACTCTGGCCAAATCAGATTACGGCCTACCCTTATTACCTGAGATATTTTCCGCGCTCATCAAGTTTATAGTTAACAATGAACTTGGAGTTTCTAACAGGATTTCCGCAAACTCAATGTAGGTGAACAGTTAACTTGTTATTTAGTGAAGGATGGTGTGTTTAACGCGAACTTTGAGCTACGAAGGTATGTTTATCGAAAGCGTATCAAAACATTACATCTGAATTCAGTGGCAGATATTTAAGGTTTTCTGCATAAAAAATATGTATAATGTATAAATTGAGTATATCAGTCATCTAGTACCTACCCAAAACACAAGCTCCGCTTAGCTCGGAGCTAGATGATGCTATTATTTGCGCAGTATCTAAATCTATACTAATATTATAATAAGAAAATATTGGATGTATGAAAACTTCATTATATAAACCAACAACGTGTAAGTGTGTAAAAAAATATATTTGATTTTTTTGTTAAATACCTGTGCAGTTATTTATAAAAAAATATAAAATTTCATTTATGGTTCCAGTAATCAACCACAACCAGAATTCCTCTTGGAATCCTCTAGAGGTAAACCTGCGTCCGTGCAGTCAGTCAAAAAAAGAATGTGGTTGCAACGCGCAACAAGACGGCCCCGCACAAGGCGGCGGCGTAACGGTAACATGCTCGCTGCTAAATTATAACCATTCGATGCTCCGACCGTTCGATGTGTTGTAATCGTGCAAATGTGTTGTAGTAGACTAGGATTAGACTAGATACAACTTTTTAATTTTTGTGGTGTCCCTATTTTTTACGGATTTAGATTTTATTCCAATTAAATAAATCAATAATGGCTGGTACTTTGTACTTGTTTGTTCTGTTTGTTTGTTTCTAGTAGGACAAATTGAACAAGTAGTCGGAACGAGGAATTCCCATTTCAAACCACTTTAACGGATTAACCTGACTGGTCCGCAATGCCTGTTTTCTTGCTACTTTTGTGAAAACTTGATGATTTAGTACCTGCTCATCAGTTCTTGTCTTATCGCTGCTGGACAGGCCTCTTCATGATTGTTCCATTTGGATAAATGAGAGGAAAAAGATCAAATAGGTATAGGAAAAAGATTAAAGACCCGTATTTTCGGATTCATCAGTGGTCAAGTTTTAGTGTAATGTTTAGTTAACCCACGGGTAATAAATATAACGGCGACCAGCGAAAATTAGTTTAACAAGATTTATATCATTCAAATTTAATGTATACTTCACTACTTACCAAAAGAAAATGTTGTTGATTCCTCGTAAAAGCTTAATAAACTTAAATAAACGTTTTATGCTAAAAGCCGGCCTAAAAAGGTCTAAAACAAATAGCGCTTGATAAGCGTAACAGCAGGTCGCACGTTCCGTCGAGTCCACAGATATATTTTACTAAAACTATTATAATGGCAGACTGGACAAGTCGAGCTAAGCGGAATTTTTATACCTGACGCTTTTAAAAACGAAGTCTGGTCTAGCTTTAGGTCATTAACGACTGATTTTATTGACACCTTCAAACTGACGACAATGCGATTGTATTGTTTTCCTCTGATATAATTTTTGATAAATTGTAAAGTAAATTTAGAAAGCTTCGAAGTGAGTATTGGTTTAAAGAATTTATTCTCATTAAAATCTTAAACATTACACTTATAATGAGATTACTTGAAGTTAATTATTTCTAGTTCTTTGAAGCTAGCGACTCAGCTTAAATATTATTATGACAAGCAGTTTTATTTATTCATTTATTCTCTTAGATAGGTTAAGCTGCAAACCAAATGCATGATGTGCATGGGCCTAGTGCTTATACCACATGATTGTCAAATGATGTCAACTTTTGTTAAGAAATAAAGGAAAGCTTACAGCGACAAAGGGTATTTCTCACCTAAAATATTCCATGGGTAACGTGCGTAGTGCGTCACACCGACCAAAAACCCCGCCGGATGCGAGGTCGAAGAATTCCCTGCTCCGCCTATAGCTGCACTCGTGCACCAAAACCTCTTTATCCTCTTGTAGCATCTGGCAACAGTCCAAGCTGAGGTGCACACGTAAGTGGTGACCCTTGCGCGTGTTGCCCCAACCTAACTTTACAGATGAGGCGCCCTCTGTGCCCGCCAAAAGTCCGGTAACGCTGTCCATCTACGGTCAACAGCATTATAGTCCATTCGAAAAAACATTGGGTATTGCGATAAAAATGGCCTTGTAAGTTTTTTAATAGCAGAAAAACAAATAATGTACATAATATGTAAAACGATTGGAGTAAAAAGAAATTTAATAACACAGATATACATGAAAAGGGTTTACGTCGTTGGCATGCACTAAATTTATAGCCAAGTCGATGATAAGAAAACCTATTGACAGAATCTCTATAATAAATTAGGTATAGGCTACAGCCGACAGACTTAAATGGACGTTTAAGCTTTTTACTAGAAAAAAAGCATTTTTGTTTTCAGTCAGCAACAAACCAAGAGTAATTAAATACATTGTGTTTTGTTGGACATAATTATTTTGATATGAATCAACGCTCGCCTTATGTTCATAACAAACAGCATGCAGTAGGTATTTTAGTTTTATAAAAAACTTAATCCCCCCGCTGTAGAAATTGTTCACAAACGGCGACGCCAACGATCAGGACATTTCTTATAATTTCCAACAAATTTTAATTTCAATAAAAAAATACGCTTCTTGAAGGTCCTTCGTTACCATGAAGCAATTTTTAATTCACTTATATTAGGTATATTAATACAAAAGCTATTAAACCCATATACATCGCTTATTTTCGACAATTTGGTAGCACAAATGTAGATCTTAAAATTAATAAAGCTCTCACACATCATCTTACTTTGTATTCTAATATTCTAGACATCGCACAAAAGGCAGCCCCGACCGAAAGGAAAATTAAAACCAGTAACATAATATCTACATACGTTCGATTTTGACGTAATGGTTTCTCAGTTACAAATAAAATTTCGTTAACGACCCTAATCATCTCTTAACTTATAAACATTTCACGCCGAATTTGGCTAGTGTATAGCTTCTTTGTGGGTTCTCAGAACAAGTTTGTCGGCATAGGCTAGCCTCGGGCCTGGTGGCCGGTAATTTTGTTGATTTTACCGTTCTACAGGTATTAAAATAAAAAAAAAAACTTCGTTTTCAAACTTTTTTGTACGTTTTTTTAAGTTTTTTAATTTATACAGCCTTCTCTAGAAGGCTCTGCAGAAAAATCCTTGTTTATTTTCAGACGTTCGAGCATTTACGAGTATTTTTGATCCTTAGCATGCAAGTCGAATGACGACGTAAAATGGTTGCGGGTTCTACGTCGCAGGCGGGACAAATGTTTGTTACTATTTGTACCCATTTGCTACTACAGTACACATTGTTCACCTACCTACTAGGTACTTAATAACTTTTTTTAATGTATTCTATCTGTGTTCCTTATTCTGTAAATATTAAAATTAAGTTTTGTGTATGTAGTGGCAAATAAATGATATGGTTATGTCTATGTCTATGTTTGTACTATCTGCATACATTTGTTTCGGGTATTCTGGGTAATTAAATTAAATAATATATTCATATATTTTTATGATATATTATTATGTATATCAGTCATCTAGTACCCATAACAAAAGCTTTGCATAGCTTGGGGCTATATGAGGCCTTTTGGATTGTCAAGCATTATTTATTATTAATTTTATTTTGTTATTTACATTATTAAGGTTGGACTTTAGTTTACAAGACCGAAATATTTTATCTTCTTTTTTTAAAACATTTGGAGTTAAATACCATTTTTATTCCTAAACTTTCCCTTTCAAAACATTGGTAGGATTACACATACAGACCTACTTTGCTGTTTCCATTGATAACCAGTTGTTTACACTTTAATAAACAATGTCTTTATTTACAATAATGGCAAAAGCGAGCGTAACCCTTAAGGAGTTCTTTTCCAGTAATAGAATAGAATAGAATGATTTATTCTGTAATTGGTAATAGATAAAAGTAGGTTTTATTTAAAACTTCGGCCTTGACCAACCAACAATTATTATTTCAGGTCGAAAAAAGTTTTGACCTATCGACTTTTAAATTATTGTGCCCTTGTTCAAATATTGAGTTTATCGTTAACTGTACCATTAAAATTTTATCTTGATAATACTGATTTGATTTTAATGCCCGTAAAATATTACATTCGGCTATTACTAGATTGTTTTAAGTTACTAATTGTTTGTATTGAAAAAGATAGTGTAATAACGTAGAATGATGTGATGATATAGAGTATACTCGTTTGATAATGTCCTTCTAGACGATTTTCGGCCACGGGCTGTTCCAATAACCAATATGATATACAGTATACCCCCTTAGGGGGATTTCCAGTAACGCAAACACGTCTTACAATCTATTCACATAATCCGATAGTTATTATATCATCCATCACTACATAGTATAAAACAGTCTCTTACCGAATGTCTGTCTGTCTGTATGTCCCTATGTATGATGAGACCCTTAAAACTACGCAACGGATGTTGATGCGGTTTTTAATAGATACAGTGATTCAAGAGGAAGATTTCTGGTGCCAAAATCAACGGATGTATAACTTGTATAACTATAAAAAATATATATATTATTCTTGGCAAAATAAGAAAGCTCTTATAATATTTTTAAAAGGTTCCCCAGAAAATAATGGGCTGAAGCCTTTAAAAATGGTAAGAAGTGAAAAAAAGTAATTGGTTTCTAATAATAGAACCACAGAAATCTGAATAACAATTCAGATTTCTACTGCTTCAACTTCTTTTTTTTGCTTGCTTTTCGCTTCGCAATTCAGATTTATGTGGATAAATTTGGAAAGGAAGAGAATGTAACAAAAATCTCTTTTCTGGCATATCGAAAGCTAAAAAAGTAAAACACGTATTTAGATACAGATTAGGCCAAGTTTTGGATATGATAAATGAGATTGTGCACCATGAGCAGATAGCAGTTTTTTACTTCACAGCGTTATTGAATCCAAAGCGTCACTTATCCTAAGTTCGAGAAGAATTTAATCACGCCCAAAAGGACGACAGCTTTGTGCTCTTAGAGAATATTCTACTATTCATATTATCGATATAATGTTTGGTTACAATTTTCGATAGTACTTCTTATATTCCTCTTTTTGAACAGAGGTGGATAATTTCAAAGAAGATTTCTGTGTACTTGGTAAAAAAATCTCACAGATATTTTCAATCTCATTATTCCCATGGGTTGTTCATAATTCTCAATGGAATAATGAAACTTTTTAAACTTTTACGATTTGTTGACATATTAAAGAATATTTATCGGGTATTTATCGCGTACCTTTTGTAGTAATTAGTTTGAATTTGGAACCTCAAAATATGTAGAGACGACCAAAGAGATTCAAACTAAGATACCTCATCAAGTTGTTTTAATCTGTTAAAACCTTGGAACTCTTTTCAGCATACAAGGATAGATCTGTGATCTAAGCCTGTGATTATAGAAATACTTTCGGTAAGATGACGTATAAAATTCAGTTTACGAGCAGTATGAAAACCTTAAAGTATCAATAAGTGGTAAAATATCCACCCATTGTTCATGGTACTTACCATAATACGTGCTAATGCCTGAACGAACAAGGCTTCGTATAGGTGCCGTGTTATAATCGCCCGATGTTTATTCATGAGGCAAGTGACAGAGGTTAATAAATATTCAGCGCTCGTCTAAATCCTGGTAATATTTTGATTTTGAATATGAGAAGCGGGATTTTACGATTGGGAAAATATCTACAGCTTGTGTTTTCAGATTGATTGCCGGTTGCGGAGTAATGATCCCTCGAATTAGCGTGCATGCCGTAAAAGACTCAGGAAATATACTTATTAGAAAAGGAAAGCAGCTAATATTTATAACTGAGACTTAGTCCGCTTGTTTGTGTTTGTTAATTTATATATTTTTTATCAAACTTATTCTAATTTGCATATTTTGAAATTCTTTAAGCATATCAGGATTTATGCAGAATGTTATATTCCTCGGGTTAGATAAGATAAGATATTTACGACAACGAAATTTATCATCATTTTAATTTTTATTTATTTCCATTTTTCCCAAATCTGTGCAGGCCCACGAAGCGTATTATTTTTTAAAAATTAAAGATAATATTAGTAGATTTTGCTGGAATATAAATGTTTGAAAAAAGGATTTACATAGCGAGGGGATCTCGAACGAAACCCTAAAATAAATATTTCATATCATTCGAGTTGTGTTGGCTATTTATTCAATCTTCTTTCTTCATGTAGAATGAATACCCAAGACAAGTCTTCAAATGTTTTTCATTTAAATTCTATAAAGCGACGTCGTTACAATACTTTGTAGAATTTATTCATTTGGTTGCAAAGTCCTTTGATCCGCGTCCATCAATTGATTGAAAAACGAACCCTTGGAACATTTTTTTGAATCAAATGAACCTCATTGGTACGGTAAAGAGAAAATGTCAACATAATGCTACGGTTTATTCTTATTTTAAATCTTTATACTCGAATTTGACTAATATATTTTATAGATAAAGCCGCAGATACACGATATTTAAGTCGTAGTTACTATTTGTTTTATCTATACTAATATTATAAAGAGGAAAGATTTGATTGTTTTTTTTTAATTTACAAACAACGAAACTACTGGACTGAATAATTGAAAAATTCTTTCATTACCAGAATCCTTATTTTCCTTTATGAACATAGGCTATAGCATATATTCAAAAAAGTTAAGGAACAACTTGAAAAAATTAATTTTTGTAAATATCATTGCGAAGCCGTGGTGGAACGCTAGTTATACAAGGTGTAACCAAATATGTGTACTAAGCCGAAGGGGGAGGTTTCAGACCCCAATGGTGATCAGTTGTGGGGGAGATAATTAAAAATACCTATTTTTCGTTTCCCATACAAAAAGTTTTAATTTACTAGTGCCTTTAAAAAGTAACAACCCTATGCAGGTAGGTAGGTATTTATCTTCGTAGAGTTCAGCTATGGCGGGGCGGGAGACTACCTTATCTATCTATATATCTATCTAAAACTCTACATCTGTGACCATACTGACGTCATTGTGACAGGTACAAGAAACCGCTGCCTTTAGGGTTTATATTTCGTAAAAAATCAGCTGTCCATGTATGTAGCAACTTTGATGCAGTTTTTCCCGAGATACCGATCGAAATTCGAAAAGTCGTTGAACTAAAGTTGGTCCCCGGGTGGGTAGAAATTCACCCCTTTTCGCTCAGTACACATATTTTGTTATATGGTGTATATATATATATATATATAAATATTATCTAACAATAGATGCGTGTATATTTGTGCCTATCATAAACATAAGTAGGCCCGTAAACTAGGAAAAGGACCGAGGAATATTTTTAATCTCGAAAAAGCACTTGTCAAATCGTGTGGGGTAGTGAGTATACATTCGTGTGGGGAAGTGTGGGCGAGTGAGTATACAGGGTTAGGTATAGGTAGATGATCAATAACCTCATAATATGGGCGACTTGGGTAAATTAAGACGAACAACTTTTGTTCTATGACTTCTGCCAAAACGTAATACAACACTTACAGAATTTTAATGATATCTGAAGGTCGCCTCCTCCTATGCCGTGTGGTGCCGGCATAGAATTTCAGCACCCCATCTCTTCATCTCTTCATGTACCCATGAGCCTATATACCTTACGATACCTCGTAAGAGGTGACTAAGGGAAACACAACGGGGGGGCGTGCAGCAGCGCCCTCCGCAGAACAACTTCACCGAATTGCGATCTCCGACCCGCATGTGGGGATTATTGGCAATAACCCCCAAATTCTGAAAATGCCATCTATGGCGCTCATTACGGGAGACCTATGTCCAGCAGTGGAGTATTATAGGCTGGTGATGTGATGTGTTATGTGAAGGTCGCCTTCAAATCAGATATATCCAAGTCTTACCTCCATCTATAGCTTTAGTCTTAGACTACCACAAGAGCAGCAACTCTATGTGTTTCAATACCTCTTCTGTACATCGGGATGAATACTTTACCCTCCAGAACGAAATGTAATTCGATCGTTCCTTTCAGAATAGCTTATTTATATAAAATCGAAAGAATTTTCCATAAATGTCTGAGAAATCAAGAAACATACAAACAGCTGAACATACAAGCTCCTTCTTTTTTCAAATTCTCTTTTAATGAACAACCTAATTGCTGCTCTTCATAATCTGTAGGCAATTCAAGAGTACTACGAACCAGTGAGCTGAAATTTCGCCTCTAATAAAACGGAATAAATCAGAAAATCGCTTTACAATGTCACCAAAAAAGGGTTTATACTGAAAGCATTCAAGTTCTCGGATGTCCTTTGAATGTTAATCCGTGTCCTAATAGAAACATCGGGTCGGTTACTTTATTATCCTTTGTAGTCGACTGTATAATTGATTTTCTACATCGACAAGCTGCTTTCTTTCTACCCAACTGACCAATGGTTTATGTTATTATTCCAAATTTAAACCTGTGGTATGGACAGTTTAAATATTCAGGTAGGATGCAGGTAACGAAATCATCATAAAAATGTTTTATGATGTAAGGTAGAAAATGCGTATTTACAGCAGAACATAAAGTTATGGAGTTCCCTATGACAAATAATACGGGTAGGTATGGCAAACATTTGTACAAGCCTGAGGCTGGAATCTGCGGTCTTTGGAATAGAAATCAAAAATTCCGACGGTTTGTCTTTGCCAAAACAGTTTTCGTAGTAGTTCCCCCAGAAAATTATACTCTAGGACAACAGCGCGTGACAAACGTTTATTTAGACCTCAATTATTAATAGAATTTGAAACGCTATCGGTTTGCAAATAAGGTAGAAATTAGAATATGAAAAAAATTGTTATATTTTCTTTATTTTATAATGTTACAATCATAACATAGTCTTTTGTCCTTTACAGATGAAATATTCGTGTATTTTTAACAAAAATGTGCAACAACATATTAAATCTAGTCAAAAGAATCAATATCTGCTTCGCCTGTTTATTTCTAATACTTATATTTAAAACAAGAATCTACACTTACAACAAGAATGTAAATATTTTATCTGTACAATTGGTATTAAAATACATAGATTAATGTTTTAAGTTTACAACATGTAGGCTATTTATTTTATCGATTTATTTTATATTTTACACTTGTTTAAACAAAGCTACGAATATAAAAAAAACCATATTTAAAACAATATACCTTTAAAACAACTGTGTCCAATCTGTAGTAATTGAAAAAACTTACTTGTGATTGGAACAATGTATAAAATGTACAGAAGCTTTGTTTTACAACTAATAAAAGTAATAGCTTATTCAATCTTTCAAAACTAGTTCTTACCTAAATTAAAATCATAATATTATGACTTACGACTTTGGTATTTTTACAAACGACTTCGCACTAGAACGAAATTGTGCCCGATACGAGATTAGGTACTCGTTTTCAAACAAATATTCAAATATTTAAAGATAAATTAAATTACGTTGTATAATCTAGATAGCCTTATAGCTTATCAATAAAGTTTAACAGTATTTTATGGATATTGATAGTTTCAAACAAATCGATTAGCCGAGCTTTGAACCAAAAGTTTGTAAAGAGATTTTTGTCAAAAACTTATATTATACAGAAGCTGACACTAAAATTTTCCCAAACTAAAACGTTAAGGCTCCGGCGTCAGATGAATTTCCAATATTAAAATTAATCCTAGGTTCCTGCCATAATTTTTTTGAAAATACTTTTCTGAAATGAAATTATATATAATTGCATTTTTACATCAGACATGTATTCTTGGTATTTGTGTATAAGTGCTTATTTTGTAAGCCTAAAGAAATAAAGTTATTGAATCTGAATCTGATGATTTTTCTGAAAAACGCTTGTGGTAGAAACCTAAATAAATACCATTATAATACAAATAATAGAAATCATGGTGAAAATATCTGAAATTACGAATCGTTTTGGTTTTACGTTTGTATGAGAAATCCATCCATCGCCGGATCCGTATATACGGAAACTTTAGTTGTGCTTAAATCTAAAGTTTCCATTTTAATGACTTGTTCATTGTGAACTGTCAAACATTTTGAAATTTAACCCACAAAAGTATTCGATACTTGAGACCAACTTAAACCGTTTGGTTTTGAGTAAAACGGAAGTCAAAGCAACTGTTAATATTTTTAAGACTAGCACAAATTTAATTTGCGGCTAATTTTAAAATATCTCCGTGTACAGTCAGCTGCACAGATATGTATACACTCTTCTCACACAAATTTCACATATAAGTATACTCTTTATTTTCAAAGTCAAGTCCACCAACTACATTTCAAATGAATGTAACCATCTAAATTTTCAGAAATTGGTATACAATTTAGGAAAATTTTATAGACATTCACTTATACATGAACATGAAATGTTGGGAGTGTATACATATTAGTGCAGCTGACTCTACTTATAGTCAACATTGGCTAAACATTTTGCCTGAACGTAACCAATCTTGTTCGATTCTGCTGAATATTGAATGTATCGGTCAGGCTATGAGCAACGTAATTATACATTCACCGCTTTCAATCAAAATGAAATGTGAATCGCTTATAAGTTTTACCTCTATAAGATCACAGTTACGGTTATTGCAATTTAGTCGTCCAGACCAAAGCGTCAATCATTTGAAATTATAATTAGCTATTATTTGTATAGAGGTAAATAACCGACACGCTTCCGCATGATTCGATTGCAGAAAAATAATAACAAGTTATTTGAAAAAAAATCTATGCTACATTATTAAGCTTAGACAGTTTATGGGTTAATCAATATTAATAGCACAATACATACTACCGTCCAGTCTCCTGTCTGCCAGAAAAGTGTACCTTTGTTCCACGTGTCGTGATGCACGGCTGCTTGGTTCTCTCCTGGTGGGGAGAAAAATAATTATTAGTAGATCATCCACAGAAATTAGCCCAATTTTGTGTGTCTGTCAAATTAATAAATTAAGCTGCCTTTCTCATCACAAACGCAGATTAGTTTGTGTAGATGGACTTAGTTTTTAAGTCAGACGACGAGATAAGTAGGTGAGTATCATCTAGACTGCCTCATCATCTAGGGCAATGAAAACTTATAGAAAAGGAGAAACCGAAAAGCCTTATTCATAACAAATAGTAGTCGCGCGACTAGATGGATATAAAATAGTTTAATATACAATACAAAGAAAGAAAACATTATACACAGCAGACATTTTTAAAGTAAAAGAAGTATAAAGACAAGAAGATAAGAATTTAATATATAAGATACGAAGGATGAATAAAATCATTTGCAAATTTGGATAATGCCAGAGAAAGTCTTGGCATTCATTTATTATCTCTAGAATAATCTTGATTCATCTAGAGATGTCAAAAATCAGAAAAAATGGAAATAAAATAACATAAGAGATAAAATTAAACAAAATGTAGTTTTCCAAAGGTATATAAGCTGAGGCATTGCCGTGTGGTGCCGGCATAGAATTTCACCACCCCAACTCTTCCCGTGGGTGTCGTAAGAGGCGACTAAGGGAAACACAGCGGGGGGGCGGGCAGCAGCGCCTTCTGCAGAACAACTACATCGAACTGCGATCCCCAACCCGCATGCCCAGCGTGGGGTTTATGGGTAATAACCCCCAAATAATGATGCCATATATGGCGCTCATTAGGGGAGGCCTATGTCCAGCAGTGGACTATTATAGGCTGGTGATGTTGATGATGTTGATATGTCCATATGTGGACTAACACGAGCTGATGATGATGATAAAACTTACCAATGAGAACATGGACATTAATGGTGACTTGTGAGTGGTTTTGTAAAAGGCAAGTGTAGGTTCCGCTGTCGTTCTGTGACGCCGACGCCACGCTTATTGTAGCACTGAAAGAAAGCAAAAAAAT
Source organism: Eupithecia pulchellata (assembly GCA_963931895.1). Lineage (NCBI taxonomy): Eukaryota > Metazoa > Arthropoda > Insecta > Lepidoptera > Geometridae > Eupithecia > Eupithecia pulchellata. Next base: position 1,628,370 of record OZ007536.1, on the reverse strand, counting down.
TAAAAATGATATCTATGTGATATTGGTATATACATTATACAAATCGAGTGTTTTTCAGTCCTTCTCCTATCAGGGATTTTTATTAATACGTCGTCAGTTAGTTCATCAGAATGTGCTCATCTACTCGCATTGCATTCAACGTAGCAATGCTGCTAGCATTCTGAGTAAGTGAGTAATCTGCTTTTTAAGGATAACTCTTATATCAAGTGTAAACAAGTAGTATTTACACTTGATATAAGAGTAATCCTAAAAAAGCAGATTACTCACTTGTATACAAGTAGTATTTACACTTGATATACTATATATTTTTGTTAATAACTGTAAAGAAAGTATTTTAGCCCTTAGTATCCATTATTATCAATGTGTGATTGTGATGATGCAAAGGTAAATTTCTGGAATAAAAAAATACTAGCCTGTATATGACAAAAGCCTTAAAAATATTCGAGGGTCGTCTATTATTTTAACATAGCACCAAACACACCAAAATTCAACTTAATTGATTCACAACCCTAATTAGTAATAGTCAAAGGCGAAAACACTGTGTGTGTATTTTATGTAGATAGGGAGGTCGTTTCTAGTGTTTCGAATATAGTTAATTTAAGTTAATTATGGACATACATCAAACTCTACCCATTCATCATGAAAATTCAGAACTCCATATTGATCAAAGTATTGTTCCGTTAAATTCAAACATGATGGAGGCTGATAATTACGTAGTGACAGTTACAGTATTGAAAAATAAAGTTCTAAGTGAAGTTCTATGTTTGGTGGACTTGGCTGTTAACTTAGAAAGTTGAATTCTTCTTTTGAGAATATTTAAAGGAACGCCTTTGTAACGATATTAACAATTTCTTACCTCAAATTTTGGAAATTGACTTTATCGAAAAAGTCCTTTCCTTGCTTCTTCCATACTATCCCATATACATTATTCATCAAAGGAGGAATAGTTGGTTTGACTGTCGTCGCTTCAGTCGTCGTCACTATTTTGCTCGTACTAAGACTAACTGTTGACATCAACGTTGTAGTTTCTACACTCCAACTCTTGTTCATCATTATATCTATTCTGTTGAAGATTGTTGTTAACTTCGGCGTTGTTGATTCTGTTGTTGTTGTCATCGGCGTTGTTGGGGCAACGGTCGACGTTGGTGTTGCTTTGGTGGGTAGTGTTGAGACGAACTCTTCTGATATGATACATGATAGTTTTATAGCGCTACCAGCTTTGTAGAATCTGTCTTTCATATCGTGGGTTTGGTCGCCGTTGATTGTGAGAACGGGGGCTGTAGATAAAAAAACAAAAAAATTAAGTGAGCTACATGGCTACCAAACAAGTATTTATACATAATATACACAAGGTTCAAATTGGATTCAATAACTGAAGCAATTTCATACAATAGTTTGCGAGTACTGCTCAAATTAGTATAGCTGAGCCTGCTGCCTGAATAGTCAAGCGGTTTATAGGCAATATGAAACCTGTTCAGTTAGCTTAGTAGTTTATTAGCTTACTAGGAATCAAAAGCTTTACATTATGGGCGAGGTTGGAGGTAAGAGAAAATATGGATCTGTCTTTAACGGCTTTTTCAGGACAGCAGGAGCGTATGCGGATATTGAAGCAGATTCACAGGTATAGCAGGGTGAATGTTCACCATTTTAAAGTTCCAATGCAAACTCTTCATTAGAAACTGTCCAAATCCAATCTAATATGAGTATCTTTCTTGCTAATTTCCACATTAGATTTACTGCTCAGTGAAATGCTATTAAGAAATCTGAAGTAGGATGCTTGAACTTGCTAATGGAGGCAGATGAAATGTATGATAACTGATGCTTTTGTCATGTACATCTCTGAACATAAAAGTTTCTTTGTATTGCGTGGATAAAGAACGACACCGACGCAAATGGAAGTCCATTTGCTTAATTAGAACCGTCTAATTATGAGTAATCTACGTTACAAACGGAAGAAAATTTTGTTAAACATAATTCCCTTGCGTGAGATGTATCAACATTTGAGGAAATGTACGATCCGAAAAAGCATTCCTAACACAGTTTAATACTAAGAATTCATAATTCTTAATATCAAACTTATTAATTCTTAGAATTTATTAATTCTTAATATCAAAGTTTGTTCAGATTTATGTCTTACTATCGGCCCACATGTTTACGGAGTCCTGATGATAGATTAAAAACATTTTTATACAATTAAACCCAGAAAGAAGTATAAAAAGGCGACCTTGTGCTCATCATCATCGTAAGCTTGTATTATTCATATTCATATCATATCATTGATATCATTGCTGGACGTAGGACTCCCTAAACCTTATCCATGCCATATACCGTTTCTTCAGTCTGCATTATATTTTTGTCACAAAAAATCACTTGGTTATGTTCTTGTTATATTATAAAAATCCGCTCATGGGCCGAAATTGTATGTTGTTAAGAGTTCTATTAGCATCAAACCTATGGAAAAACGAAACCCCCATAGATCACTCTGCCTGTCTGTCTGTCACAGCCTATTTCTCTGGAGGAAAAACCGTTGGAATTTGGAACACAGCCACGGTTGGTATGCATAGGCATCTGAAATGGGTATAAATAAAAACATTTGCCAATTTTTGCCAAACGGACTGTGTAACCTCTGATTTGATCTTGAATTTGCTTGTTCTACTTTATTATAACAAATTCGTGCAAGATAATAATTAACAAATAACATAAACTTGGATTCATGTGTTGAATTTAGCTTGTGTTACTAGCGTTTCAGCCAAGCAAGATAACAGCCTTGCCAAGTACACGCCCACGCTGGTAAATGGTTAGTGTATGCCATGTCATACAGATTTGTGGGATTAGTAAAACCGGGTGCAATAAATGATTTCAATTCAAGGTAATCTAGCTTCAGCGAACACATATTTACCTGCGATTTGTGACCTTAATAAAATAATATGATTAAGTATGTAAGATTCAAAAATACTTACGTAAAACTGTAAGATTTGTAAACACGGTTCTAGGGGGATGAGTGGATATTTGGCACATATAGCTCCCTGCATCAGACCTCTTCACGGGGTTCATACTGAGTCTCCAGTTGTTCGGGTACTGGAACTTGACCGATATTCGGCTGTCGCCGGCGTAGGTCGCCGGGCCGACGGTTAACAGCTGTGCTGAGTCTGTGGTGTTTCGAAGCCACATTACCTGCGAAAATAATAATTTAATTTAATTTGTAATTTTTGCGGGATAAATACCTATTTTTCGGAAATAAAAGGTCATAAAAATCAGTCCACAGTGGATGGAGAAATCACACAAACATACTTAAAACATTCTAAATATAACCGAAAAAAAAATCATTCATTTTTAAAGTCAGTTACAAATCTTTCATTAATATAGCTTGGCTGAACAGACCTACCGCGAAACTGGGATGATCAACCAGCCTATCAAGCGCGGTGACTGTAGTGACCCCCCCCCCCCCCCCGCCATTGACCTATGTGGAAGGCCTGTATTCAGTCATGAACGTCTTCCGTTGTGATGAAGATATGATTAAGAGTTTGGTTGCACGAAGAATTATTTTAGATACGACGATCTCAACAAATGCAAATATCAAAACAAAATACTCTGAAACCACGCATGACCCTATTTGGCAGGTAATAGCTTCAGCCAAAATAACTATTGAGCACAATTTAAGAAGCTATCAAATTTTTCTACGCCTAATTTATTATTACTCTTAATTTAGGCTGCAAATTTCAGACGAGTGATCAAATTCATACTCCAAAATAGTCCAACTAATAACTTAAGACAGTTTTCACAGGAAATATTGTAGTCCCTTCGAAGTAATTCAGCATTCCGGCATGCCACCAACTTGTAGTTTAGGAAACTTTGGAATAGGTAAACTTCTCGCCAGATGTTTGGACTGCAGAAAATATTTGCGCTACAATTCACACAAGTTATATTTCTCAAGATAAAGTCCAAGGAACTCGTAGTTGGAATTGGAACCGGACAAAAGGACCAATACTATTTTTAAATCGGATTACTATTGTGCTAAATTACGCTACCGTTTCAATTTTCTTGGAAAGTGCACCGATGGACGTTTATTGATGATTGCAGCGATCCACTGCTCGATTGAGAAAACACGTCCTTTGTAAACGTCGTCTTGAAATTTTGAACTCAAAATGTGGAGGTATTTTCGCGGGGAATTGAAAATAAACATATTTGTGGTGTGTGATGGCCAGATTTATATTTTGGGCTGGGGTTGAATTTACGTGCGGCGACTTTAAATTTTGCGGTACTTTCAGTTAAGGTAGAGATGCCGACTAGCACAACAAAACTACCGGAATTCTTCTGTGTGAACATCGATAAATAAAATCTAAAGTATGTGAATAATGAACAACGTCAAGATTTAACTAAATATATCCATGGCACATACATTATACATTTAATATATATATTATACATTTAAATATCACATAGCGAGCGTGGACTTCTTATTCTAGACAGCACATGCGGAGCTGCAAAAAAATGTTCACTCTTATGCCAATTAGCTTTGAGCGTGCCTTCTTCCAACAAGGGAGGATTTACCATAAAACCCACACTTGGCAGACGGATAAGAGATTACAGTAAAGGTGCTAAAAATAGCATAAAGAAGGTATGAAAAATCACAAAACTTTTTACGATATCTTCGAGCTGAGTAGAAGGTCGATTCTTAATCCACCACCGCCTTGGTTACGTCTATTATACTAACACGTTTAATATTGTACCTATATGAGTTGTTTTTTTTTTATAATTAAAACATACCGTCTTATCTTTGAGCATAACAACCCGACAATTCAGCAGGGCTTCAGACCCGACATGGGCCGTCATTTGAGTATACTTCTTCTCGTCTTCGAAGTACGGCCCCCAGTGATGCTCATGATGATGGTCATGGTAGCTCTGGTAAGGCACGTAGACTCGACCCTCTTCTACCTTGTCTGTGGAAGAAAGAGGACTGAAGGTCACTGCAACTTGGAGACAGAATAAATATGGGTAAATCTGGTCATAAAGCTTTGAAAACTGTGTTTAAAAAATATGTTTCAGAAAAAATACGACGCTATTAACTCATCACCTTTTTTTTTCCAAAATTTTTTGCTATTAGTGAAGCATCAAGCCCCGGCGAATATAAAGACAAAGATTGAGACGAAAATATTGTTATCGAATGTTTTAAATGAAAGTCTTAACACAACATCAATAATTTACGCAAAACTATACAAATTGTTTTAGAAGAAGAACACGCCTTTTATTCTGAAAAACTATAAGGTATTTATTCTAAAATAGCAGGCCAAGCACCATAGCACTGCGGGTATAATTATTGCTCTATGTCTGTCCATGTCAGTAAATTCCCTTTTCGATAAAATAATTATTTCATAAATAGAAGCTACGTTTGAATGAATTCTGTAAACAAGCCCGACTAAAATAATTTGCGTAGGTTTTCAGTTATTTTGATTGAGAGAGGCTTGTTTTTAGCACTTTAAGTGGATAATAAACAATTCTATTAGTATGTCTTTTCAAATTAGATAAACACACAGCTTGTAAAATGAGCTTTATAATCATCATCATCATTTTATTTCTAAAATTATTATGAGATTTTTTTATCTTTCAATGTTTATCAATTTAATTTATTGTTTCGATTATAACTTATGCTTTAGATATTTCAGATTCAAAACAACGGAAATAAATGGCTTTTTCATTCTTGGTACGAGTAACATTAAAATCGTTTCAATTCTAACCATTTCCTATCATTTCTCTATGTCAACGTTTACAAGGCTTATCGCGTCTACATTTAGTCGATTCCCAAAACACTTTCCAAACACGTCATAATTCATGTATACCTCCCACAAAACTTCCATCAGCTGATCGATACTCACTCTGTAACAAATGATCGCTCCTGTCGTTCGCCCCCTCTCGCTTGATATTCTCCCTGAGCTGTTTGGTGATGTTCTTGAATATCTCACGTGATAGTGCGAGGCTATCCTTTTCCTCGCTTCGACGTCTTCTGACGCCATTTGAGCGGTAATCTTCGGGGAAACTTAGCGGTTCTGCAGACAATGAAACGGTTCAATCTTTGGAAATTCATAAAGCAGGGTAGACAAGTCGAAACCACAGGCAATGAAACAATGGAGGTTTGCAATATCGATAGGGTTATACTCGGGTAAGGAAATTCTGGGTAAGGAACAATAGTGAATTAATATTAATTAATAGAAACCAAACTTTTTGAGTTTGGTTCCTATTAATTATGATGAGATAGAAATAGATTTTAGGGAAACTTATTATATTGTTGGTTGACTTTGGTGACACGGTGTTTTGTCGTGACCCAGTATGGAGAGAGAAGCTGGTTTGGGCGTTGAAATAAGAAAGGGGTCTCATTACAAAAGCCTAACTTCTGACGGCTTATTAAAATGTCTAGTGCAAATATTTACAAATATCAAAGCCCAACCCTAGCTCCTGAAATATTTAAAGATTATGATTATGAGATATGAAAAATGTGGAGCAAAATTGTTTGATCTTTCAAATTGTTGGCATAACTCGAGAATATTTCTCGAACTATTTGATGAAAAATTATTCGTGATATTGGAATCGCATTGTATATTTACATTGGAGATAGTTCAAGACGTTTACTTCACAAACTAGGCAGAGCGATCTACCAAGTTATCAAATTTAAACGTTATCGTATTGTTCATAGGGTTTAATTTTGTCCAGAAGGCTGAACAAGGCTTTGAAACCGAGCATTGTTTGGTGATATTATCAAGGCCTGCGTTTTGCGGAGTAGACGCCTATAATATTGTAGACTTTAGTTACCTAAGTCTATGGTCAGTCCTGTACGCTATCGATCAAGAAATTTGCTGACTCTCCAGGGTCCAATTTCAGGGTTTGTTAACAAAGTTCTGCTGGAACTGGATCAACGTGCGCTTTGCGCTGAACGTCGTTCAAAGCGCTGAACGGAATTTATCGTATGTTGATTGTGTTGAATTCATCATCATCACCAGCCTATAATAGTCCACTGCTGGATATAGGCCTCCTCTAATGTGTTGAATTGCAACGGTGAAATTAGACTTTAGTTTATCAATAATTGTTTAAAAAATCTATCACCTATATACACCTATATTTTCATTATCAATAGTTTAACTAAATGGTATGGGATGTGATGCGTATAGTCTTAGAGCGAGATTTAATTATTTGTGATTTTTATTTGTTCAGATTTCTACAAGAAAATGTAAGTTACTAAAAATAAATTTGCCGCAAATCGTTCCTCCTTTTCTAGGAATCAATAATAAACCCAGTTTCAATTAAATTTTAAATTATAACATAAATTTGAATAAAACTTAAAATAGCCTAGCTTAATATAAACTTATTTTAATAAAACCCTAGTTTTATTCATTGCGGAATGCACTGAAAACTAAAACCTCAATTTTAATATCGCGGTGATTCTAAATGACCGGGATGACACACTGTTATTATATAAAAAATATTTTACTTTTGTTTAGTTTTATTTGGGAAACAAAGTTATTATAACTAAACCAAAAACTACTAAAATAACAAGTATGTCCATCAGAGAAAATTTTGGATTCTAATGGTGAAAGAATCTTTTAAACCCGTCCAGTTGTTTCGGAGCTTATACAATTCAAATAATCAAATCTTAACTCTTTAAACTTTCACGATTTGTTGACATATTAAAGAATATTTATCGGGTATTTATCGCGTACCTTTTGTTTTATTTAACACTAGCGGCCCGCCCCGGCTTCGCACGGGTATTAAACAAAAATTTCAGAAATTATACACGATAACACGATGGGTTTCACAGTTTTCATACGGATCCCTTACTTTTTCTAACAGCATTGGGATTTTTGACATTGACTCGACACTCCATAACTGACACTGGCCGTAGAGAAAAAGCAAGCACAGTGCGCAACCTCTTTTTCTATTCTGACGCGCCATAATAGAAAAAGAGGTTGAATATACAGCGCACGGTTCAATTATTGAATTCTTCATGCGGATCCCTAACTTTTTTGAAAATATTATATAGCCTATGTTCATCACGGAAAATTTAGGATTCTAATGGTGAAAGAATTTTTCAAATCGGTCCAGTAGTTTCGGAGCCTATTCAATTCAAACAAACAAACAAACAAACAAACAAACAAACAAACATACAAACAAACATACAAACAAACAAACAATCAAATCTTTCCTCTTTATAATATTAGTATAGAAAAGGTACGCGATAAATACCCGATAAATATTCTTTAATAAATCTTAACTCTTTATAATATTAGATTTAGAAGATTATCTAAACCGATGTTTCTCCTAAAATTTCAAAATTATATCATCATCATCATCGTCATCAGCCTATACTAGTCCACTGCTGGGTATAGGCCTCTCCTATCTATTATGATATAAATAAGAGATATTTGCCAGTATGCTCTGCGACTTCATTTATAAAATGTTACTAAATACACTCGAGAGCAATGAATCCGGGTCACTCAAAGAATCCAAAAAATCTCGGAAAGTAAGAATGCTAGGTTAATGCAATAAATTGTTCTCCGACGAATCAAAATTTATGCTCTACAAGCACGATGGAAGACACAGAGTGTATAGAAGACCAGGGGAAAGATTCAAGCAAGCATGCATCGAAGAAAAAGTAGCCTACGGTGGTGGGTCTGTACTTGTGTGGGCCGGAATTTCCTCTGAAAGTCGCACAGAGCTGGTGATCATAGAAAACGGCCCTTTAACTAGCGTAAGATATGTGGAAGAAATCCTCAACGAACACGTTGGTCCATTTATGGTCAATTTGGGTGAGGATGCTATATTTATGCATGACAATGCCCGACCTCATACAGGTAGGATTGTGAATGACTACCTTCAAGAGATGAACATTACTTGTATGGAGTGGCCAGCGCGCAGCCCGGATATCAACCCGATCGAGCATGCTTGGGACGAGCTAGGGAGATGCGTAAAACAACGAAACCCTCCCCCAATCACGCTTCCTGAGCTCAAAATTGCTCTCACAGAGGAATGGGAGAATATTCCCCAAAATCGTATAAGGAACTTGGTGTACAGCATGCCAAACCGCGTAAACGCAGTAATGGAAGCACGAGGAGGTAATACGAAGTATTGAAATTCAAGAAAATCGTCATAAAGTTCAAAAATTTCATGTTTCCTATTTTTGTTTTAAGGAGAGATCAGCAGTTTTTTTTCTTTATGTAATTTTGTGTAAATAAAATGTATGGTGACTCATATTTTTTTAACTTTCATTTAAGGAGTATTAAATTGTCTATTAAATACAATTTATTGCATTAACCTAGCATTCTTACTTTCCGAGATTTTTTGGATTCTTTGAGTGACCCGGATTCATTGCTCTCGAGCTGAGTCTCATTTGCTTCATGTACCGAGTATTCTTTATGAAAATGCTGAACTGGCTGACGGCCAAGTGGAGAAGTTGTCTGCTCTTCGGTAATGCCATATAAAACATTGGTATGTCCTACGTGCAGATCGCATTGTGCAACCGAATACTGGTCGCTTTTGCACACTAGCACGCTTTGGAAATGGTTATGTTGGCTCGTGCTGTTAGGTAAATGGGAATTGGAACGGAAATTTCACTATTCTATATACATGATCTTACTATATAATAATTTTTCAAGAACAAAATTTTAGTTTTCCATGAAATATTAGTTTTATTTCTGCAAGTTCTGCATACTATATCGAGATACAAAGAAACAAATAAGATTGGTTTATAAAAGACTGAATAAGATGGAGTGTTGTATCTAAGACCAAATTTTTTTGGTTTTAAAATCGGTTTCGAAGCGCTGTCCCAATTTTTAAAAATGACGGCTATCCTACCGAGTACTTGTCAAGTAAAAGTTATCGGTTGGTACATTTCAAAACGTAGTTTTTTTTAATTTTTATGAACTTTTTTGGTTATGAACTTCTTGAAATACAAAAAGTCGAGAAATTTACCAGCCATTTTACCTATTTTATTTGTATAAATATATTATGTATGTACATTATTGGCAAAAGTAAGAAATCCTCGTCGCACGAGTTACACTCGCACTTGAAGAATCTTGTTTTTATCAGAAATGGTAAAACAGTAGTGAATATGTGGCTCAAGATGTCGCACACTTTCATAAAAGGAGGACTTATTCACGTGGGACTTATTCTTATTTATTATTATGTATTACAAAAAAACCTACCAAAACTAACTAATTTTAGACACAAAATAGAACGAGTATTTAAAATTACAACAGTTACGCTGTTGGCTGTTGCGAACAATATAGAGGTAGCTCAACTGAACCAATCATAAGAATTCCTGACGACACTGGCGCCAATATAAATTTAGTAGGTAAAATGCTGTAATATTAAATATTTTGCGATCACGACACCTGATATTAACATTTTGATCAACACTCCCTTTCAAAGACTTCCTTCGCAATAAATTGAAATTATATCCCCGTGAAATAACCAAACTCCATTCATCTCGAATTCTTATTATCCGCATGAAATTCCAAACAGTCGGAAAAAGGTCAGTTTCATTTATTCTGTAATAATACCAGTACAAACTCATCTACAGAACTTTCCATTTATTAGAGTCCTCAAATTACAAGACGGAAATTCATAGAACGAGCTTCGATTAAGCGGAAATGAGAAATTTCGACATTCTAAACATGGTTCGCACTCAATACAAGGACTCGTTATAAATCAAAGTAATTAACATTTCTGTATTGATATGCTGCAGCTGTAGGTAATTATGAAGTTGTTAGTTATTCTAATCAAAACGTACGAAAATGATGCTTGGGTTTATTCTGAAATTAGTAAAATATACACATGAGTTACGAAATTTAACTATATGAAAATGGGATCTGGCAAGGTGATAAATAGATTTTATTTAATTAGGTTTCAGTCAATTTTATAACGCGATTTAATAAGCTGGTTACAAAATATGCGACTTTGCGTTTTGTACTTCATTTGTTTTTGGTTCTATTTTCAAAACTCATTGTAAGCATGAATTTATACCGTGTTTTGTCTAGTGTGATATGATTTATAATAGATAAATTAAATTAAATTTTCATTTTATTTACATTTTTAGTAAGACAATTTAATATTAGATAGTTTTGTAAAAGCTGCCGCGATCCCTTTTTGTTTTACGATAGGCTTCCAGTAGGTCTGAATTTCAGATAATATTGCGGTATGAAAAAGACAAGAAAATAGCGCCAGCACTTCAAAATTTACCTTATTTATCTCTCAGTTTTAAACGAAATTCCATCAAAACTAAAAAAGGCGAAGCACAACGATTGTTGTCAGATGAAGAATAGATAGGAATGACAATGACATCTTCATCGAATGCTTAAAATATTCATTTTCCTTCAACTTTAATAATTACGCATTGTATGACTGTGTGATATTATATATTTTTGTCTATTGTATCCTGGATAACGAACTTGGCCTGCTGATATTCTGAACTTAATTATTCGAATATTGAATGTCGAATGTTTTAAAGAAAAAACTCAAGAAATTAGAATATTAGAGAATATTCCTGTAGAATAACCGAAAATTATAAGAACTGCACTGTAAACGTCAACCATAAATCTATACTAATATTATAAAGAGGAAAGATTTGATTGTTTGTATGTTTGTTTGTTTGTTTGTTTGTTTGTTTGTTTGTTTGTTTGTTTGTTTGTTTGAATTGAATAGGCTCCGAAACTACTGGACCGAGTTAAAAAATTCTTTCACCATTAGAATCCTTAATTTTCCGTGATGAACATAGGCCATATAATATTTTCAAAAAAGTTAGGGATCCGCATGAAAAATTCAATAATTGAACCGTGGGCTGTATATTCAACCTCTTTTTCTATTGTGGCGCGTCAGAATAGAAAAAGAGGTTGTATAGCGCACGGTGCTTGCTTTTTCTCTACGGCCAGTGTCAGTTTTGGAATGTCGAGTCAATGTCAAAAACCCCAATGCTGTTAAAAAAAGTAAAGATCCGTATGAAAACTGTGAAACCCATCGTTTTAGTGTGTATAATTTCTGAAATTTTTGTTTAATACCCGTGCGAAGCCGGGGCGGGCCGCTAGTAAGTTATAAATGTACATTAGATACTAAGAAAAACACATTTCTCTGTAAATGAGTATTATCATGTTCTTTGAGAAATAAATATCTTTAACCACAATGTTGTTGTTATTCGAATTTTCTTTACTTTTTATGTTTTTATTTCTAAGACTAGTCCAATTGTTTTGAAGACACTGTTAATAGCATGAGTAGGTATGTTTATCATGTACTATTTAAAAGCTGAATGGATTTAGATAAACAAGTAAGAACTTGGTAAATGCTGTATTGTTCGAATCATAGAGCAGAAAAAAAGAGGGTGACCATAGACTACACAAAAATGTGTTGCCAGCCTGTTATGCTTGGTCTTTATAGAATATATTAAAAATATCTATCTATTTAATTGTATGTAGAAGATATATTGTATTATGTATATCAGCCATCAAGTACCCATAACACAAGCTCTGCTTAGTCTGGGGCTACGTGATATTATGTGGATTATCCATTAAAAAGAATATTACACAATATCATAGATACTTACCAGTAGCAGTATGTAAACAGCATAACGCCAGACACACAAAGTAGAGGCCGCCCCACGGCATATTAGGGACATCACAGACGTAGACGCATCACGCTCGTCTCTCAACTGAAACAGAATACATAATTTAAACAGAGTAAAGATTCTCGAGGGGTGACTGTAATGCAATGTGCAGCTGCAAAACGGAGAGCTATCAGGATTAATAATCGATAATAATAGTAAAAATATTAATAATATAAATAAATAATATCTCAAGAGACTCTCGTTAGGAAGTTGGATCAAGGGCGGTCAGATCGAAAAGGCGGTACTCCTGGACTCCTGGACTCTGCGCGTATCTTCAGGAAGTTCCTCTCTCTGCAGCCCTAGTCACCGGCCGCTTGAGCCTAGCTTCGTGGTCGGTGATCCACCGTTTTGATATATTTTTTACTGTAGAGTTATTTTATAATAATTTTGTTGTATTTTCTTTAATAAAAATGTATTTTGTAACGAGATAAATAATTAAATGAAGTATAATAATAAAAGAATAATAATATTAGTCATAATCAAGATTTTTTCTCCGCTTGTTCCTAGTAGGAACGCAGGGGGTATGTACAATCGGGAATAGGCGATCACGATGGATCGACAACATCGTAGCGGTCGCAAGAAGTCAATGGAGGCATTATGATCGCTATTGTGACGTGTCACGCCTACGCCCAACCAGTGGACGTGTGGGAGTTGACGATCATCATCAGACGAACAACAATCAACTGCTGAGGCAGTCGCGGTTGCCTTTTGGCCACCAAATTCTATTTTGACATCTCAGCCTAAACTACATAAATTAATACCATAATAGAGGCATAAAACGCGGTTTTACAATTTCCTTTATTCAACGTAACAATAAAGGTAGCGACGCTAATTTTAGTCGGAGAAACCCCTCAAGCATTGCTTAAATTATGTTTTGTTGAACAATTTTGTTTTTCAAAGAATATTACAGCTTACCAGAGATAATAGAAACAAATTAAAACAAGGAAGTATTCATAGCCAAAATAGTTGAGCTATGTAATTTAAGAGCTGCAAAGAATTTAGTTAGGTCTACTGATATAAATCAATATCCATCGGAAACGTCCCCAAGACGCTGGCTGCGTTGCCTCGCTGTATGGCGTTGCTGATGCGTTGCGCCAGATATTCAATAGATTTAGGTCACCTCATCGCTTCGCCCATACGCTCTAATATATATTTGAAAGCCCAACGATCCTCGGTACACAATATAATAATAACAATTAATATGCAGCGCATTTTAGTCATCCTTAAATATTCAAGCATTAATAAACCTTTATTAACAAAGTAAATTACAATTAAATAACCAAATTAGAACTATTATTTACAATTGATAGTTGAGCTAACTGCAGACAGTTGAAAATATATATAGACTAGCGGTCCACCACGGCTTTGCACGGGTATACAGTGGGTTTCACAGTTTTCGTACGGATCCCTACGTTTTTAGCAGCAATGGGCTTTTTGACATTGACGTTATATTTTAATAGCTTACTTGCCTTCCAGTTCCTACAGTGACGAATTGTGAAGTTTATGACACTCCATAACTGACACTGGCCGTAGAAAAAAGCAAGTAGTGGAAGCATAATAAAAAAAGAAGTTGAATATATAGCGCAGGTTTTTATTGAATTTTTCATGCGGACATTTCAACTTTAATGAAAATATTCTATAGCCTATGTTTATCACGGAAAATGTAGGATTCTAATGGTGAAAGAATTTTTCAAATCGGTCCACTGGAGTCCTTTGGTGCCTATTCAATTCAAACAAACAATTAAATCTTTCCTCTTTATAATATTAGTATAAATAGTATTGATAATGCACAAAGGCGAATTAGGTCTTATAGAAATTTTATTAAATTTTTGATAACTTGTCCGGTAATAATAGGCAATGTCGACTTTTTCCTTGTACTCGTATTATGTTGAAAATTGGTCATTACTAATTCAGTCCAACCAATGAAGTTTATGTGTTTGAAATTCAAACAAATTAATGGCAACTAGAGGCTAGTAATATTTAAGAGTTTTATGAGTATTGAGTGCTGGATATTACTCATGTGAAGCAGCATTACAAGCAACCAAAATAATGTGTATTTAAGTTTTCGGTTATTGTCATAATTTTTCGCAAAGAACGTATATTAAAGTAGATTTTAATCAGAATCCTGAAAGTGTCTGAAAGCCCATTTATCGGTAGAGTGGCAAATCATACTGAAGCAAGACATGACTCACGGCTTGACAGTTTTGACAACCTGTCAAACGAAATAAAACAAACTAGGTCTATTGACTCGGCCAACATGTAAGCGGACACCTACCTTATTTGGTTCGATTAACAATAAAATATCTACTCATATTTAGAACTAGGGTGATTGCCCGTCAACCCACAAAGGGTCCAAACTTAAACTTATAAGAAACCTTAGGGCATAAATCCCTACGCACAAGTACCAAATAAACCACCCAACTTGCCAAATAAACATGAACAACTTAGATTACAGCCCTTAGATATGTATGGTTATATAAAATGTAGGTCTTCGTAATTGGTTCGTACGTGTGTGAATAAGACATACTTCCGTTGCTCGGGAAAGTTTCGAGGTTGCGGTCGGCGGCAGCCAAAATTATATTTGCATGATGATTTTTATTTTACTCTAAGGGTGCGGTTTTAAGCGAGGCAGGTTGTTGGTAAGAAAATAATCAACCAAAATGTTTTTTTTTAGATTATTTTTTCATATACACAGAGCTCTGATGGAAACTGTGGGTGGTCCAAAATATTAGATAAAAAAGAGAGATAAGTGCGCATGGCATAACGACTTATACATTAATAATATAATAATAATAATAATAATATTCATTTATTTCAGGCAACATTAGTCTAGTACAAGATGGAAAATACTTAAAAACTAAGGCCCATATAAAATATATACCTTAACCTAACATATATAAAATAAACCTAATTACTAACACGTAATGACGCAATTTGTGCTGCGACCGGTAATCGTCCGCGAAAACGCCGGAACAGCACATTCTTCGGCCAGAATTCTTCATTAGTGAAGGTCGAAATATTCGCAGTTGGAACACGCACCACAAATGATTTAAAATCATTATGACGCGACTCCAACCGCTCGACCCTCACCAAGATGTTGGTCTTCGTCTTCACGTATTCCACGATCTCCTCCACCTTCGTGGTATAGTGAAGCCTGGACACGTAGAGCAACGTCGCAGGCACGGCCGGCTGCAACAAGTAGTTAGGTCCGGTCGGTGCGACGCCGCGCTGGTTTCGGCTGCTGGGCTTCCTTTTCCTCCGCACTACCTCGGTGAACCCTTCAGCATCACGCGGCTTTCCCTCGCGAGCAGCCGGAACGGGTGCAGGGGCGCGAACAGATTCGCGACGCTGCGTCAATTTCTCCCTTCTTGATGTAGCTGTCGATACCTGCAGCGGGGACGCAGCGGGCATGCAGCATTCGGCAGCAACGGCAGCGTATGCGCGCGCGGGGGGAGGGGCGGCGCGCGCACGTGTCGGGCTCACGCGCGGAGAGGCGGCGGGGCGCGGGCGGGGAGGGCACGACCTGACGGCATCGGTGTCAGCCGCGCAAGGCGAAAACGCTGACACGACGCTATCTGACACATTCCGTTGACCTCCTCGGCGAGTGTTGACGTTGGATATCTCGGTCAACTTGTCCACTGAAGCAGCGCTACGTAATAACGCTACCTCAGACTGCAGCTCGCTGATGGTGTTCTGCGAGACCTCCAACTTCAACACGACGTCAGCCAAGCTTGCCTTCAATGATGTCACATCTTTCAGCAGCCTGGTCACATCGACGTGGTCGAACGTCACGGGGGGCAGCTTACGCAGCTCCTTCGCGACGAAGTCGGGCACGTCGTCAGGATCCGTCTCCTTCAGGATGGTGATGATGTCCTGGAGACTCTTCTCACCTCCGTCTCTTCGGCGTGACGGCATCCGGTCCATCTTTCCCAGCGTTTGGAATAGGAGAGCCTTTCCACAGCTGACATCCTCCTCTGTAAAGTTTGACTTACAGATTTGGATGATGCTCACCTCATCCATGGTGTCGATGGCGTACACAACAAACGCCAGTAGCTCGTTGGCTATGAGCGGTTTAGAACCCATAGCTACGGCGGACAGTGGCCTTTAGCCACGAAACGCGAATTAATGTAATTCACGACTGAGCGGTGTGAAACGTCTGTTACCGAGCAGGCATCACACTGCAATGGCAAATTAATAATAATACTGGAAAATACACACAGCATCATCTAGCTCTAAAGTAAGCAGAGCTTGTATTTTGGGTACTAGATGTCTCATATACTACATTCATACATATGCACATAACAATATATAACATACACATAAATATTGGAAATGGACCAAAACACTCGGAACAAATACATATTAGCAGATCGTGAGGTCATCAAAATATTGAGTTTATTTATATTAGAGTAGGTATATTTTTTAACTAGTACCCACAACAAAGATCTGCTAAGCTTGGGGCTAGATGATGCTGTGTGCATAGTCCAGCATTACTATTATTAATAAAGCCAAGTATATAAATGTATATGGATATGTTTATTGTATGTATATTATATGTGTCTGGTAGCTTTAGGTAGCACAGGCAGAAAACATTTCAATACACGTTTACATCACTCGGCTAGAAATCGAATTTTAAAAATCTACATACTCAGTGTCAAAGCACATGTATGCGCCAATAGTTTTAATTATTCAAATATTTTTTGCGTCAAAGACGCTATACGGATCTTAATATACAAAAATAGTATCATATCTCTCTTTGGTCTGCAAAATTACATTGTCAGCTTTGTCTGAATGTTGAGTTTTTTGATAATCTATTTACATATACATACTTCGATATAGATATCTTTCTACTTTTACAGGTCAAAGGCTTTTGTCGCATGTTGTTTGGAAAAACTTTTATCCATACACCGTTTCACAGCTTTGTTAATATCTAATATATTATATGTAAAACCACACACATCTCTAGTATAAACGCACCCTAATTCCTACCCCAGGCTATACTCTTGGGACGTACCTAGATTAAAAGAAAACCTTGTTTTTGTTTTAAACTCAAACTTTCTTTCTATTTCACCAGCTAAATGTACAATGTTATCATCTAATGTACTCCTATGGGACAAAAGTTTATTATCCAGTTTCTAAGAAAAAAGATAAAAAAAATATTAATAAACTCTTTATTAATACACAACAATCATTAAAATTTACTTTTTTTCATCTTTTTATTATTTTTATACAGGGTTTTAAATAATAAAAAAATATTTTCAAATACATATATCAAAATTCTTTTACAATACCTACCTAATAATTAACTATAAAATTGGAGGGCATGCGTGAAAGGGATCGGATAATGATATCGCGTTTGTAGGAGCTGGATAAAGCATATGTTATATATGTCATGCTATTATTTATTTACAAGAAAACTACGCAACTTATTTTGAAACCGGACTTAGGAAGCATATGATAAAAAACCTAGGAATCAAATACACACAACAGGTACAAGGACATAATGTAATTTCTATAAAACCCTGTGGTCTAAAATCTCGTTTCACTTTTGGTATGAGATCTGTAACGACCATTAAGTCAACAGAGGCGCCTAAGAAACATCGGAAAAACGGAAGCTAGCTACCTACCAAAGCACTTCAATCAAAATCCTATAAATGTCGTAAAAAATACACAAACATCCCGAGTGCAAAAAAGAAAAAAAATCCAAGACCGCAAAAACGCTTGTTTCAGTTAAAACTGACTGATATACGACTTCCCCGTGGATGAATTTCGGCACAGAGGATTCTATTATGGGGAATTACACCTTCACCCCCAAATAATTTTAAATTTATGTAGAGTTTTTGTACCGCAAATAGCTGTTCAAACTTTGATAATAATGTGACCACTTAAAGTAACTACTACATTTCCTAATTTTATTTCAGTTATTTAAAACCTCCTTACATTCTGATATAGACAGATAATCAAAAAGACAGTGATCTCATTTAGATTCATACACATTGTTTACATTCAGATATTCTTTCTGGTTATTTTCACAGTCTCCATAGAAAGACTGCCTCTGGCGTGTCCAAGAGAAACACTGTATCGATGACTTTACAAAAGTTGGTACGGTGTGTAATGTTTGGAGAAAACCGGTGTAAACAATTTAATGTTTAAGATGGTCTTTAGTATTTAGCATAAATTAATAGGAAATCAATTGAGTGCCTAATGAGTGCCTTATGTAATAATAACAGTGCCTAATGAGCTCCTAATAATGTATTATTCAAGACTCTATCAATTCCATAACAACAGTTTTTCAATCAATCACAAATCGGTAGTGGTGGTTATAAAAATAAAATGTTCGTAAAGGGTTAAAAATTATCATGTTCTCTTTTTACCCTGACTGCGTTGTTTGTATAATTTATATATTACAAAATATGAACAAAGTGTACATGTTTTTATGTTAATTAAGAATATAACAAATTACTGGGAATGTGGACCGTTTAAATAAAATTATGATTTATGGTATAATTAGTAAGGACGGTTCGGACGTTTTTATTAATGAAGGTTGTTAGTAACTGTAGGTGCTTACTTTTCTTTACGTTATTCGTCTATTATAATTACTGGAGGGTTTAATTTCGTCTTACTATTATTTTTAGAGCCGAACAAAGTAATCTTACTTTCATTATTTCAAGGTAGCTTCATTTAACTACTGTAATAATCGAATGATAAGCTATTATGGTTTGTATTTATTTAAAACAAAGCTTTTTTTTTTATAAATACAAATACTTTTTTATGGCAATCAAAATAATTCAATGATAGTCAGTTTACAAAAAAACTCGATATTTGAACAGCATATACCTATAGCAAGGTGCTTTACGGCAGATAGAGGTATGTACTAAACAGGCTTACCACTACGCCGTACAGGTCGTTTAATCATCAGCCTAATTATGTGTACAAAATCTGTTTTAACTTAAAGGAGAAGTAACGAACATTTAATTAAATATACTCCCGGTTTTGAGAATAATTAATTACCTTTCTTACCAAAGACATTAAGACGTTAAATTGTGATAACTCGGAACTTTTAATAACAAGGTAGAGTTCCTCACAGATTTTCTTTAAAATAACCTTTGATCGTCGTCGCAAATGGGTATCCGATATACATTTATTAAAATAATGTTAATTAGTATTGAGAACGTAATACACATAGACACGGTCTGGGGCGACAAAAAAGCTTCAATTCACACGGTATCATCGATGATGCTGTTTGAATTTAAGCATCTTATGTCTACCGTGAGATTTTACGCCCGGTTTGGATTAAGCCTCATGAAATTTATCTTTACTGATTAAAACAATTAAGAGTTTTCGAACACCAATACCTTAAGTACGTAAATGTTTTGTCTCTAAAGATCAAAAGCTTCAAGCTATAAAGGAGTAGTTAGTCCAGAGTAACTCAACGTCCCTGTCTCTGCCAATTTTCTATAAGAATGCGATCATGAATAAATTTACTCTACTTTGTGTTGAAGAAGCTTTAACAGCCTTAGCTTCCTAATGGAAATTAAAATGCCAGCGTTTTGCTCAACAAAAAACCGTTTTATACAAAGATTCTGATATAAATGTATTTATTCAAATCGTATTGAATCGTCATTTTCCTTTTTATTGTTTTGATCAGAACCCCAAAAGGCAGGACTGTCGAAAGTCCAGAGGTTTTTACGTAATTCATTTATTTTAGTATAATTTAGGAGTTTGTTTTGACTGAGCACTTTAGCGGGAAAAATTGAACTATGAACCAGAAAATTTAAATAATGACCTATACATTTTATCTCTTGTTACCATGATAACAACTTCAAATAAATTTTTGATGTCAAAATACAAATTCATATAGAATACATACAGATAGAAAGATTATGTTGACAGGATAGTAAAAAAAATCAAAGCAAGAAGCGGGTCCTACGATTAAATAACGAAAAGGCCGTGTTATCTTGCGAAAAAGTTATCAGTATCAAAGTCAATTCAGAATTATAAAAATTAATTGACTATTTCAGGGTAAAACCTTTATAAACAAAGAATACAATAAAACTACCCATTTTTGGAACGATTTCATGCCCATCATTGTTACTAAAGTAGTACAAAAGTTGCATGCAAAACTAAACTTAAAATAATTTGTAAGATTGTTTTATTTTTATAAAACATTCTAATCTCAAAAAGTTAAGCTAACCTTTTAAGCACTAACACAGCAAACCCGATTATCTGTTCAAGTTCAAAAACCCTAAAAGAATAAACTCCCTCTTTAATAATAAGTTACAAGATTATCTTGAATTTAAATTAGATTGTTCAGTAAAATACGCTGAGATAAAATCACGTATACGAGAAAATACTGAAAATTCTCTGCTCATTTTAGCAAATGATATAAAACTAGGTACCAATTATGCCCTCTGTTAGATTAACGATCATTATGCTTTTTGTTTTCGAGAAGGCACTAGTTAATTTGATAATTATCTCATTATTAGACAATTGACGACCTCTGTGGCCTGGTGGGATAAGGCCCGCCTACGATATAGAAAGTTGCGGGTTCGATTCCTGCCTAGAACCAAATGTTTGTACGATCTGCTCGGTTTTTTATGCACAGTAAAAATATCATTGTTTTGTTTTTCAAGAAAATCAACAATTCAAATTATTTCGGCAAACATGTGACTAATAGGGGACGGAAACCTTTCCTCCGTCACCACCAAGGTTATAATGTGACGGGGGTATGATGAGTGTAGATTTTTATCGCGGAAAGGGTTTTATCCGAGCGGGGTTGTCGTTTTGGTTAGTTAGCATTTTCACAGACAGATAACGGATATTTTATTATAGTAACAGAGCAAGGGTGAGTAGCTTCATTATGTTTTATATGGTTATTATTCCACACTAGCGTAAAAAGGGTGCAACAGAGTAAAAAGAAAGGACTTGGCATTTTGGCACCTTAAAAAGGGTTCTTATTCTAACAACACGTTTGTGAAGTTTGATTGATATGAGGAAGGAGTTGATGAATAAATAAAAATGAGTTAATGATCGGTTAACCAAGGATTTTCATTCAGTTATCGATATTTTGGTCAAATACTAATTATTTTGGAGAAAATGCTATACACAAATGGCGTTTTAGCAGTAATGAGGAATGAGTATTGCCGAAAAACGGCCATAAAGGAAAAAACTTTACATTTCTCGACGCATAGTGATATTTTCTTTCCTGGGGCCTTATTCTCTATGACAGAAGGAATTCCTTGCCCAAACCGTGTTACGCCACAACAAGTTATAAATACAGTTTTGTCCAATACCGCGCCGCTTTCTTCTCGTATCGATAAATGTGTTTTGATAGGCTAGGGTAGTGATTAAAGGGCCTGTGCCGACACACATAGTAAAAAACGTCACCAAAAATATCAGAACTTCAACTATCATGGCACCTTTGTGTTAACCAGAGGACTGCGCAGATTTTTGTTACAGCTCTGCGTCATAAGCGTATTTGGATATTAATATACGGATTTATTGCCGTGTGGTGACGGCATAATAAAGAATTTCACCACCCCAACTCATCCCGTGGGTGTCGTAAGAGGCGACTAAGGGAAACACACCGGGGGGCGGGCAGCAGCGCCCTCTGCAGAACTACTCCACTAAACTGCGATCCCCAACCCGCATGCCCAGCGTGGGGATTATGGGCAATACCCCCAAATGACAAGAACCGCCACAAAATGGCCCCCAGTTCCCGGCCGCCTCGCTATTCCTGGCCATGGTAGCGGCCACGGTAACGGCGGGGCAGGGGGTGCTAGGAATCACCGGGCTACATTAGGCTACCACACCCCACACACACTGACCCTGGCAACGTTTAACGGACGCACTCTGAGGCTTGATCACCATCTAGCGCAGTTGGAAGTGGAGTTAGAGAACATTAAATGGCATATTCTAGGGTTATGTGAAGTCCGTAGAGAGGGGGAGGACACCGTAACCCTAGACTCGGGCCATCTTCTCTACTTTCGCGAGGGTGATAAAACATCCCAGGGTGGCGTAGGTTTCCTCGTCAATAAGGCCCTCTCTAACAACGTCGAAGAAATCTCCAGTGTGTCGACCAGGGTAGCGTACCTGATCCTTCGGCTGTCTAAGCGCTACAGCTTGAAGGTCATTCAGGTTTACGCACCGACCTCGACACACTCGGATGATGAAGTGGAGGATATGTACGAAGACATATCCAAAGCCTTACATCACACCACCAAGGCTCACTTCAACGTTGTTATGGGGGACTTTAACGGCAAGGTGGGAACCCAGACTGGCAACGAATCCCGAATAGGCCCGCATGGTTTTGGTGTTCGAAATCACAGGGGACAAATGCTCGTCAACTTCCTTGAGAAAGAGGGGCTGTTCTTAATGAACTCTTTCTTTAAGAAACAGCCCCAAAGGAAGTGGACATGGCGGAGTCCCGATTCTGTGACTAAAAATGAGATCGACTTCATCATGACGGATAGCAAGCATATATTCAGAGATGTCTCAGTGATCAACAGGTTCAATACCGGATCTGATCACCGACTCCTTCGAGGCTCTCTGAATATAAATTTGAAGCTTGAAAGAAACCGTCTGGTGAAGTCCACGCTCCGACCGAACCCAATCCAAATCATGGCGGGCACCGAGAAGTTTCAGCAGCTTCTCGGGGATAGATTCGCTGCCTTGGAACCCACTGATGACGCTGACGAGACCCTACACAATCTGGTAGAAACGCTGAGGGACGAGGGCATCAAGTTTTGCAAAAAGCAGCGTACTGGTAAGAAGTCCAAACTCTCGGATGAGACTCTTGGGCTGATGACAAAAAGACGGGAAACCACCCAAGCGACTTCGTCAGAGAGGTCAGACCTGAACAAGCGAATTGCGAAGATGGTACGACGCGACCTTCGGAGCTCTAATACACGCCTCATTGAAGAGGCGATAGAGCGAAACCGAGGGTCCAAAGTATTCACTCAGCAGCTTGGAAGGAGCCACCTGACGAAGCTTTCAACGCACGACGGAAGGACCGTTTTGTCGAAGCCGGAGATATCGGCCGAGATAGAGGACTTTTATGGCCGTTTATACGCTGCACATGCTCCCCGTTCCCAACGAGACGACCACGATTCTAGAGCCACCTTGATACGCCACTATACCGACGAACTGCCAGACATCAGTCAAGACGAGATCGTGTTAGCTCTGAGGCAGCTTAAAAATGGAAAAGCCCCCGGTGAGGACGGAATAACATCAGAGCTTTTGAAAGCTGGAGGATACCCTGTTATACAGGAGTTACAGAGCCTCTTCAACGCCGTCCTTCACAGTGGGAGAACTCCAAAGGCGTGGAGTGGGAGTTTGGTGGTGCTCTTTTTTAAGAAGGGAGATAAAACCCTTCTTAAAAATTATAGACCCATCTCGCTCCTAAGTCACGTCTATAAGCTTTTCTCACGAGTTATATCGAACCGTCTCGCCAGGAGACTCGACGAGTTTCAGCCACCGGAGCAGGCTGGGTTTCGCGGAGGATATGGTACCATAGACCACATTCACACAGTGAGGCAGATTATACAGAAGTCCGAAGAGTATAATCAGCCCCTGTGTCTGGCTTTTGTGGACTATGAGAAGGCCTTTGACTCCGTTGAAACCTGGGCTGTTCTACAATCCTTACAGCGATGCCAAGTAGACTATCGTTATATCGAGGTGCTGAGATGTCTCTACGAAGCCGCTACGATGAGTGTCCGAGTACAGGACCAGCAGACTAAACCGATCCAACTGCGCAGAGGAGTGAGGCAGGGGGATGTCATATCCCCGAAACTGTTCACGAGCGCGTTGGAAGATATGTTTAAGACGCTGGACTGGAAAGACAAGGGCATCAACATAAACGGCGACTACATCTCACACCTGCGATTCGCTGATGACATAGTCTTAATGGCGGAGTCGCTAGAGGAGCTGAACCGGATGCTGGACAGTCTAGCTTCAGCCTCCCGATGTATCGGTCTTGGCATGAATTTGGATAAAACCAAAGTCATGATCAATGCCCACATTGATCCAAGACCGGTGATCGTACATGGCCACCTTCTCGAAATTGTTTCTGAGTACACTTACCTCGGGCAGATTTTGCAGTTGGGTAAAAACAATTTCGAGAAGGAAGCCAAGAGGAGGATCCAGCTAGGCTGGGCAGCGTTCGGAAAACTACGTCGAGTCTTCTCGTCATCCATACCGCAATGTTTGAAAACGAAAGTTTTTAATCAGTGCGTCCTACCAGTCATGACCTACGGAGCTGAGACGTGGACACTCACGATAGGGTTGGTCCACCAGTTCAAAGTCGCTCAGCGCGCTATGGAAAGAGCTATGCTCGGAGTTTCTCTGAAGGATAGGATTCGTAACGAATACATCCGACAGAGAACTAAAGTCATCGACATAGCTCAGAGAATTAGCCAACTGAAGTGGCAGTGGGCCGGCCATATCTCGCGAAGAACCGATAACCGCTGGGGTAAACGTGTTCTTGAGTGGAGACCGCGACTCGGTAAACGTAGTGTAGGACGCCCTCCGACCAGGTGGGATGACGATCTGCGAAAGACTGCTGGCAGATGCTGGATGCGACAAGCCGAAGACAGGGCGCTATGGCGCTCATTAGGGGAGGCCTATGTCCAACAGTGGACTAACATAGGCTGATGATGATGATGATGATACGGATTTAACTTTTTCAAGAAAGCTCGAGTGTTATTCATTTATTTGTTTAATGCAAAAATTAATTCATGTCCTGATGCTTTACCGATTCGACTTTCTTGCCAAAACAGTTCTATGTAAAAGGAGCTGTAATTATATATGTAATTGTAAAATTTCAATAACCTAAAATGGTATAATTTAACTTTACTTTATTATCCAGTTTTTTTTTTTTTATAACTGATAGACCTCCGTTTGACCACGATCTAACCTGATGGAAAGTGAAGATGTGGCATTTCTAATGTTATTTGTATTTGTGAGGTGTCCAAGACTCCTGTAAGGTCTAAAGGAAATAAAGCACTTTGATTCCACTTAGATGTTGATATACTTCATCATCATCATCATCATCATCAGCCTATGTTAGTCCACTGTTGGACATAGGCCTCCCCTAATGAGCGCCATAGCGCCCTGTCTTGTTGATATACTTACGTGGAGTGTATTTGATACGAATTTGAGAATTGAAACCCCACTTGGGTTTGAACCAATAAAAGTGATCCTGGATGTTTTTTTCCGGGAATAACAACTAGGTGAGCCCAATTTTCGTGTTCGTCAAGCGGCATTTTGTAACGATGGCATTACTCGCATGGCGGCATTTATATAAATATATATTTGGTATTTTCTGCACATGAGAATTTTTCTTTTACAATTTATTTATCGTTTCCCGCAATGTAGGCGTGTTGAAATTGACAGGACCCATCATTTTATTAATTTATGTATTAATCACCTGAGCGTCTGGTCAAAGCGACGTATCTTTGGGCCATACGTCTTGCGTCTTGCTGATGCGCTGTGCCATCTTTGCATAGCGCACCAGCATTGCCATACAGCGAGGTAATGCAGCCAACGTCTAGGTAAAGTTTCCGACTGTAGTTTGTTTGCAACAGTCTACATTTTACTCAGTCCTTTCAATTTTAAATACGAGTTCTAATTTTCTTATTTAATTTTCTTTGTTAATAAACAATGCTTGACAATTTAAACAGTATTATCTCAGCCTAAGCTAAGCAGAGCTTATGTTATTGGTACTAGACAACTGATATACATTATCATATACGTGTACATATATAATAAGGTTAATTATAATTAATTTATGGTTAAAAAGAAGACTTCTTTCATAGCTTATTTGTAAGCCTAAACGATTTTATATATTATATAAATCTACTTTCTAGGACTCGACTAAATAATGGCCTACAATACCAAAGAATTCCAATCCGTGCTATTTGCCCAATAGTCAAAACTTCGAACTGAATACCATAAAACTTGAAACTGTGCCAATACATCGGAATACTCAAAACACCACAAATCACGGCAAATATCCCGTTCAACCATCACACAATACCAATAAATGACTTGACAGAATTAAGTTCTGTATACCTGAGTGAAAATATTATCTTTGTAATATTAAATAAAAATAAAAATCATTTATTCAGGTCATTATTACAATTCACATTATAAATACATTTTGAAACGATGACACTACCTAAGCTTTACAAACTGTGTGGTAATGTCAACGCCCAACTCCTGGATTTCTGAATATTTAAATGAAATGTAAGTATTAAGACTATATTAGGAGCGAAGTATTATAACTAAAAATCAAAGAAGAATCCAGTGTATAGATTGAGACACTGGATTCTTCTTTGATTTTTAGTAGCATAGAAATTTTTCCCTAACTTTATCTGAACTTAAACGAATATACTCGCAATAAAAATTACAAATTGATCTAGTCATTCACAACAGATTTATC
This sequence comes from Eupithecia pulchellata, assembly GCA_963931895.1. Lineage (NCBI taxonomy): Eukaryota > Metazoa > Arthropoda > Insecta > Lepidoptera > Geometridae > Eupithecia > Eupithecia pulchellata. The sequence goes on along the minus strand of OZ007536.1, from coordinate 1,601,290 downwards.
TGATTATACATATGACATTCCCATAAATTCATTCCATATCACAGCTCCCTGTACCTATGTAGGATCATTATTCACTGCATTGTGCAATCTGACAAACCCTACGCACTCCCACACGATCGCTCTTTCAGAACATTTGCTACGGAGTCTCGTAGCTGTCGTAGACATCCGCCTACGACATAGACGTGCTACGACAACAAAATTGCTTTGGATGGATATTCTATATCTGATATCTCGACCTAGTTTTATTAGGTCTATTACGTTTCCTAAAAATAAGTTTTTTGACAGCTTTCAAAGCCTTGAGAACCGTAACTCAATAATAGGTGAAAAGACGTCATCACGATGTAATGATGATTTTTGTAAAGGATCTGCTGTCCATTGAACTAGCCATAGAAGAAGAAGCCTATAAAAAAAAACTAAAACTAAACTTTATAGTATCGAGAAATTAAACTTCTTGATACTATAAAGTTTCGGAAACCAAGGCTACTACGTGTATCCAAAAGATTTCGGATCCCTTGAAATTTTCCCGATAAATAACAATTTTTCTTTGATGTATTAAGAAGGAGTAGGTTGGTAAATTAATTCAATATTAGTTTATTCTGTGCAAAAACATTATTGCGTATTTTATTTGATTATGCAATGAAATGGGTCCATAATAAAACAAGGAAGGGCCAGCGCAAAATAAATAACCGAAACGAAATACATTATGTAATAGCGTTTATCCCAGGGCTTGTAGCATAAAGATAATGCGACCAAAAACAAATATTACACGAAATAAATCATATTTATAGGCGTACCACATGTCCTGTTGGGACGATTCCAAGTATGTAGAGGATTTCAAAAATGGCTGGGTTTTATTACTGCTTTGAGCTTGTAATTACTAACGAGGCATGGATTAAAATGATTGACGTATTTTTTGTATAATAACAACTGATAAAAGACAGCGGCAATCGAAAAAATGATTAAAACTTTAATTATAAAGATTATATCAGTTTAGAATGACGAGTGTTCAGAAACACGGCATTTCAAACTCTGAGCCTTTCTCCAGAGAAAGGCAAGACCCAGCCCTAAGCCCTAAATATTATATGATATTTGGTCGCGATTATCCCAGGTTAGTCAAATCCTGTCTAACCTTCGTCAAAATCCGCAAACAGTATGACGGATGAATGAAATACAGAGTGATTTTTTTAACTGGGACAGTGCGGCAGCACCAAAGGAGATACAGGTACATTTTCTATTAAAACATCAGCAATATGTATAAACATTTTTCCATGAAAATCAAAATCGAGTTTTCTACATATTTATCAGAGTTATGAATCATCAGATATTTATTTATGAATTAAAAGAAAAACTAAAACATCTTTACTATGCTGACTGAAAATTTGAAACTAGAATAAAATGATACCTAATGTATAATAATCATTTATTATTCCGATCCCCGGTTAGGAAATATCCAGGAAATTGCAAATGTAACAACGTTCTAACATTATTACTGGCAATCTCATTTCGGATTCAGCAATAGTAGCTTTTTATTGACACTACAAAGCAAATAAACACATTATTATATGAAAGTGTTATCAGAAAATATTATTAACCATAGGAAACTAGTAAGGAAAATGTAGATATTTTCCAAGGACACGACATGTTTTTTTATATGAAAGTAACACTCGCGTTTTTTGTAACCTGGTGCTATCTTTGGGAGTAATTTTATATTCTTTTACGAACATTGGTGGTATACAATAAATAGACATTAAAGAGTTGTTTATGTTTATATTCAAAAATTACTTGTAAAGAAACGATAATTATAATAATATTTTGTAACATTCTTAAATGGTCGGAAAACTTATATTATTTGGTGTCGAGAGAAAATGTTGCCAGCATTAACACAAATTGTACAACCCAACGTTGTAAAACCGTGTTAATTTCCCAGCATCCAACGCCAAGCTACAATTTTCTACCTATTGCGTCACAAACTTTTAAATAGGTCGGGTACCACTGGCCGAGTCAAGGAAAGTAACCTTATTTCACATTTCTCTCTTGTGCTGGTTATCTTACCGTGACAGTTGGCTAAGAATTTGAAATGGATTATGAATCTTGCGGATTTATTATTTTGATAGATTTTAGTTATGTTTTTTCGTTTGATGCATAACCTCACTACATAATCTCAATACATAACCTCAATTGGCCGTGATAAATGGCCTCACTCTTCAAATTTTCTTAAAATAAAGTGAAAATAATCGTTGCTGGATCCAATGATTTTAAAATAGAATCTAAATTAAAGCATTTATCTTAGAACCTCGTATCCTGCATCCAACTCGCATACTGCTTGCATAATTTCTAAGGTTGGACCTACCAACGAGGCTTTCAGTAATGAGTTTTAAATCAATTCAGTACCTAATGGAGTGAGCATTAAGTTTGCTTTTTGCTTTGTTGTCTGAGGAAATGCTTTCTGTATGCTTTGGCAATTTGAATTTCAGAGACGTGCGCTGTTTTAGTTGATTGTTTACAATGTTGGAACCAGCGACGTCTGTTAACAGAGAGGATTGTTCCCTGAGAGTCAAAGAAACTGCATGTCTTTTACGAACTCAAAGGCTTTCTCCTAAAGATTATTTTTCTATTCATACAAATTGAACTAAATTGAAGGAATAATGACATTATTTTTTCGCGCCACGGTTATAACGATCCCCAAAATGAAATATATCTTCGTTTTTGTCGAAAAAAATTTAATCTTTTTTACAAAGAATAAAATCAGGCTTTGGTAAATTGTTGAACGAGTATTTTCCAGTTGATTTAAAACCACGAATCAGTAATACCACTATCCTACTCCATTTCTGACAGTTGGTTTATGTCATTGTTAAGTTTCCTAAAACTGTCTCGTGCAGCGTTGTCTGCGGTTTTAGGCTGAGATGCTGTTTGTGGTTTCCCAAATAATTATACGAAACTAAGTTCCTAGAAACTGAATGAAGTCCACAAAACTGCAAGGTATTTTAAATTCCAAAAAAAGCATTCAATAAAAAAATAAGGTTTCTAAGACTTTTCCACCAACTGTTTCAATTGTATATACAAATTTTAAATTGTTTATTTTATTAAGTTGTCAATTTCTTTGTAAGTTAACTGTTTCTTTGAAAATATACACAAACCTAACTCCTAAACAAGTTGTGAAGTTTTATTTAACTACCGTTTTTTGTTGTCTTTAACTGAGTAAAACATAATAACACTTAAATGAAATAAACTTAAATGTTGTATTATTGTTCTAAATACATCAGGCTCTCATATTTTAACCAGGAGTTTCATCCTCCTAATCTAGAAGTCCACTGGCTCGCTTGATGAGTTGTCTCATACATAATTTATTAAAAGTGCACAGAAATAAGCTTTCTATTTTAATAATAAAGCCAAACCGGGTAAAAAATAATGAAATGTAATCTACATAATTTGGTTGTAGTTTACATAAATACACTTCATTTCTTTTTTAGTTTTTATATAGGTACGTGAGAATTAAAAATAGCTTACTTGATTTAAAAACATTTTACCAGCCACCATTTAAATAATTTTTCGTATAGACGAGAGAGTAAGTATCAACTTGATGATTTCATGAGTCTTATGTATATTTCATCTGAGTCCGTTGTCTTGTAAGGTCAAAATAAGTTTGATAAATAAACCTAATATAGGACATTTTAATACATTTAAGGAGATAACGACCAATTAATGAGAGCTATTATAACTTACGTGCTTAATGGTTTTGAAAGTCCGATAAAATAGCTTTAGAGTGGTTATTGGTAAAATCACTTGTGTCCAAAGTACCAATTTACTTATCCGATCTATTTCAAAGAGACAAAGAAAGGACCTGTTATAAATTTCACAGTAGTCTATAATTTTATGATAGGAAAACGACACGTCATTCTTTTTATGATAGGTTCTATTTTCGTGCCTTGAATAGTAAATTGGTGGCGAAGTCAATTATTGGAAAATTGTTGTGACACAATTTTACTCTAGTTATACCTAAGGCTAATGGAAAGAAACTAATTGGGTTTGGTGTTCACAGGTCCAACCCCAATGCCGAACAACACAATAATAAGCAATGATATTATTAGTTAATTATCATTAGGTTTATTTACAGGGTCAAAATTACCGCAAGCTTCAAGGAAGTGGCCTACGAGCTGTCTGTTATCTGAAGTAGTCACCATGAATGCGTATGCCTATAGTTGGCTGAATTATGCCATTATTTTATGGGGAGATAGTGTAGAATTCGAAAAACTATTCGTCATGCAAAAGAAATGTGTAAGAATTCTCACTAATACTAAACCACGGGATAGCTGTAGGCCGCACTTTTTAAGCAACAAAATACTAACATTACCATCCATTTATATTATGCAAGCCTCTATATTTGTAAGGAAACACAAAAACTTTTTTAAAACAAAGCAAGACGTTAATATTGACTATAATCGACGAAACAAGAACAAAATAGAACTACCACAAACTAAACTGAAACTAGCTAGTCAAAGCCCATACAATAGATTAGCAAAAATATATACTAAAATACCGGAAAACTTAAAAAAAAGAAGAAAAAGATACACTTTTTTATAATAAACTGAAATTATTTTTATAAGAAAAATGTTATTATTCTGTTCACGAATTTACTAGCGACAAACTAAAATGACATTATCAAATGAAACAATGACTACCTGACAATTCTGGCTTCTAAATTCACTCGATCATCGATTCTAGTTGAAAAAAGCTTAATTCTATTTCATGATATTTATGTATATTAATGTTAATATTTTAAAATAATTTTTGACATAAATCTGAACTCAGTTTTGCAGTGCCCTTCCAGGGTGCATGTACCTAGTGAAAACTATACTAACCATTCAATTAGACCTAAGAATGAATGTACATGTAAGCAAAAATAAATGAAATATGAAATAATGAAATAAAATTAATTTAAATTATTCGTTTCGTATTAGATACTTACCATGCAAATGTTTAGAGAAAAAAAAACATTGAGATTTCTTAATTCTTATTTTACAAAATGAACATTTGGATATTCAATTTTTTGAAATCTCAGATTTTAAAATTCAATATCCTTCTTTCTTTAGGTTTTACAGAAACAAAGTAATTGAATTCTGAAATCAGACACAGTGGAACACATGTCAAAAAACCACATAATCTAAAAACTATGAATTGAAGAAATGCATTATCAATTGTACCTTAGTGTTTAACTATCGTAGATTATAGCTACTTTACTCTGGAAGTGATACCTTCTGTAAATACCTAGGTACAGGTTTTAGCTATCTAGGTACAGGCCCAGTTAAATAATTGGGCACCCAGAACTGCTGGATAACCAGCGGTTACCTGCAGTAGTGTGGTAAGCCCATTCCTAATTGTTCAGTTGTAACTAATAATGTTTGTAGACATTATTTTACTATAATTATATCTATATATTTGGATTCGAAATTTAAATATTATGTAAATAAAACTGACTGACATGACATCGCAAACGCGATGTCAGATTCACAACGACACTTAGGTAAATATGTGAAGAAATTAAGGTGCACTGGAGATAAGGCTTCCTTGTGCCCGTAATTATAATTCACAGAACATCTTCAATTAAATTATGAATGAACCCGACTCATTCCTAAAGCAATTACGCCAATTCTACTTACAAACATGTGCACGGCCCGTGACTTAATCAACTTTCCGTTCGTGTAAAGCATTTTTTAAGAGAAGAGATAATAGAGAACTGACTACCGTTTTGCGTGCACAAACTCATCGCCCTAGCGTGGCATAGTTTTAGTACTTGGGTAAGCAAATACATACGTAACGCAAATCTTCCCGGTTATTTCAATTCAATACAATTCAATTTAATTTAAATTCTGTATTGATTTTTTTTTATAATAATTAATTAAATCAATGCTACTCAGGTTTGGGATGAGAGTTCGAAATCCGAATACCGAAACATTTCTGGACATTTTAAATTGCCTTGTAGCTCCAAATTAAGGAATTAATTCCAAATGATTATCATAAATATACCTAAATATAAAAACATTATAAATAAGAAAGTATCAAAATGAATTTGAAGCGCTTTTTCACAAAAAGTTTACCGAAGTTGATGTCATGGTGGCCGCTATACCGTCGTCGTTTGTTTTTTGTTTCTTCTTCAATAGCCTAATAAACCTTGTAACGACGGCTGGGACCAGGTTTGACATCAGCAAGGTTTTTCTTTTGTTTTGAATTCGAAATTTGAATATTCAAATGTATTATTTTATCACAATCTTAACCGCTATTACATAATAGCGGTTGCGGTGATGATAAACCTTACTTCAGGCGCGTACTGATTGGTTTCTAAAAAGGCAGGGTAATTTTTCCCACATAACCTCCTCACACAGTTTGACGTTCCCAGTTTTTGTTATGGATAACTGAAGCGCAACCTTTTTTCTAAATAGAACTTTTGCTTACTGACAGTATTTTTTTAACTATTAGGACGAAAACTATGCATAACGCACGTACCAAATACCAAATGTTTTCAACCTGAAATAAATCCCTGTGTTCCTTAATTAATTATCTTGTATTATAGGTAGGTTATCTAAAATTCTCCATGGTAAAATGATCAGACTAGAACTAAATACTCAAAACTTTGAGTACATAATGTTGACTATAGTGTAACCTACCTAAATAAATATATGTGTAAGTATAGACTATTTGTCTTATAAAGTTAAAATTCTTCGTAACAAATCAAAATTGTTCAATAGAAAAACTTAAACCTTCAATTACGTGTATAGGAAAATAAATCAAAAACATACCTCCTAAAAATCCAAAACGTCAACAATTTCAACCATATCCCATCCCATCCAATGTCACGGGCAATCAACTTCTAAATTCAAACTTTTCACCAAACACTACACTCCACAAAGGTTTTAATTTAAAATCGAATTCGATCGTTCGATTACAGAAAGCGCGGGACGGTGTTGCCGCGTGTAGAATCTGTATGGTACTGAGGAGGGAGCGACGTGACGCGAGAACATCAGTTGGAGTGTGCGCGACTAGATACAGCTGGTTTTAAGATATTGTGGACGGTTGTTATAGTTTTTATAGTTATTCGAGAAACTAACTGCTTTTCATGTTTTTAATATTTTTATTCTTCTATAAGTAGGTATAATTTTACTTTTACTTCCCACACTCACACCGGCAGAACGATGCACACTATGCACAGTCAAAAGTTCACAAGCATAAACCATTCATTTACACGCGTACATCAATTTATCTGCCTACCCTCTATTATGGTTGGATATTTTTAATTTGACAACTTACGCTTCCAATTTTAAACTATAGATATATTTTAGATAAAGATTCTGTATAAAAGTGTACTTATGTACAAAATTTAATTAAATTTTTACGTTTTTAGTGATAAAGTTTAGAAGAGCTATCACATGGAAACGTAGAAACAAGCCAATGCTTATTATAATGATACTTATATTACGAATGAACTTTACAATTATTTCTATACGATCATACATTCTTTAAACCGATGTGCAAACAAACAAGGATTGTGTAAATAAAAATTCGTAGCAAGATTTTTGTCTGGGCTGGAATCTTTCTTCAAATATTTTGGATTCTTACGCATTTAGTCTACAGATGTTTTTCTTGTCATGACTTGAATTTTTTGTCGCTTTGAGGTCTGCATCGGCTGAATTCCTGATTTGGCTGTATTGTTCTTAAAATTGGATTTTGATGGAAAGCCTAACGCAAAATATTCAAAAACGTAACAAAAGCACCAGCCCGTCACAATCATCGCTAGATTTAGACTTTGTGGAGTTGACAACTTCAATTTATATTTTCAACCTTTTTCAAAAGCGAACCGGTTTTGTGGGCAAATATTTTCACAATAGGTCACCTTAGTACGAAAATGTTTCATCCATCTCAATAAATCAATTTTGTTGGAGTTATTTTTGTGACACATTGAAGCTTTATAAACTCTGTCCTCAATGTATCTAAAAATGGGTCTTATTAATATCAAGTAGTACCTAGGCTAAAAGAAAAATAAGTTTGATATCGGGAGAAAACGATGTAGAGCTTCAAAGAGTAGATATTTAGAAAACGACCATAGTGAACTGGGCATCAATTTCACTATACCTGTTTAGATCTCGTAAAGTCACATAACCAAGAGGTGACGTGGAGATAAATATTACAAGCTTGCTTTTTCTCTACGGCCAGTATCAGTTTTTGAGTGTCATAGACTTCATAATTTGTTACTGTGGTGCGGGACGCAAGTCCACAAAAACAACCACAAACAAGTTTGACAACAGTCAACAAAGTCAACGTCAAAAAGCCCAATGCTGCTAAAATCGTTAGAGATCCGTATAAAAACTGGAAATCCTAACGTGTTAGTACATAATTATAATTTCAGAATTTTTCGTTTAATACCCGTGCAAAGCCGAAGCGGGCCGCTAGCAGCATATAAACCAACGGCTTAAACGTAATCCGTGGATATCCAGGATCCTATCAGACGGAGGGTTTAATACTGGTGGTGGTAATATGGCAGGAGAAAACAGCCAGAACAATATATGCAGGTCATATGAACTGTGACAGACTGTGATCCCCAACCCGCATGCCCAGCGTGGGGATTATGGGCCAAAATAATAATGCCATCTATGGCGCTCATTAGGGGAGGCCTATGTCCAGCAGTGGACTATTATAGGCTGGTGATGTTGTTGATGATGTTGATATGAACTGTTGTCCCGAGGCGGGAATCAAACCAGCAACCTCCTGCATCGCAGGCGGACCTCCATCCACGGCGCTACAGACTTCTATGGCGTGGTGGGCGAAGGTCACGTAAAAAGTTATTGTCGACCTGGTCGATAACTTTTTGCTATGCCAAGCTCAGAGGCAACCTCAACACACCTAATCCCGTACTGGGCCTTTATTCACTATTGCCAATCCCAGCGTGTTTCACAGATATGACAAGACAGCGGGGTGGAATCGAACAAAATCGTATTTAGAACATTGTGTCGTCACACGGTTTGGGCTAGGAATCTCCTATTTCGTAGAGAATAAGGCCCCTGGATAAAAATGTTTATCCGAGTGAAACTCTGAGATTCCTTATCCAAAGATATCGCTGTAATCCAATGAAGAGGCGAGTGAGTAAATTCTCGATGGATTTATCCCTCCGAAAAATTGTATATAATGCTTCACTGAAAGCCGTGGGACTTTGAGCATACCATTCTATGAAGTGGGATTATCACCCTTATTTACTTCTATTACGGTAATGATATCCAGTCAATCGGTCCTGTCCTTGAAACCTTAATATATAAAGGAACGAGCGATTTTCTGGCGACAACGCCCAGCCTAAACCGCTAAAGCTAGAAAGCTGAAATTTGGAAGGTAGGTTTCTTTTACAACGCAAACACCCGCTAAGAAAGTTTAAATATTTACTATTTACTCTTACTTACATACAATGATGTAAAAATACCTAAAAGTGGAAACTAATTGTAATTAGCCTTCAACAGCGTCACATGCATACTTCATGCATGTTACTTTATAATAAAACACCTTATTGTAAAAGCCTAGCTGTAAGTTTTCTTAAAAGTTGTAAAATAAAATAAAATAAAAATAAATAAAATTTTTAGAAATTCCACCCCTAAGGGGGTGAAAAGGGGGTTGGAATTTTTTTGGTCCTTTTTATAACTCTGTAACCGGTGGCCCGATTCTCTTGAAATATACAGGAAATACTAATCATACAAAAATATTGAACACATGTTTCAGGATTTTTCAAACTATTCCTGAAAATAGGGTGAAATGGGTTATTCAAGTTTGAGATTCGTAGTTTGGCTCCGTATTGAAATATCTATAACTTTTTAATACAGCATACTAATGACTTGAAACTTTCTGTGTGTACTGAAAAAACTATAAATCAAACCAAGTATTTCAGGATTTTTCAAAAATGTCACTACATAAGTATGAAAAGGAAGTCGAATTATTGAGGTTATTGTGGTGAAATTTACCAAACATTGACGCTATTGGCTTAAAATTTACAGAGAAAACTACACAAACAAAAATATTGAATACGTATTTTAGGATTTTTCAAAATAATCCTGAAAATGGGATAAAAACGGTTATTCAAGTTTGAGATGGGCTAAAGTAGAATGTTTGAAGTCCATCGTGTCATTATCATTCACTATGTTAAAAAATGTGTATGGTTATTTTTTAAGGAAAACCCTTATAACGGGATTACGGGATACATGATATTTAAAGCGGGTTTCAGGAATTTCCGACTCTTAAAATAGGGTATTAGCAGATTTCGTCAAGATTTTTTACCCTAAAGTCCACGCAAATGAAATTGCGAGGGGGTCAGCTAGTACCCTATAAAATAAACGCGGTACGTAGACACGCGATATGGGATACCCGCCTTCAGTATTAATATCTTAAAACCGGTTCTAGAGTTTATTTCTATTTTTATCTTTATGCATTATGTACTTGAGCTTTTTTCTAGTTTTGTGATATTAAATAATTATAAAACTCAAAAATTTTGTTGTGAATGCTATTACTCTTTACAATCAAAGAGTCCTGTAAGGTCTAAAGGCAATAAAGCACTTTGATTTTGATTTTGAAATCCGCACACCTCTAAAGTTTAGTTTTGTTATGTACTTTTTATAATAAACAACAGAATAGTGCCAGTTATTGGCGAATATTTATTGAATTTTAGTTATCGTATTTCGTTTACCAAGTATGTTATTCCACTTTTACAAAAATTTACAAAAAAAATGTTAGAAAAAACTACGTAAAATAAAACCAAAAACACTCAACAACGTAAAAACTGCAAAAAACTGTGATTCAATGCGGAAATTCTTGCGGAATACATACATATTCAAACAAGTTTTAAAAACAGTGTCCACATTCTTTTATTGGATGAAAATTCGAAAATTTAATTCAAATTTGGAACTAAGATCCATAATTTATGGATCTTATTTTCAAATATGAATTGCGTAGTCTAATCTGCGCTTTTTGGCATTTTTGTATAACATCAATCCTATTTGTTTTCAAATTCCGGGTGAATGTACTGTGTGAAGTCTAAAAGGAAGTCTAGGAAGTTTTCAATTAAAATACGTGTTGTGTTTTTTGGTCGATAAAACACTGTAGTTAACATTACCGTTAATATTTTATTATGGCCTGGTATGTGTCATTTCTTCCACTAGTGGACAAAAAATTTAAGTGAAGAGAAATCAATAACAAATTATTTCTTTTTTTATAATAATTATTTGTATGAAATTTTACTTGTCTAAGTGCTTTTTTTTAAGCCTATAGAAATAAAATTACTGAATCTGAATCTGAATCTGTGACGTTGATCACGAATGTCTTTAAAGTTTTAGGTGATCGAAAAAAAAAACATAAATTAGATACAATTATAGTGTCTGCCCGCGGCTTTGAGTGCGTTTCTTCGTGATTAAGAGTTCCCCGGGATACTATCTATACCCTAGTCGAATTTCACTAAGGATCTTTCAGCAATTTAGGCTTGAAAAGGACGGGTTAACAGAATAACTTGCGCGTATAATATAAGTTAACTTTATTCATAATACGAGTATAATAACAGATTAGATAGTCCGTTAAAAATCTGAAGAGCAAAATACATGGGCAGATAATTCAAAGTATGCAGGAATGTTAAAAAGTTACTTTGAGTGCGAATATGCGAAGAACTCTCTTTGCAATAGTTAATTAAACTATCCAGTGAATTCTTCACCCAGTTCAAGACTAAAGGGATCTACATAATTTTCTATTTTATAAATTTCCTATGACACTTTTACAATTACGTAAGAGGAAAGCGACAATCTGAAGACAGAGCGCTATGGCGCTCATTAGGAGAAAACCTATGTCCAGCAGTGAACGAACATGAGCTGATGATGTTGATGATAAAGAGGAAAGGGAAGACCTAGAACTAATTACATGAGTTAGATCTAGGAAACCGCTGTCTTGTCGTATAGAGAAGAGACCGCATTCGAGAGAGCAAAGTGGAGGAAATTGCGTCATTGCACTGAGAAGAGCTAGAATCTTTCGTTTAAAAAATAATAAGTAGAAAGTTAGTTAAGTACCATTAGTAGGTAGGTAGGTGCATCGTACGTTCATTGATAACCCCTGACAGCAAGTCTCGTGAGTACATAAGGTTCTTTTGGTTTTATGATATAATTTGGTTTTTCCTATGTATATAACAGACACCCTAGTGACCTTTGCTCTATAAATAATTATATATACTTTACATTTTAAAGTTCTGACTTTTAACAGGAAAGATACCTATATATGATCGTCCTTACCACAGTCTCTGAGTCTATCGTTGTATAACGGAAGTATTTCTAGCACAAGTCTGAAGTAAAATTTTTGGTATAAATTCTTTTATCACCATTTCAACAAAAGAAATCACCTAAACTGTTATATTACTTACCAATCCCACCGCACTATAACTCACCTTAAGTCTGCAGACAATAAAAACGCGATACACATTATTCTCACTTATTTAAGCGATAAAGTGCTATAAGCATCAATTCACGCAAATACTTGAGATGGCCTGAACGGCTGTAAGACAAGGGTAAACAATACATTTGTGTGAAAAAATTGCGGGCGCTTGAAGGGACCAATTCATGTTAACTGTCGCAAGAATTTTCGTACTCATATAAGTATGGTATAAGAAAATTCGGCAAAACATAGGTCTAAACTAGACTATTGGAATATGATACCTAGAATATGGGAAACCAATGATCATTTTAATCTCGTTTCATCCTAAGTTAGCTCAGGATATTCCGGCCATGATCATTTTTTTTTAAATGATGATGAGGATTATTATGAGAATCGTCTTACACAAATCAATCGTCACAGCCATATAGTTGGCAATATGTCAATAAGAAGTACTCACCGAAAGGTTTTTTGTCACGAAAATATTATATATGATGAAAAGGCTATGTAGACCTAATACCAAAAGATGCGAGCAGTCCTTTAACAAAATTCATTTAAAAGCATGGGGACTATCAGATGAACGAAAAAGGTTCCCTTTGTGTCGTGACCTTGTTTCTCAATAAATCTTTGACCATTCATGTTATTCAAAAGATCTCATGCGAAAAAATTGGAATTCTCTATTTAGGCATTAGCTATCAGTCTAGTTTGATAGATGCCCAATCTTGAGTGCTCTGAGGGCTAAATTTATCTTTCATATTATGTTTTATTGTAGTCGACGCATCTATACGAGCAAATGTGTTTAGTCGATAGTGGCTTTCTTAATCTTTATCTGCTCAGAATATTAAATTAAAAATATTTTGAGATCTTAACAAGTTTTCAGTATGCAGATCAGACTGTAAACTTTATCTATACTAATATTATAAAGAGGAAAGATTTGATTGTTTGTATGTTTGTTTGTTTGTTTGTTTGTTTGAATTGAATAGGCTCCGAAACTACTGGACCAATTTCAAAAATTCTTCCACCATAAGAATCCTAAAATTTCCGTGATGAACATAGGCTATAAAATATTTTCAAAAATGTTAGAGATCCGTATAAAAACTTCAATAATAAAACCATAGCGATATACATCAACTTCTTTTTTTTTTCTTTTTTTGCGCTGCTCGCTTTTGCTGAGTTTTGCTGTGACTCAACTTCAACTTCTTTTTTTATGGCACCGCTTTTGCTACGACGACTTCACCGCCAGTGTCAGTTATGGATTGTCATCTATTGTCATAGACATCACAATTCGTTACTGGGGTGCGAGAGGAAACTCAATGTCAAAAAATATAAAAACTTCAAGATTGGAACCATGCGATGTAGGCTGATGTAGGCGATATAACGGTGCGAGAGAAAAGTCAATGCCAAAAAGTTAAGTTCTCCTGTTTTTCTTTATCTATTTAAAGGAGGTAAAGGTACAATATAAATAAAGGAGGTAAAGGTACAATTTTAAAAAGGAAAGGTTTTATTGTTTGTTTATGGTCTGAATTAAATAGGATCTGAAACTGCTAGACCTTTTTGGAAAAAAAATCATCATTAGAATGATAATCATAGGCTATACAATATTTTTAAAGTTAGTGATCCCTATGAAAACTTCAATAATAAACTACCTTATCTAAAGTGTGTATGTAAGAACTTAAAATTCTTTAAAATACCCGTGCGAAGCCGGGGCGGGCTGCTAGTTTTTTATATAATTAGCATATAATAAGTTTACAAACTTGTCAGCTCTCGTAAAATTGCCGAGGCCAATATGACCAGTCACTTTGCAAAGTACTAAGTTTATTAAAAATATTTTTGGCTATTAAAAGTTAGAAATCTTCTGCCACTCGAGTGCCTTTGGGTTCTACTTTTCGTGCTTCTGAAATATTTTAGGTTTCTTACTTCTACAGAGATTTCTATTAGTCTCGAAATAGTTTTATGTAATGCTCAACAGCTGGAATTATCAACCAAATTATCCAAAACCTTTTTGAAAAATTTAAAATCCTTTAAATAACTTTACAGCATCATGTGGATTTAATAATAAAAATAATGTTGCGTCAATCATCATAGCTAGTGTCGTACCTAATATGAATTTATTACTTTTGACATTTCGAAAGCCAAACGAAAGCATAAAGCCATCTATGGTGCTCATTAGGTTAGGCTATGTCCAGCAGTGGACTGATATAGGATGATGATGATATTATTTCGAAAACGACTTAAATCATTTCTATTCATAAATCCACGTAGGTCCTGGCAGATGCTACAAGTATTATAAATTGATTCTCATTGTTATCATACGTTGATAAAATGTCCAGTCAATCTGTTATACTGAACTCTTGTACTGCTGAGTACACAAAATCATTGTTTTCCCTAATGTTCCCATATATCGTGCCCCGCTTTTTACCACACAAAGAGACGGTACCTAAATGAAAAAGCGTTTATTCTTCCTCTATTCTCTCCGTAGCTGTTCGAGATGTTGCGAAGTAGCTCGGTTTAAATAAAACGCCGAGAAATTATGATGTTTTGATACTCATTCGGGATCATAACATTTGTTCTTACTGTTTTCCTTGTTCGAGTTGAATTTTCTTCTGTGATGGTTATGTTGAATGTGTTTTCAGGAGAGTAAATACCTACTTTATTAAAATGCGTGAGTAAGTTTTCGTTGTTTTTGCTTACACACTTGTGATGTCATTGTTTTTAAAGCAATCGCAAATGAGAATTTGATATCTTTGGTAAAAAATGTGAAACTTTAAGGGAGTATATAAATATTTTTTTCTGGAACTGCTTCTAAATAAATTAGAATTACCAAGGACTTTATAGTACAACTTTATAGTACAAACGTAATCAATACCAATATTATGAAGAGGAAAGATTTGATTGTTTTAATTGAATAGGCTCTGAAACTACTAAACCGATTTCAAAAATTCTTTCACCATTAGAATCCTTGATTATCCCTGATGATAATTTGCTTTATGAATAACATAGAATATTTTCAAAAAAATCTGTAAGAAAACTGCAATCATATTATATCGCAACGTGTTGGTGTTTAAAAAATTATAATTCTTAAAATTATTACTAAATACCTAAGCAAAACCGGGGCGGACTACTTGTTAAAACATAAAGGTTTTGACCTTAACAAACATTTTAACGCTAACTTACGATTTGAATGCATTCTAATGTTTGAAATTAAAAAAAAACTGAGAAATCAAGGTTATTCTGACCATGCATTCCACCAAAACTAAATTGGTCAGTGTTTGAGATATTTCCACAGTAAATAAAAAACCGTTGTAAGTTACAATTAATCGGTATTCTACATAGATAATAAAGAAACATGTTTAAATAATGTACAAGTCCAATATAAAATCTAAGCAACAACAGTATCGGTCCTTAGGAATATCATGAAATAACGAGTTCGTGACGTTTAGCAATCGAGACATAAAAAGGATAAAGATAGAATGAGGATATTATATATATGAGGATATATTATATATATCATATCTATATATATTATATATATTATAGATATGAGGATATTTATGATATCGGCCGTGTGGTGCCGGCATAGAATTTCACCACCCCCACTCTTCCCGTGGGTGTCGTAAGAGGCGACTAAGGGAAACACACCGGGGGGCGGGCAGCAGCGCCTTCTGCAGAACAACTACACCGAACTGCGATCCCCAACCCGCATGCCCAGCGTGGGGATTATGGGCAATAACCCCCAAATAATGATGCCATCTATGGCGCTCATTAGAGGAGGCCTATGTCCAGCAGTGGACTATTATAGGCTGGTGATGATGTGATGATGAGGATATTTAAGTACGAGGATACTTTATTATTTTTGCCTGAAGGGAAATTCTAGTTTATACAAGCTTTGTGCTTTTAGAGAGTACGTAGAGCTTCTTTTTTGTTGGTATAGGAATCCTTTGTCTTAATCACTGTTATCAATTTATTGTTTAAAATAAAGTATTTTAGTAGTATCGTATTTTATTTTTGTCGTTATTGAAAATTATTTTGAGAAATTATCACCCTAGGTCCATAGGGTACCGACCGAGGCTCTCCGAGCCTCGGTCGGTACCCTATGGACCTAGGGCGACGACAAAAATAAAATCTTCAAAAAATTATCTGAGCGTCTGGTCGAAGCGACGTGTGACCCGAGAGCTGGTCAATATCTGGCGCAGCGCATCAGCATTGCCATACAACGTGGCAATGCAGCCAGCATCTTGGGTACACTTCCAACTGGTATTGGATATGGATCAGTTGAGCTACCTGTAGTTTGTTCGCAACAGTCTGCAATTAGCTCAATTGTTTCAATTGTGAATACTAGTTTTAATTTAGTTAGATCACACTAAAGGTATTTGTTGGGAATGACATAGTCATTGTTTGACTCAAAGTCCCTAATAAAATTAGAATAAAAAAAAAGGTATTTGTGACGTCAGCGTAGTCATTGCATTAAAAAACAAAAGAAGAACACACCATCTACAAAATAGTGTCCGAGCTATAAAGCTTCGTTCATAGCAACGTGCAAACAACGACAACAATCGACCATTAAAACCATAAAATAATCCTATAATCTTTAGCTATTTCAAGTCGACAATGATAGCTAAAAGGAAAACCCTGTCAACTATTTTTAATATCGAAACCGAGTCGAAGTCGTTAGCGCGTACGATACCGAATGAAAAATAACAGAGCACGACGTTGCGAGCATTGTGTGAACCAGCGGGGGGATAAAATAAATTATTCTGGACCATTGATGCCCGTTGCAAGCTTGTGCCACTTCTACTATATTTTATCTAGATTTCACAAAACTAAATTTAACAATTACCTGCCGCTATTATGTCTCAATCAAGTCTAGCATCTAGCTAGTATAGGTCCTATCAGATGCGGTGACAAGTTCAAAGTAAAGTCACCTATGATTCAATATTATTTGACCCGGAGCGTTATTTATTGGTATTTTTTTCACACGTTCTACCTTCACTGATTTCTGGACTGGCAGGTGCCTTATTCTTTTTGATAGGAGATTCCTTGCTCAAACCGCGTGACGTCACAACGTGTTCAAATTGTGATTTGATCACCAAATATGGCATAGAGAATACGGTTTGACCAAAACTACACCGGCGCCGCTGTCTTGTCGTATCTGGGTTACGCGTTTGGATTGGCAATAGTGAATTAAAGCCCAGGTGACTTACGAGGAGGTGAAGTTTTAGATATACAATATCACAGATTTCCAAGCGTCGTCGTCTGTTTCATGACAACTTGTGGTTGCTAGCTTAATATTTAAAAAAAACTCAGTTGAGTTTAAAATAAAGTGTTTTCTATAAGTTTGCTGCCTACTTCTATTGCATACCTAATCAATATAAGTATAAATTTTAATTATAGAGTCTTATGCCTGTATTATGAAATATTGATCTATGTTTGAGTATTATTTACGTCATAGAATTGTAATTCAATTACGATGACTCAGCAAGTTTATAATAGGATATAATATAGGCATAATAGGAATATGTTTTCTGTACTAGGGAGTGAAATTTTGAAACATGGAGGTATTATTTATTCCTATCGTTTACCGAGAATATGCGCACCTTTCCGGGTTTAACTTCACATTACTGATTGTTTATTGGTTTTCTCTCTGAGCCAATTTTAATTATTTTTTAGTTGCATTTTCTTTCCAAGATTTTAATTAGATTTACATTTTAACGCGTTTGTAATTTCATCTCGATCTAGGTAAGTGTAATTGTATTTAATTGGCCACGACAAGGGCTGCAGAGAGAGGAACTACCTGATGATATGAGAGAGGCCGAGTCTAGGCCTTTTAGATCTGACCCTTGATCTAACTTCCTAGCGAAAGTCTCTTGAGATGTTAATCGAGGCTCTTCGCTATTACGCTGTTAACTGAAACGACTATCGGAACGATGGTCGCTGAATCAACATCTCACATGCTGGCAACCCCATTATCCTAGTAAAGATATTGTTTTGCTATGGGGACAGGCGGCGGACATACAGACTATCTTTGTACTTCAAAAAAGGGCGATCCGTGCGATTTATAAATTAAAGCCACGCGATTCTTTGAGAGAATTATTTAAAGAAATAAATATCTTGACAGTAATATCACAATACATCTATGAAAATTTAATGTATACGCATAAAAACAGAGACAACTTTTTGAAAAACTGTGATGTTCACGCTAGAAATACCAGAAACAAAAACAAATTACTTATACCATCGTACAGATTACATAAGGTAGGGAAGTCATTTATGGGAAATTGCGTGCGCTTCTATAATAAGCTTCCACCTGAAGCAACTGAGCTCCCTATTCGTAAATTTAAACAATACATAAAACAAAATCCTTTTAAGAAAGCATTTTACTCGATAGATGATTACGTTAACGATAATAATGCTTGGCCAGATGTCGCTCCATTCCACACCGACAATAGCATGTAAGAAATTGAATGTTGTGCTTAGCTTCATATATGTATTTTAATAATTATTGACATGTATCTAAATCATTTTAAACTTAGATTTAGATAGGCAAAAAAACATTGTATTAGACACATAAGTTATATATGAATGTACTAGTGGTTTCTTTTTCACTTCTTCCACTAGTGGACAAAAATTGAAGTGAAGAGAAATCAATAACATATTTATTTCTTTTTTATAATAATTAACTGTATAATTTGACTTGTCTAAGTGCTTATTTTGTAAGCCTAAAGAAATAAAGTTATTTAATCTGAATCTGAATCTGAATATGTATTTGCTAAGTCAAATCAAATCAAATCAAAACGTTTATTTGTAGTTAAAAATAAGTAAAAAAGAATGACAAACAGAAAGGAAAATCGTTACATATACAGAGAATACTACACATAATAATAATATTAATGTAACCTAGATCTAACTACAAAATGGTCCCAACTCAACATATGCAAGTGTTAGTAAAAATACCTGCGCTGGTTTTCTGCTGGGGCCTGTGGGACCGAGGAATATAAATCAAAATTTATAGAGACGAAGTGTTACATACAATAAAAATACATACAAAAATTAAGTGATAAAGTAAGTAAAGAAGAATTAAACAAAATAAAAAGCTATATATAACTAAATATATATGAAAAACTATAAAATAACTCTATATAAATGATGATAAGTTTATCTTCCTCAGCTTTAACGAGGTTACCATCAGTGGTATGGCATCAGGAAGCACCGTCTTAGGTTCTATGTAACCGATCTATCAGTACGTATAATTTTTTAAACATTTGTACCTTACTTCCATGTTCACGGGCCATATTAGTGACCCGATCTTTTGGAAGGCATGCGTGGGGCCGTAGCCGTAACCACAGAGGCTCTTTATGAGAGGAAATTTTAAAGGGATATTATCATAGTGGGTAATTATCCTCGTTTGCATAATATGATACACTCGAAGATGGTATTTTGAAAAAAATTAGTGTTCCGCATGAAAATTAATTTTTTTGTTAAATACCCGTGAGAAGCTAGGGCGGACCGCTTGTGTCGTATAATAACGTAAAAAGGTAAGTTTGTTTGTTAAACCACTAATTAATTGTCAATCTCTGTAGCGCAGCAGTTGAAGGTTCGCCTGCGACCCAGGAGGTTGCGGTTTTGATTTCGATTTGGTATAAATTTATGTTCATTCTATCTGCAGGTATTTGTTCCGTGCTTTTTCTATTTTTATGTATAGGTTTTAATATATAAATCTATGCTATGTAATGCATTCAATATATAACGTATCTAGTACCCGTCACACACATTCTGCTTAGCTCGGGGCTAGATCATGTTTAAGTTCTCCAGTCTTTTTATAACCATGCCGGGTGTTCAGAAGATTAAAGTAACGAAGTACATTGCTAGCAGGTAAAAATAAATTGGAACGGCACGTGTTAAAAGATTGGGATTGGTAGGTACATATTTCAAGTTGGTGACTTACCCATGGGTATTTTACCGAATACCCAATGGTGTATAGGTATTGCGGAATCGAAAACCCAAAAAGGACCCCTCACTCATGGACGCATGAATAGGTGATGCTATTGAGTACGATGCCGAAATCAAGAGGGTTACTCCCAACGCTCGATCGTTTGCGGATACGATACTAAAATTGAAGCACTCTACACACTCACTGTTTAAATATGTTTTTATTGTATCTTTTTTTTTTTTTTTTTTTTTTTTTTTATTTATTTATCAAAAACTTATTCTATTCATATTTCTACGACACTTTAAACCATATAAGGTTTGTCTAGTGTCGATCGTTACAGCGCGTTGCGACACATTTAGCTTAAAGTTATAATATATACATATAAAGTTATACAAATAAACAATTTTAAACAAACTAAGTCTACTTACTATTATCATACAAATATTACCTACAACCATTAGTCGAACGAAACACAAAAACACAGTACGTACCAGTCACACTACCACTAGGTTATTTTACTTATGTTAGGTTTAAATGACTACCTTCATACAAGTTTGAGAGTACAGGGTGACTAGTGGTTGCTGTATGGAGAAGATTTAAAATTCTTAACATTGTTTTGTATTTTTACAAAACGGCCTATGAATGATTTATTTTACTATAAAATGTCTAGAAAGTGTTTTTTGTATTTATGTCTATAGTTTTTAGTGTTAAGTTCTTCCAATAGTTTACGTGGTAGTTCATTAAGCATTGAAGGTATTAAATAATCTGTAGTTCGCCTACCGTAATAGTTATTCATTTTAGGGATACTCAATTTATTTTGTGAAATTTTCCTGGTTGTTATTGTATGTGATACGGGCACAAGGATATCTGTATTATGAAATTGCTCTGTAAGTAGGTTAAGTTTTATTCTCTCTTGCACCGGAAGTATGCCAGACAATTTGAATAGGCCCATGACGTTGTCATTGTAATCTCTTAAAATTTTTTGAGGTGTAATAACTTTTAAAATCCTATGCTGTAATTTAAATATTTTATCAATTTCTGTTTTATACGTCCGGCCATAGCAGGTTAGGCCGTATGCTATGACTGATTCTCCCAGGGCAATATATAGGTGAAGTAGTATATTATAAGGTATTTTATATTTTACTATTTTAATCTTAGCTAGGATGGCTCTTAGCTTGTCGCAGACATTGTTCACATGTTGTTTCCAGTTAAATCTATTATCAACAATTACTCCTAGATATTTAAAACACGGTACCACTTCTAACGCTTCGCAGTCGCATTTACTTGACGAGTTTTGATTATGCAGGCAGTGATGTACATGTGCGATTATGCTGAACGAGTCTTTAGTTTGTACGTGGCTGGAGTGTACGTGAACGATTTTGGTTTTGCTAGCATTTATGACAAGACCGACGTCGTGAGACCACTTACACACTTCAGTGAATTCGTCTTGAAGATAATTAGCGGCTGTTTTAAGATTTTTGTTTGCGGCTACCAGACAAGTATCATCAGCATATTGGTACACTGAGCATTTGTTAATAACATTGCCCATATCGTTAACATAAGCTAAGTAGTGAAGAGGTCCAAGAACCGATCCTTGTGCAGTTCCGGTTGAGACATCAACTACATCGCTAAATTCGTCTCTGACTTTTACAACATATTTTCGATTTTTTAAGTAGTCTTCACACCATCTCCTAATAGGGCCCCTTACTCCCGTATCCTCTAGCTTTTTTATTAGCGTATCGTGCCTGAGCGTATCAAATGCCTTGCTAAAATCGATGAATAAAAGTAGTACATGTTGTTTGTCATTGAGTAGCTTATTGACTTCATCGTTGAATTTAGATAGTAGCAATGCAGTCGACCTCCCAGGCTGAAACCCGTATTGTGCATTAGAGATTATATTATTCTTATTGTAATAATCTTGAAATTGCTTACAAATAAATTTTTCAGCAATTTTATCTATGACTGGCAGAATAGTTATGGGTCTGTAATTTTCATATTCATTATGTTTTCCTTTTTTGAATATTGGTCTCACTATACCTGTTTTTAGTTCTTGAGGGTATTTACCATACGTAATACTTTGGTTTATTAATTTTGTAATGACTTTTATTATTTTATCGCCTATATATTTTAAGTCAATACACCGGATACCATCAAAACCGGATGATTTTTGTGTTTTTAGATTTTGTAATATTTTTGTTATGTCTTTATTGGTTGCTTTTTTTATGAATATGGATTTATTTTCTTGAAATGCGTATGTTGATTCATTAATAAGGCGTTTATTACAGGTTGGTAAGATCTTTTTAACATTTTCGTCAAATTCTTTTCCAAAGTTATTCGCAATAATTTTAGTAGATATTTTACTTTTCGTAAATGCTTTCATAATGACGTCATCAACTGATTTTTTTATCCTACCTGTTAAATTATTTAAAATTTCCCATAGTTTTTTGGGGTCTTTATTATTTTCTTTTATTTGATTATGATAAAATGTATTTCTCGATTTTTCTATTCTTTTTCGTGTTTTATTTCTCAATTTATTGTATTCTAGTTTTAGTATTTTATCACTTCTATCTTTTTTCCAATGTATAAACATTTTGTCTCTTTTTTCACATAACTTATTGATTTCTTTATTAATCCAAGGATCTTTGTTTCGATTTGTATTTAAATTGATTTTCTTAGTGTATTTAGATTTTTCGTAACATGTATTTAATGTACTGTAAATGTAGTTATAAATTCCTATTGGACAATCTATTTTATCAACTGGACTCCAGTCTATACTTTTTAATAAAGGCTGTAATTTTTTAAAGTCAAAACATTGTATGTGTTTTTGTACACCCTGTATAGGTTTTTGCATGAATCCACAGCCTGACAATATAATCGCTCGGTGGTCCGCCAATACTGTTCCGAGCGCGGCGGAGTAAAGGTCTAATGTTCGCGATTTTATGAAAATGTGATCAATACAGCTTTGTGTTGTTATTATATTGCCATGTATGTTTTTTCGTGTTTCTAACCTCGTGAAATCAGAAATCGCGCTCATTAGGCCATGCTCCGCCATACATCCTATGTAGGATTCTCGAATGTTGTCATGTACTTTCAGGTCGATGTTGATGTCACCCAGTAGATAAACATCCAAGTTTTTAGATACTGTAGAATGAAGAAAACTTTGTAATTCTTTGATAAAGAGGTATTTACTTTCGTTTGGTGGCCTATAGAAAGCAAATAAGTGTGCTGTGTAATTATAAGGTGTAACTAAAGTTCCTAGTAATGACTCACAGTGATTAAAAGAATAATCTATACAACTAAACGTATGAATATTCTTTACAAAGATAAGGATTCCACCGCCCTTTCTATTTTTTCGCAGTGCACTGTGCATTTTATAGCCTCGTATCTCATACAACAGCAATAGGTTTTCTGTAATGTTCACTTCTGTTAATATAATTACGTCAATGCTTGTAGTATTATTAATTAGCTGTAAGACCAGGCAGAAATTTTTAACTATTGATCTAACATTTATAATAATTAAATTAGGTGATATATTAGGTAAGTACTTTCGAAAATCGTTAATATTAGGACAATTAAATAGTTCTACAATATCCATTGAGGTGGTTGATGTAGGTAGGTAGGTAACCTATTACCGTGGAAGATTGTTGTGCATGGATAATTTTGTGATATCATCCTCGCATCTAATCACTGAGGATTTTTCGTTATCGGCTTTACGTGCCATGATCTTGCAGTCTTGAAACCATATGTATTTATAGGAAGGCAATGCCTGTTTGGCTTTCCATAGGAGACTTTTGTTTCGTTTAGTGAGCGCACGCCGGATGAATACCTTCGATGTGGATGGCATTTCAGCAGGGACAACTGGGATGACCTCGCTTATGATGATAGTGGTATTCCTGGATTCGCGGATCCACAGGTCAGTATGCTGCCTTTCTCTCATCTCTAGTAGGATTTTTCCTTCTTGTTCAACTCGCCCACGGATGCGTTTTATGCTACATACTTGGTTTTTGTCGATCTATCATGTCATATTTTGTACTTAAGTTGGCTCTCCATGTTTGCCTTATTGTATTGTTTTATTTTGCTATAGTATTGTACTAACTTTCTATTTTTGCCTTTTTTGGGTCTTGTCTAATAAACTATTTTTTTCTTTCTTCTTCTTCTTTCTTTAATACCTTCCGGCACAGTACGGCGGGTCGGTGTACCAAAAAAGACATTTAGTAGACAGTTAAATGTTCTATGTACTAGTTAGTGGTTTCATTTTCACTTTTTGTGCTAATGTACAAAAAATTTAGTAACGAGAAAATCAATAACACCTTATTTCTTATTTGATTATCACTAGGGATAGATAAAACATAAATTTATAAACTTATTAGTTGTTAATGGTGCTAAACCTGTGCTTAAAAAAATATAAAGTTGTTGAAATCTGAAATTATTTCAGTGTATGAGTTCCTACATAATAGGTAGCCATATATTTTTCAACTTGTCGTAAACTTGCCGAGTTTTGTGTGAACGTGTGTATACATTATAATAAAGTCAGAGGGCACACATACTCTTAAACACTTTCACGGCCCACGACGTATGTCCATCTCCAGCTTCGTCTATATCGTCGGCGCCTGCGCACCCTACGCAACTACGGTTCGCACCGCCCCGGTTTGCCTGTAAACGTGCTATCGAACATGTTAATGATTGAAGCCAATTTTGACATTTAGTAAGCACGATAGAACCCGAATCAGCGGAAATTAAAAGAAGTGATCTCCTAGCTGTTTAAAATTACACTTATGTTGCTGAATGATTAATCTTTCAAATTCTGATACAGTTTTGTGCTGATTAATCTTTAAAATTCTGATACAGTTGTGTTCAAATGGAACTACATTCGAAATGTTTTCTAGAGTAGCCCCTGAAGCGGGATAAAACTTTGATATACCGAGCGGCTGGTTTTCGCCGTGAATTATTGGCCGTGCGCCCGATCAGGCTAACCTATTCCCTATTCAACAGACCTATTGAAATGGCTCCAGGTGATTCATTGAATTTCCATACCTTCTACTAATTTCCATTGGATCTGCGAAGAAACTATTCTACTAAGAGCATTCTTGTGATTCAGTTTCAAATCGTTAAACGACGTTTAAAAAACGTTTTAAATCTTAATCTTATGTCCGCTATGCTTAACTTGAATAAAAGTGTCTTTGCCATTGAGATAAAACAATAATAATTTGTACTCAAAAGAATATTCTAGATACGATACGTTGCCGACGTCAGTAGAATTCTAGAAACCCGTGTCGATGGTAAATAACAGTGAAAATAGGGGCTAGCTTACAAAATGCTGGAAAATGTAAGCTAGCTCTTTGGTACAGCCGAGTAGCCTCGAGGGACTTTTAGCTGAGATTTGATACCAAAACGTGTTTGTCTCTCGGATTCATGAACTGCAGAGAACATCGCAGGCTCGCTTTTGAGGTGAAGGTATACATAGCTATAGAAAGCCTTAGTGTTGGCCTTGCAATAAATATTGGTTCTATTCAAGCATTTGTATATGCTGCATAATTTGTTGTGAACTATTGACTGTCAGTAGAAAAGTAACGTGAACCGGTCGCTAAATACTCTCTAGAAATCAATAGGTACTTTATATATATTAAGTATGTAGTTAAAAGAAAGTCAAGTTAGTTACACAAATTATAACTCAAAAACTCGATTCTGAAAATTGGCTAAGAGCCAGGAGACGGACATACTTTAACCGTTGGTCTTGCAAATGACCTCTCCTCCGTCGAGTCAGTCTGCGGTCCATTTGCACTACGAGAGTGAGGGCATATCGAATGCACTTTTGCTTGCGCACATACTGGTTTACTGTGTCCAGTCTGGCTTATCTCGATTGACAGTGACCAAGCCGAAGATTCAGCTGGGAGTAGGTAAGGCTACATCACTAAGGACCTAAATTAAACTTATACGAAGACTACTCAAAGAAAAGAATAACCTTATGTAAACAACAATTTCAAAGGTAATGTGTAATTATAAGTACTATTTTAACGGATCCTATTTTTACCTCTTTGTCTTGACATAAATCTGATCATTTTGCGCAAGTGAAATGTAAATGTGATCAATACAGCTTTATAATAAACTGTTATTTTATAAACATTTTCCTCAAATAAGAAGATTATTCCTAGCAATTCCTATGGAACTGAAAACGAGAACAATATTAACTTACGAGTAGTTTCCCAAATAACTAAATAAACGAAAGAAAATAACTCTATGTGACAGGAAGGACTTCTTAGAAGAGCATCGATATGAGTTTGCGCCACGGAGCTAGAGTTGAATTCATATTGAAACAGTATCAGAACATTTAGAGCATTCCTATGTGCCTTCTGAGAAATATTTTGGGTTCTGTTTCCGCCATAGGGCAAAATAATACAACCTTTTGACTGGCGTATATTATTATTTTTTTCAGAGCTACTATGTAAAAATCTGTAACCGTGAGACTTATCGAAAAGTCATGAAATGAGCTACGTGCTCGATTCCGAAAAAAAAGTTCTGCATTAAAAAAAGACAATTTTTTACCAGTTTTTCTGAAAAATGAGTTTTTGAAAAATATTGCGGCGTCTTTTTCTATTTCCTTGATAAGCCTTATACTAGAGTACTTTTGTTGAATTGGTATTTACGCATGCTCTGAATATTACTTTAAAATCTAATATTATATTCAAACACCTGTAAATTCAGGTGTTGGTCATAGTTACTATAAAAATAA
Source organism: Eupithecia pulchellata (assembly GCA_963931895.1). Classification (NCBI taxonomy): domain Eukaryota; kingdom Metazoa; phylum Arthropoda; class Insecta; order Lepidoptera; family Geometridae; genus Eupithecia; species Eupithecia pulchellata. The sequence goes on along the minus strand of OZ007536.1, from coordinate 1,574,204 downwards.
TTTTAAGACCTATAATCCTGAAACTAAATGCATAAAATCGCTGGCAAGTTTTTGTTCGCAATTTTGTATCTCAAGAGGCTGACAATCAGGCCATGTCTATGCAAGCGCAGGTTTCCTTGGTCTGCAGAAAATCAGAAACTTGGTTGACGATGGGAACCAGCGTCTGTCGCTTGTCATTAACTGGAACATTTCCTATCAGTTTAGTTCGTTGGTAGCCGAAGAATAAGAGATATGTAGAATAGTTTAGTAACCTTATTATAAAATGGCTTTACGCGACTCTCGTTCATTTCAGGAAAAAGAACTCTATTGAAGATACATTAAATTGCGCATGAGCTTTCAGCAAATATCCAAATCCAAAACGAACTAAACACTTATACAAAAGTTTGGAGGTGAATTATCAGATTTATTAATTCATTTAAATTCATATTTAAATGTAAAATATTATTGAACGATACATCACCATCATCATCATCATCACCAGCCTATAATAGTCCACTGCTGGACATAGGCCTCCCCTAATGAGCGCCATAGAACATTGCCATTGAACGATACACCTAATCAAAACTTACATTAAGGCATCCTTATTAAAGTTTATAGTAAAAGATCATACGCACAAAACAAACGAAATAGCAGATCGCAAATGTGTCAACTACTTCAAACTGTGTCACCACAAATCTTTATTCCATTCTATATCCACCAACATCCACGAATGTTGATCAGCTAGGTAACACCAGCCCAGCCGACAGTTGTTCACTTCGACCTCGAATCCCTCGATCCAAATGCAATACATTCCGGAATGTTTGTGTTCTCCAACTCTCAACTTAGTTCAATCATCATCAATCAAGCTAGTATTAGTTACAGATCGGGTAACTATTAACTGTAACTATTGGACTCGCGCCAGTAAGTGATGGTGTGGGAACAGAAACGAATGGGTGCTTTATGTCACTTCGGTGTCGTAGAATTCTATTCTATTTTATAGGGTTTTGTACTTAAAGGGTGAAAATGGCTATTACTACGTCCGTATGTTATTTTGCTCTACTTTTGCCAAGGCTTTATGTTTTATACTGGCATAGGTGTACAGTTGAAATTTTGACAGAGTGTGTATAACTATTGCCACTATAATAAAAATAAAACATATAAAATAAATAAAATATTTAAGGTCAGTACTTGGACCGACGACGACGGGTGACCGCGTTACTATGAGGTTTTAGGGTTACTGTTGCGAAATAGTTATGTACGATAGTACGAAGCCCTCCATGTGTGAATCTACTTGCACTTGGCCGGTTTTAGTTTGTGTTCCTTGAGATAAGTTATGTTATACATTTCCCATTGGATATCAAAATCACTCCAAACTAAGTATGTCCAACCAAATTGTTTTGCCGCAACCAGTTTGACAGTTAAATGCTATATATACTAGATAAATAAATACCATTAAACAAGCTACTTGTAAGCAGAGCTTTGAGTCTGTTATAGGTAATTAATAAACTAATACAATATAATGACCTAAATAGTCATTTTTATAATACATATTTTCTATGACTAGAACACCCGCAAAAATATCGGCAGATAGTTCAAACGAGTTCAACGTGGTGAACATTTGGCGAGAATCAAACCCGCAACCTCCAGTGTCATAGTTGGAAATTCGTTCAACGCTCCACAAACGACGTCCAAAAAACCTACCACGTTATTTACTCGTACGTACCGAACATAGAAGCAAAGAGCTTATACGAAAAACCGAAAATTCCATTTAGCCTTATTTGAAAATGCACACAGCGAAAGGTTTTCTCAAAACTGAGGACAGTATATTTTTCCTATTCAAAGCTTGCATCGGAGATTTATATTCAACTACCTTTTCGCAGCCAGCATTCGAAACCATCGACACAGTTCTGAAATCATAAGCCTTCAATCAGCATCGATGCTGGTATTGCTATGGCACAGAAAAATCCATCTGAAAAGTTAATTGCTCAGTCCGCAATACCTGGAGGTCTACTTCGAAAAATGTATTACGGAATTTACGGATCGCAAATGACGGATGTATGATCAATGAAAAAAAAAACATTTTTATAACATCTCATATTCTTACTTGTTAAACTATGCTAGTAAAACGGAACATCCGGCTGTGCAAGTAACCAACAGAGTGAATATTCAGAAGTAAGATTTGCAAATTTATTCACTGCAATTTGCGTTCTAGCATACCTGTATTTCCAAAACGATTACATGACTGTAGCTGATTCTAGAACACGTACGTGCGTACTCTACATTCTACATTTAATTTATTTCTGAGCCATCTGAAACGAAAATTGTCAGTTGGAGCTACTTGGTGGTAAATTTGTCTGTTTCGTGCGATACGTAACCGATACTTCGTTTAAAGTGTTTTAAAGTAGGCTTCCTATCTCGTAGTACCGAAGTAGGGATGACGCACATAAAGTTTTATAGCAGTAATGTTACGCATTTTTTAATAATGGAATGGTTATGTAAGAGTTTATTTTTTATAGCTTAAAAAAACAGATTTTGCGTTTTATGGTGGTGATTTATGTTTTAAAAGAGTTTTTAATGTACAAAATAATAATGTGTTAGACTAACCACCTACCTCAAGTTTTTTTTTAAGTATATTCTATTCCTGTTCGTTTCAAGAATCCAAGTATTATATTAAGTAAAAAATACAATTGTTTAAATATTTTGTGCCAAAAACTAGAACCAATAACAGTAAGAACAATAAGGTATTACAAATTATAAATTTTTTGTCTCTCATCTGTTTTCAAACTTGTATTATGCACCTTTTCCCTACGCGTGTGCAATTAAACTTTTTTAAGTTTTTGTTCTAACATGGTACCATTTGGTTACTTAGTTGATGTTGGTTATTGTTGATTCTTTTTGTTAAGATTCCATAACTAAAATCTTTACGTACATTATCCGGGATTCTAAAAACTAACTATTTGTGGGTTAATTTAATCTTGTAAATTTATGTAGGCATAGCTGGTAACCCTAAACTCAGCAGCAAATATTCAGCGTATGAAAATGCCAGTGCAATGATATCGTCGACTTTTCCGCGCTCAATATTAGGCACTAGACATTTCTAGATGACAACCAATACAAGAGCAATGCATTTTTTAAACAGTAGCTATAGATATTGTAAGTTCCGTGATCATGGCGCATGAAACTGTGCCGAAATATTGGAAAACTCAAAACTCTAATCATGATAAATATCCCGTTGTAAATGACTTTAGTGTAAGTTCAGTTTGATGGTAGCATCCAGACGTCATCATGACGTCACATTTTTCTATGGTATTTGGTGCAAAGCAGGCATGCAACTACGCAAATCCCATACAAAGATGATTTATCACATAAATAATATTTTCGTTATAAAAATTCGAAAGTTCACGCACTCACGGATTCAAATTCCGCCAAAACTGTTTCTTTTGGGATATTATTAAATTTTTTATCACATAAATTCCTTAAGCTTGTCGTCTAAAATCGGGACTCAAAACTATCGAAAGACCAGAGTTGCTCCCGGGCGGTTAATTAAATACAACTTCATAAGTATATTATACAAGTTACAAACAGAACCAGGGTAAACAGCTGCAATACGGTAAAAACAACATTTCACAAAGAAAACAAATAATTTTAATAATAAAACCACATCCGTTATGCGAATTAAAATGACTGGTACGAGGTACATAAAAACTAAAAACAAGTAATAAGTTTTACACAGCTACATACATATATATCATGTAAATGACACAGAATTTTAACATTACTTTTTTGTACTTGTATTAACTTACAAAAACACAGTTAGTACCTGTATCAGTAGATGCTTGGAACCGGGTTTGATTATTGTAACATCTTTTGACGCATTTTATAAAATTCAGGTAGGATAAAAAAAATTTGGTCTGTTAGTATGTTATGGTTTATTATGTTAGTATTTATTTGAGGTTATTTTAGTGTGTACATGGTGGATTATTTCATTTAGCTAATTTCAAGCATACATATTTGATCATCAGAAAACAAAATACATCATTTTCATCATCTATATGTCAAGTTTTAAATAATAAAAATAAACCATTTCTTCTGTTTTTCATAACATTGTGATTCGCAAAGATGAATTGGAAGCCAGCTTCCAATTCATTGAATACAGAAATAGGCAAGTCAAGACATATTAAAAAGAGAATAGGAAACTTTGTTATGTTCAAGTACATTATAAGTTTTCCAGTACAAAGGAACCTAACAATAAAAGACTTTTCATGTTGTTGGGTCTGAAGAACCGACGTTGGGTTAGGACATTTCAGATCGATACGTTATTTCTGGCTAAGCACAATAAAAGCCAAATTTAAAAGATTAGAGTTAAGACACTATAACTTAACCTATAAATTTGATTTATATATTGATATAATATATATTGATAAATACCCTTTAATTACTTATCATTATGTGTTCAGATCGCGTAAGTTTAAAAAGATTCAAATTTATACGCTTAAAGTGATAAATGATTTATTACACTTATTCACCAAAACCTCTGTATGGACTGGAGTGCTTTGAAGACAATGATGCAGTGGTTCATCAATAGATGATGGGGTGATAATCCATTTATCCAGGTTTAGTTATTATTGTATCATATTGTATCCAGGTTAAGTTATAGTGTCTACTTAACTCTAATCTTTTAAATTTGGATTTATACGCTTAAACTTCTACCTATACATAATTTACTTTTAGTCGAGCTAAGACTCCACTCTTCTAAGACTACCAGTTGAAGGATACCCAGCTGAAGAGAGTCGAATCAGTAAGAGATTTAGGGGTTCGTCTCGACGTCAATCTTCATTTCAGGGAGCCGGTTGTTAACATATGTAAGAAGGCCTTTAAAACTTTAGGATTTGTGCTCCGTCAGACAAATAGCTTCAAAAACCTGCAGCAAAAGCGCTCTATGGCGCTTTAGTAAGAAGCCATTTGGAATTTAATTCCGCGATATGGGCTCCGCATGAGGCCAAGTACATACAAATGGTAGAACGGATACAAAATAAGTTCACGATTATTTATACCTGAAGCTCTACGGTACATACCCCTTCTACCCTTTGATGTATCCAACCTTGTTTGTTATAGGCATGGTTGGATACAACAAATTAGAAGTAAGGAGGGATGCAGCGCTCGCTCTACACCTGTTCAAGGTGCTGAGAGGGAGGATCGCCCATCCAAGCATTTTAGAGGAACTGCGGCTTAATGTGCCGGTGGGTTATGTGCACAGACGAAGACTTCCAGCACTATTCGCAGTGCCAAGAGGGCGAACTAACCTGATCCGCAAGTCTCCTATAACGCGCAGCATCCGAACGCTGAATCTAATCGCAGAGAGAGTAGATCTATTTTCTTGTTCCCTGGGCGAGTTCCAAAAAGCTTCGATATATATTTTATGTAACCAGTAGTAGATTAGTAGTAGAGTTAATCCTCATTATCAGTTGGAATGAAATTTTAATTAAATTTATGTATTTTTTAATTTAAATTTTTGTAATTTTTAATTTTATTTTTATGTAATGTTGTTTTATTGTATATTGAAAAGGATATGATTTGTTATCTATAAAATCTATAAACTTATAATTTATGATTATGTAATGTAAATTTAATTAAGGTTGACTCTATGATTTTGTGTAATTTTTCTGTAATATTATGTAACGCTATTTAAGGTTAAATTTTGTACTCTATTGCATTGGGTATTCCCGTCAAAATAGATGTTCGTTTGTAAATAAATAAATAGAAAATAAAAAAATAAAATAAAATAATTTTTTTTATATGCAGAACAAGGCTCAATATAAATACAGCAAAAGTAAGTTTAATCCATTACCGATCACGACTGCACGTTTGTTTGTTTTAACATACCTTAATTATACAAAACCAAAGTTATTTTCGATATCATGACACAAAGACACCCGAAATAAATGAAAAAAAAAAAATAATATAAAAGAATATTTTTTTTATCCTTGAAATAAATTCGTTTAAAGCTTTAATGTTCATTGAGTAGTTATTATCTAGAAAAAATTTACATTAGTTTGTTTTACATTGTTTGGTAAATATGTTACTTTTGTATGTTAAATGGTCACCGTTTACAGACCGTAAGTTAATATTAGTGTTTCACAGCTAAGTCTCAAATTAAACGTAACTAGGAAAACGAAGCCGCGCGGAGCCTCAAATATGCACCCGCAATGCAGTTATCTAAGTTTAGTGAAGTGTGGACGTTACTCTTGATATTTGTAAAGACTAAAATACTTTGTTTTCAAGTTCTCTAATGAGCATGAACGAAAATATTTCGGAAAACAATGGGTTACGTAAAATAATGAACCATGTTACTCGATCTCACCGTATCACCACCACCACATTAAAACAAAACAGTTCAAACTTAAAAACTTACGTAGACCTGAAAACACTGTGCGATAAATGTTATTTTCCTGTTCTAGCTTTGTATTAGCGTTGTATCTTTATACGGCACTAGCGGCCCGCCCCGGCTTCGCACGGGTATTAAACAAACATTTCAGAAATTATACACACTAAAACAATGGGTGTCACAGTTTTCATACGGATCTTTACTTTTTTTAACAGCATTGGGGTTTTTGACATTGACTCGACATTCCAAACCTGACACTGGCCGTAGAGAAAAAGCAAGCATTGTGCGCTATACAACCTCTTTTTCTATTGTGACGCGCCATAATAGAAAAAGAGGTTGAATATACAGCCCACGGTTCAATTATTGAATTTTTCATGCGGATCCCTAACTTTTTTGAAAATATTATATAGCCTATGTTCATCACGGAAAATTAAGGATTCTAATGGTGAAAGAATTTTTTAACTCGGTCCAGTAGTTTCGGAGCCTATTCAATTCAAACAAACAAACAAACATACAAACAAACAAACAATCAAATCTTTCCTCTTTATAATATTAGTATAGATATAGATAGAGCAACTATACGGAGTTCTGACTAGTATCACGAGGCGTAATGTACCATTTTTATCGAGCAAAAAGCAAACGTCAAAAAACTCGTCTTCTTGTTCAATGCGAGGGTCTTTCCCAGTCCGTATAGTATCTGTGCACGTACTGACTGTACGAACGCTCTCTGTGTTACACGTTTTGTTACGCCGCGTAACACCGGCCAATACCACGCTTTAGGTACATTATCTAACAATAGTACATTAATTTTAAGCGTTTATCCATAATCAGTACCGCTATTGTTAAGCCTCGTTTGATTATTAATTTTGAAACTGGTTTTGCATAAAATCTAAGTTAATCTGGTACTGAATTAAATATTAGGAAATCAAATAATCCTACAGGAAGTACGTTGTATTTATTGGAACAGCTAAAATGGCTTTATCCAGCAGTGGGGGCATAACAACTATAAGGCTTATTCGTCAACTCGCTCGAATGATTAACGCGAGTTCGCGCGATTTGGCACCTTGTGATTTGATGATGATGATGATTTGAATAGCAGTGGTCTTTGCGAGGTTTAATAAGTGTGGTTGAATAAATTAAAACCAATTTTCTATAGGAGTCTTTTAATACTTTGTTGAATATACTAAAAGCGTAATGCACCAAACCCAAACCACATGCAAACCGAGGATTTTATAATATATTTCTAAGTACTTACTTTTAACTAAAAGGATAATTGTGACGTAAAGCCACGTCACAAACAAAGCATGAAATAAACAAAGTGCTTTATTTCCTTTAGACCTTACAGGACTCTTGGGCACATCAATAATTACAACTTACAAAAATAATATTGTATACTTTGAATTTATATATAAAAAAAATATGTGTAACTCACTTGGAGTTTTATTGTAGAAGCGTATACATTGGCCCTTTATAGCTGGGAACAAATTATCTGACGCGTCCGTAAGCCGCGGCTGACGGACGCGGCTTAACAATGTGCACGCTTGTAGGACGACGGGTCTTCGGAAGTCTGTCCAATCATATCAGAAAGAATTGTTAGCTGGAAAACATGTCAAGCAGCGACAGTGAGGACGATTATTTAGCGGTAGCTGCGCTGTGTTGTCCGCCAAAAAAAAGAATAAAAAGGAGTATTTGGGTCCATAATATTAATAAAAAACGATAACAGTTTGGTGAATTTAATTAATAATAAATAATTTTATTTTAAAGAATTTAATTTTTATTTTTTCACTCTATCAATTTTTCTTCCATTGCGCTTGACGTGTCACCGTGAGCACGCTTGGTAAGCTTATGAACACAAAACGTCCGCGGACGCGTCCCCGCGCCCCGTTCATACCGTCCGCGGACGCAAAAACATCCAGCCAGCCAGATCCTGCTCGGACGTCCGTACGCTCAAGGTCGCGTCCGCGGATTATGACAGACAATGTGCACAGTTTAGTGTATTTTGTATTCATCAGATAGAAACAAGCCGCGTCCGTCAGCCGCGGCTTACGGACGCGTCAGATAATTTGTTCCCAGCTTATTAGATACATTAATCTTGTGAAGCCCAGTAATGAGCACAGCGAGTTTGTTAAAATTGATAATTTTAAGGTTTCATAAATATATTCACATGGTACTGTCATTTTGTTTATTTCTATGAATTTATCACGTAAAGATTATTTTTAACCCATATTATTATAGATTGCTCGATCAGCCCTCTTCTGCAGCACAAATACGGTGTTACTATCTGCAGCGTTCACTCACAGCAGTGCACCGATTTATCATCTACATATATCTATATCTATACTAATATTATAAAGAGGAAAGATTTGATTGTTTGTTTGTTTGTATGTTTGTTTGTTTGTATGTTTGTTTGTTTGTTTGTTTGTTTGTTTGTTTGTTTGTTTGTTTGTTTGTTTGTTTGTTTGTTTGTTTGTTTGTTTGTTTGTTTGTTTGTTTGTTTGTTTGTTTGTTTGTTTGTTTGTTTGTTTGTTTGTTTGTTTGTTTGTTTGTTTGTTTGTTTGTTTGTTTGTTTGTTTGTTTGTTTGTTTGTTTGTTTGTTTGTTTGTTTGTTTGTTTGTTTGTTTGTATGTTTGTTTGTTTGTTTGTTTGAATTGAATAGGCTCCGAAACTACTGCACCAATTTGAAAAATTCTTTCACCATTAGAATCCGAAATTTTCCGTGATGAACATAGTATTTTAAAAAAAGTTAGGGATCCGCATGAAAAATTCAATAATTGAACCGTGCGCTGTGTATATATAGCGCACGGTGCTTGCTTTTCTCTACGGCCAGTGTCAGTTATGGAGTGTCGAGTCAATGTCAAAAACCCCAAACTGTTAAAAAAAGTAAGGAATCCGTATGAAAACTGTGAAACCCATCCTGTTAGTGTGTATAATTTCTGAAATGTTTGTTTAATACCCGTGCGAAGCCAGGGCGGACCGCTAGTTAAATATATTATGAAGAGTTTTTCTTAGTTAAACGTTTGTTTTGTGAAAATCGATCTATTATTTTCAGAGCAGAGTCAATAATTGATCAAAGTAAACTTTGAGACATTATATCGATGGTTCAGACAGAACAAAACTCTGACAAAGTTTTCACTTTCTCAGAAACTATTTTCAAGCAAATACTCGTTCGTACCTTTAAAAATAGGTAATTTTTGGGCGGTTCAATGATGATGACCATGATATACGCTATAGTGATCCCCGCCCAAAATCAGCGTGCAATTACAGGTTCAATCGCTCACAGGATTGGCTTTTCCATCATACGGTTTCTAATTAGATGAGTTGCGTTTTCCTCTAATACCTGTTTTGCTCATACAAGCCCAGTCACTTATTGAAAGTTACGAAAAAGCTGTAAGGTTTCGCTTTTTTTGGCTGGTGACTGAGGCTCACAGAGCCTAAATATCCTGAAGCCTGCGAACTACCCTTATTTAAATTTTTATTTATTTTAGGTTACCTAGAAGAAATTTAATAGCAATACAACCACCTTTTATACAGTAGAAAAAATAGTTTTGGAGTCATCATGTGTTAATGTAATCGTTTGCTATCTCACAATAAATAAAAGCTGGCAATAGCAAGAAAAAAAGACCCGCTGAAAAATCTTTAACCCAGGCAATTTTCAGGTTTCAAACACCGTGAAAACTACGAATAATTTAGATTCCCTTTTAGATAACACCAATAAATTACCTGTATCAGGTCCCAACCTTGCGACGTCTTATCGTTTTAGGTCTTATTTACGTAAAAGTTTTTCACTATCTTTCTAACTCAAACAGCGCGGTGAAGATAGCGAACGTTTCTTGTCCCAATACAATACATAATATGTATCTACTACACTCTATACCTCTAATAGTACAGCTCTGAGTTCCATGTCAGCTCAGGGAAGTCCCAATATTGTTATAAGACTACTTCTCTATTAAGGTTTCATCATTACCATTAAAGATAAAGATATTTATTTGCCAGAAAATATGTAACCGCATGGTTCTTAAATGTATCATTATGTGCAGTTATATTCTACCTTACATAGGAGTGAGGCAGGGGGATGTCATATCCCCGAAACTGTTCACGAGCGCGTTGGAAGATATGTTTAAGACGCTGGACTGGAAAGACAAGGGCATCAACATAAACGGCGACTACATCTCACACCTGCGATTCGCTGATGACATAGTCTTAATGGCGGAGTCGCTAGAGGAGCTGAACCGGATGCTGGACAGTCTAGCTTCAGCCTCCCGATGTATCGGTCTTGGCATGAATTTGGATAAAACCAAAGTCATGATCAATGCCCACATTGATCCAAGACCGGTGATCGTACATGGCCACCTTCTCGAAATTGTTTCTGAGTACACTTACCTCGGGCAGATTTTGCAGTTGGGTAAAAACAATTTCGAGAAGGAAGCCAAGAGGAGGATCCAGCTAGGCTGGGCAGCGTTCGGAAAACTACGTCGAGTCTTCTCGTCATCCATACCGCAATGTTTGAAAACGAAAGTTTTTAATCAGTGCGTCCTACCAGTCATGACCTACGGAGCTGAGACGTGGACACTCACGATAGGGTTGGTCCACCAGTTCAAAGTCGCTCAGCGCGCTATGGAAAGAGCTATGCTCGGAGTTTCTCTGAAGGATAGGATTCGTAACGAATACATCCGACAGAGAACTAAAGTCATCGACATAGCTCAGAGAATTAGCCAACTGAAGTGGCAGTGGGCCGGCCATATTTCGCGAAGAACCGATAACCGCTGGGGTAAACGTGTTCTTGAGTGGAGACCGCGACTCGGTAAACGTAGTGTAGGACGCCCTCCGACCAGGTGGGATGACGATCTGCGAAAGACTGCTGGCAGATGCTGGATGCGACAAGCCGAAGACAGGGCGCTATGGCGCTCATTAGGGGAGGCCTATGTCCAACAGTGGACTAACATAGGCTGATGATGATGATGATGAGGCATGCAAATCTTTATTTTTGGCCTGGTCAATTCATTGCAGGGTGGGGTTCTGCATACCCCATTCTAGGCTTCATGCATCCAAGTTTGCCCTTTTGAGTATGTAGTCAAACCAATAATAAAGCAACCCGGTTCCATTCACCTTTAATTGCTACCATAGAACTTTCTCCTTATTTTGATATCGATTAAAAAAGTGAGAGACTGCACACAAAATGCACGAGATTAAAAAGCTACCTACCTACTCAAAGCACTACTTCTAGCATCAAGTAGAATTGAAGATATACTTCATGGAACTTACCTGCTTTAGCATAGGTATTTCTTTTATCGAAGACGACGCTCGCGCTGCTAAGAAGGATTTATAACCCGCCATCTTGAATTCACATCCCAACTAATCTCGACAAATCTACTTCTTACTATCGTACACACTTACGTTTTACTATATAACTATTATGAATGTCGATTCAATTCGTTCCTACACAAAAACAAGCAATAAAATTGATGATAAGCAATAATTCCGCCCAGTCACATATTGCCAGGCCCTTTCTATTAACACTGCCTACTTCCTTATTGCCATTCGGTACATGATATTGGAAGAGCTAAAAAGGCTAGTGTCAACCGAGGCCCATATTGTAAGTACTTACGAAGCGCATGGTATCGAAGCTTCGATATATCTGCAGAACCATGAGTTTTCGCACCATATTTCGGTCTTTTTTATGTAAGTAATATTTTTAAATAATGATCATCATGTAGTTCAATTAATTATTATTTATTTTATTCTATTTTATTTTCACAGTACCTAATAAGGGTTGCTGGAGCTTAGAGCTCGCTATTAGCGGTAAGGCCGCAGATTGTGTCTTTGTGCTAGATCTTGTATAATTATAATCTTTTGGGATTGATGGTGCAATAAAGAAATATTCCACTCTACCTCTATTAGGTTTACCAATATAATATTATTAAATTAATATCCAACACTGGTATAACGTGGGCTGGTGATGATGATGTTATAAAAATACCACGTTACACTCAAAATTTAATGAAATTCTATGTGACCTGCCTCCTGAATCAGATATCTAGGACGAAAATATAGCCCTAAATGGTTGCCTGAATCATTTATCTCAGAGGCACAGGTGTTAAATATTGGGCCTATCTAAGATTTATATTATTTTAGTACCTTTTATTTTTCCCAAATTTTGCATGGAACAAAATATTTAGGTAATAAGACCGAATACCTACTGTACGTTTTGATATTTTACTTTGATTTATTTTTTGGTGTGCTTGTTTGAATTGAAGAGGCTCCTAGACCGGTTTGAAAAATAGGTACTTTCACCATTAAAATCCTACGTTTTCCACGATCAACATATTAAGATATAGAAAATTTAAAAAAAAGTAAGGATAAGGATAATCCGTATGAAATCTCGTGCGAACCCGTGCGAAGCCGTCTGCTAGTGTACGATAAAGTGTTCATTCACCTTTTACATTAGATTACAGCGATAGCGATCTGAACTCTTTCTTGTCTTACATTCAAATACGAATTCCAATAGTAAGAAATCGTTTGCCGTTAAAGCTGAGAATAGCATATATCAGACCTACATCGCCGTTCCCTTCCATGAGACATAAAGAGGAATTATCATCAATACCCTTCGAGACAATACTGGATGAGTCTGCGCCGTCTCGGATGCTGCGACTCCAATTTCTTTAGATGGAATCTTTTACGCTTAGAAGATATCATTGGATGGACAGACGGCGATGTTTGTGTGAATGGAAAAGTTGAGAACTAACCGAGTTATCTTTTACGAATGCACTATCAGCAAATACGTAACTTCGTAAAGTGGATAGATGGGAAGGAGGCCTTAAAATAACAAGTTAGATAGCTACATGCATAGCAATAGTTTTTATAAAACTGATAGCATGTACGAGTAGATACGATTTGATTCAATATTTGAGTATGATAAATTTGATTTTATTGATATTGATTTTTTCAAAACTTTTAGTCCAGTATTTTTACAAAAAACTTCAAGAACACATTCCACTCTCACGTTGGTGTGATGACAAAATTATTTCTCAATAAAAAATTAACATACGTAAGGTTGTAATGGTAATTTGTAAAACTTAATTTATTTTTCTAACGGGTTTACTTATAAAATGTTGTGTTAATGTACTTATAAAACGGGTGATGTATTTATAAAATGTAGCCTTTCTTATCATGAACATATACATAAATATTTTTCAAAATCGTAATCAGGAGCTTGGAGATTAAATCGACTCAGTCATAGCGACCTAGGTAGCCCTAAAATCAATACCTACCTACCCAGTGATATTTTTGTAACCAGCAAAACTCCAGCATGCCGCAGTAAAACAGTTCAGCTGATGGATTAAGAGATTTCGCGAGGAGAGTGCGATGACGTCGTCGGTCGAAATACTGTGGAACGAAAACGTGAACATGTGGGATTACAGTTTTGCACGGCATCTCTTACTTACTGCGTCATTTAAAAATGTTTCAACCAAAAAATATTGTTTCTGAGCTCAGTTAAACAAATTATTTAGTTTGTATCCAGATTTACAGTTTATTACATAAAAAATCGGAATTAGGTTAATTTCGATTTTATGTATGTTTTACTTGAGTATAACAATAATAATGTTTATCCTGGATGCCCATGTTAAAATTATGCATTACAATCGCCAACGGCGCTTATCAGGGGAGGATTTTGTTAAATTGTATGTTGCACAGGCTGTAGATGATGATGATCATAGATTTATTTTGTTTCGAATTATTTATTTACACGTACAGACTCCACAAAAACAGTTCAGTACAGCAACGGTGCAATAGCAGATATTGCCCTAGGTCTTATGCTTGTTCGAGTGGGCGGACCCATAACTCACATATCACTCTTGGACTACCTCAGTGTTTTGCTATAGCTCGTTAGTAATTAAAGCATTAATGGTCAAGATAGAACTGCATTTTGATATACAACGACTTCGTAGATATGTCACTGTTTACCGGACTACCATCGGAAGAGGGTTACAAGGTTGGCATCCTAAGTTTAATTACCGGTACTAGTTCGATAGTAACAAATGAGGTGTCATATGATTTGGCTCAATACCCCGTAAGGCTTTTTGATGTCAGATAAAAATGGAGGTCTAACGAAATAGCGGGGTAGGGGTCGAAAAACTCAATGTTAGTAAATAATGCTCGGGCATCCTTGCAAAAGCCTTTGTTTGTATTTTCCAAAACTGTTTCTCACAGGTAAATAAAAGGTAAATAAAGAGAAAAATTTATTAATAATGATAAGTTTAGTCGAGATTCCGTCGAGTTTCTTGTTCTTAAAGTATATTTAAATTATAAGAACAAGAAACTCGACGAAACCGCTCCAACAAGCAATAGTCATAAGTATGACAAAGACTTAAGTCCTACTGCTGCTATAATCGTTACAATAAGACAGTTTTTCGCCTGTCGTGCTTTGGAAATCAGCAAGCACAGGCACGCCGACATTGAGGATCCCACAGGGAAATGTGTCACGGGAATCACGTCTTTGTCATCCGCTGGCGTCTGGAATTTCACGCCGGCAAAATAAGATTTAGCTGTGACGTGCACCCAGAATTTCAATGGATGAAGTTTCAGAGTAGCTTAGTCACAGAAATCAGGATCAATTCGTATAATGGAGGTGAATTTTCTGAAGGACAGGTTTGTTTGTGATTTCGTTAGGTTTTGTTTAGGAAAAATACTATCAGTAAAATAAACGCTGCAAAACTGGAAATCATGCCTCAAAGCAATGATAATTTTAGATAAGTAATATGATGGATGACGCACACTAGTTATCCCTACTAACTGTAGTGCGCTGCCGAGGCTAGGCACTTAATGCATTAAGTATATGCAATTATGTCATGATTATCACCACATTCAAATTTTAGTGACAGTTTAAGCAAAAAGCGCTAGCCATAAAACTTAGTAAATATTATCATTATAATATTAAATATTGAGGAGTATCATAATTAACTCTATAAAACTCCAGTCATCTTGTGACCACGACAGTATGTAAACCTGCTGAAACTTCGAGAAAAATAAGTAAATAAACGCGTTAAACACCCGTTATAAAAGTACTTAATTATGTGTTCAGATCGCGTTACATTAAAATATTTATTATCTAAGGAGTTTGGAAATACAAGTCTTCAAGTCATCCAAAACACGTCAATTGGACATAGGCCTCCCCCAAGGACCCCCATGCGACCTGTGCTAGGCTACGCCTATCCAGAGGTTTTCCGCGATTGTCACGACAAACAATTAATAACGCACTTCATTATCCTCCTGTGTCAATTAACGCTTTTACCAGCGCTCTTATAGATCTACAGCTACACTTTACACCTGAAGCTTTAGTTATGCTTCCGAAACCTTATAAACGTAAAAAACATCCAAAAAATGAAAAAATAAGTCTGCTACCAGTCTAATCGTAACGTTTGTCCCGAGGCAGGAATCAAATCCAAACGTCGCGGACGGATTATCCTCGCGGCGCCATAAAAGTTATTGAAAAAGATTTGATAATTTTGATAAGTTATTGAATATAATTGGATACTCCATAATTACATACATCATGATTGGAATCATCAGCGATCTTACCTGACCTATTCGTTTCTTACGATTCGCAAATTCCAAACTGCCATAACTCAACAAGTTCACTTCTCCATCTATTGGTAATCGGAAAGCGATTAATATTCTTCGGATGACTATCCTGTCGTTGGAAACTAATTTCCAATAGATTTATTGTTGTTTTCAACTGATTTACAGTCACGTGGTTACGTATATTTCTATACTAGCTCTGCCCATGTGCTTTACTTTATAAAAACAAGCATAAAGTCAAAATTTATCGTTGATTCAGAAAGGCATGTGAACAAAGAGTATCATCATTATAACCATTCAGGCAATAATAGTCCACTTGTGGACATAGGCCTCCCCTGATGAATGCCATAGATGGCAATAGTAATCATTTGGGGGTTATTGCCAAAGATTATACTAGAAATTAATTATTTACAAAGTATATGGTGTCGTCATCTGGAGTTTTAAATTGTCTGATTATCTTAAAGAGATGAAACATTGGTATTCTTCCAACACAATATAGGTTCGTAGTAAACCTGATAACGTTCAAAACAGACAATTTTCAAAAATTTACAGAATAGGCTGACAGATTGTTCTTGCACCTAAAAAGGGACTATAATTCAACATTTAGTAATTAGCGAAAAATGTCATGTTAAATTTTGTATAATACATACACAAATGAATAATATTATATAAATGCCATATATTAGATTTCCTTAATTCTTCAATATTATCGTGCAAGATACTTTAAGACTTTTATAATACATAAATAAATAACAATAATAATACTAATCATAATAAACTATAATAAATATCATTGCGTACTTTACTTACATTAATGAATAAGCGACATATAAGCTTTATGGAATTGATATTCATACACCCGGTTGCTCGTTAGCCGAATAACTAACTAATCAATCCACGTTCAAATCCTTCTTGCTCTTGCCGAATTGTTGTGGAAAAGGGATTTTTTAATGGATTCGTTAACTATATTAACAAGATTACAGATCTTTTTCGAATAAATATTTTATTTTAAAGAGAAAAACAAACATACATACCTTTTTACTTTTATACAAAGTATGATGAATTGCCATTCAGCAAGCTTGTTAAAATTTTTGTGATTTATTGAATTTGCGAATGGGTTTTTGTTTATCGCTTTTTTGTTCAATGTAGTAATTCAAACTTTTAACCTATATCCATAAAAGTCAGGACAACTGCCGGGTGGTCGTCGTAAAAATTACTCAAATTTATTGGCTCGCACTGAAAATATTTCGAGCCTACACCACAGGGTAGGCAGTTAATTTCCGCCCTAATGCGTAACATAATTATGTTACTTCTTGAGCAATTTTGAAATATTTGGCCGTGTGGTGGCGGCATAGAATTCCACCACCACCACCACTCTTCCCGTGGGTGTCGTAAGAGGCGAGTAAGGGAGACACAATGGGCGGGCAGCAGCGCCCTCTGCAGAACAGCTCCACCAAACTGCGATCCCCAACCTGCATGCCCAGCGTGGGGATTATGGGCATTAACCCCTAAATGATAAAATGCCATCTGCTGCCAATACCAATGCTGCTCTTATGCATGTTTAACTATAATTAATGTTAGAGCACACATTAACTCGTCTTTGTAACTTATCCGGCTTAAAATTAAATAATATGAAAGTTCGTGCTCCTTTGAGCTCACCACCCTTGAAGTTTTGTTGTAAGCGTTCGTTGCATTCATCTACCCTTCATTATGCAGTCTTAAGAGCACCCATTGATTCTTCTATGTATAAAACTAGCGATCCGCCCCGGCTTCGCACGGGTCATAAACAAAAATTTTAAAAAATATACACACTAATACGATGGGTTTTACAGTTTTCATACGGATCCCTATCGTTTTTTAGCAGTATTGGGGTTTTATTTTATTAATAGAAAAAGAGGTTGTACATTAGCGCACGGTTTAATTGTAGAATTTTTTAAATAAAGTTTTTAAAATATTATATAGCCTCTGTTCATCACGGTAAATTTAGGACATAATAATAATGGCGAAAATAATTTTTCAAATCGGTCCAGTAGTTACGGAGCCTATTCAATTCAAACAAACAATCAAATCTTTCCTCTTTATAATATTAGTATAGATGAGAGTGGTTTTTGCTTGTCATATAAAATGTCTCACCACATATTATAACGCAAAGTCGCTTTCCGCGGTCTTTCTGTCCCTATGCGTACTTAGATCTTAAAAATTATAAAACAATTTTTAAAGCAGTTTCTACATAGATAATAATAAATAAATAATGCTGGACAATCCACACCTTGCCCCAAGCTAAGCAGAGCTTGTGATATGGGGATGTTTGTTTGTTTGTTTTATAAGGTTCTTTATTTAACTTAAATATTTCACAAAGTAGATACTAAACACTATTTAGAATCTAACAAATTACAAATTTAACATAACACTTGTATATACTTGTATACATAACACTTTAATACAAACACTTGATAAATCATACATTACTTAAAATTATAGGTTCACAATTTTTTATATCAATATAATGACTATTATGAGCACTTTGTATAGCGCGCATTTTTAAAAATAAGCTTTTTGTTTTCCAGCCTATCGTACTTTTCGGTATTTATAAGAAACGACAAAAATTTGGACAAAAGTAATTCCTAATCTTTAAACATGATAATGGGGATGACTGATATACATAATACGATTTGTAATGTATGTCTTCGTTTGGAGCCGGGGTGGATCATTAGTATAATATAAAAAAAATAAAGAAACATTTGAAAAATACTTTTACCAGTAGAATCTAACATTATCCCAGATGATCATAGACTATAGAACATTTTTAAAAATTTAGGGATCTGTGTGAAAACTTTAATCAAATACGCACATTCATTTATTCTGCCTCATGGCCATTAATAAATAATAAAGTTTATTGGAAATTGATTTGAGTATTAAAAGAGGATTTCCGCAATCGAGTCCGAAAATCATAGAGTCGTTACGGATTTCCGAAAAAACTATTTATTATTCAATTAGCGGTTTACCCCGGCTGGTTCGCACTGGTATTTAACAAAAAATATTTTTTTTTGATATACACACACATAGTCTCCTTGGGTAACATTATTGCAATATGCATAGCGATGCCTAACTTTTTTTAAATACTTCTATGTCTAGGTCCTAGATCATCAGGGATAATGTAGAATTCTAATGGTGAAATTATTTTTCAAATCGGTCCAGTAGTTTCAGAGCCTATTTAACTCAAACATACAAACAAACAATCAAATCTTTTCTCTTTATAACATTAGTAAAGATTTGTTCCCAGGTAACTTTTTTTAGCAGGTAGAGAATGCTACCTAGCATGTTTCTGTTTATGTTTTTTTTTATGTTCGCCTATGTTCAACTCTTGTGCAATAAATGATAATAATTCTATTCTATAACTTTTTGTACGTTGCACGTTCTTAAAAGAGACCATAGTTACAAACTCATTTAAAAACTTGAAGCAGTTCCCGCTTCCAATTGAAGCCAAGCTGTTACGGAAAGCGGTCAAGTGATTGTAGTGTTCAGTGGAGACTTCTGTTTGTTATTCAGCTGAAAAATATCGCAGTTGTAAAAAGTATAAACTATTTACTTCAAAGTTTTCCACATTTCATCTCGATAGAAAAGACGCTTCGGTAATAATAGACATATAAGATACTATACACCTCCGTGGCGCGGTGGGCGAAGGTCCGCCTACGACGCAGGTTGTAGGTACGATTCCCGCCTCGGGACAAATGTTTGTACTATCTGAAGATATTTCTTCAGGGAGTTCTAGTAAAGTATCTATATAAAGTATCTATCAATTTAATATGTTGTAATAATATATGATATACTTATCAGTCATCAGTCCTTGTTAATATTAATACTCAGGGTATTTGGAAGTAAGCTTATTTTGATGATCATGATCGAATCTAGAATGTTCTAGTGTAGTATAAATAATCTATATCTATGTATATCTAAATTTTTAAAAGTGTTTAACGTAAAATGAAATCAGTAGGTACTTACCTCTTTTACCCGATTTATGCCAATTAAGGTAACCCATAGCTATCAATGAGATTAATTTAACAATAATGCGGTTTCCACGTGATTACATGTTTAATTAATGTTCAACAACTAAAAATTAATTGATCAAACACAGCTTAATTGCAACGCGATAAAGTCCAATTTGTCTAGCAATTACCGAACATTGCTCGTCTCGTTGTCATTACTGGTAATAACGTGGTTAGTGTAGAGTGATTGGAATGATTTATTACAGTAAAACTTTTAATAACAAAGGAAATTACATTTAAATAACCTAATTAGAACCAGTATTGACAATTGCATCAATTGAGCTAACTGGATACTGTTGCAAACAAACTACAGGTAGCTTAAAACTGATTCATATTAATACCAGTTGGGAGACAAGTGTACCCAAGATGCTGGTTGCATTGGCTCGCTGTATGGCAATGCTGATGCGCAATATAATTTTTATTACCGTAATCCCTTTGATGATTTTCAGTAGGTACAAAGCTTACTGCATAAATATAAAAAAAAACTAAAATTAATCTTATATACAATTTTCTCTACCCCGCGATTTAAAACGCAATGTTCTTCTACTTTTCTTTACATATCTACTCACCGTCTTCTGTGGAAAAGGCATGCGTAGAAAATTCAGGCCCTTTTGTGCATCATCAGAATTTTATTAGACGTTTTGTTGCATTATATATCGTAAAGTTAGCTGGCAATTTTTTAACGTTTCTGCTGAATTAATAATAATAAATATCTTGAATAACGGCTTCTTTTTCGGTCAACGAATTTTGCCATTCAACATGGCAAACCTGCCAGCATTTTGGGCAGTCTGCATTCTAGTAGTTCAGAATTTTAGGAATTTGATATTATGTGTAAATATGTAGGAGAAACCGATTCGTTTACCACAACAGCAACGTAGACTTAGTATATTACCTGAATATTCCCCTAACGATATTATATCTTGCTAATTTCTTTCTAATCTCGCAATCAAAGCGAAAAGGATTCTCAAGGTTTTGTGGTTTTTCCATATTTGCCTTCAGGTCAGCGTATTTTACAAATTGCTCAAAATGATAATTTTATCTACTTACTTAAACCCATTTTCAGGGTACTTAGAAACCTTGTTTGTATGATGAATATGAATGTAAGTATAATAATTATGCGCAAAGGTTTTATTAGGTTTTCGCATAATTTTATGGTAATGAGCGTTGAGCTGTATTTTATAGGGTCGTAAAATAAATTTTAAAGTCGTAAAAGTTAAAATTATAATAAAAGAAGGCTTTAGAGGATTGAAGACGGTGTTATTTTAATTTAATATAAATAATGCTGGACATCCATAGATATTTTTACTATACATAGAAAACACCCAGAAAGGCTGGGTGTTTGTAGATCATACTAGTATTTTCTCCCGAGAAGGGAATCATACCAACAACCTTCTTAGTTTGTCCAATAAGTATCATTACCATTGCAGCATTTTATAAATCCAGTACTGAATGTAGGCCTCCTCAAATTACCTCGATCCTATCATCATCATCATCATCTGAATATAGGCCTCCCCTAATGGGCGCCATAGTTGGCATTATGTATCATTTGCGGGTTATTGCCCATAATCCCCACACTGGGCATGCGGATTGGGGATCGTAGTTCAGTGAAGTTGTTCTGCAGAGGGCCTGCTGCCCGTCCGCCGGTGTGTTTCCCTTAGTCGCCTCTTACGACACCCACCATAGATCCTATCATAGTCTGCGAATTGACAGATGTCGTCAACCAAATATTTGTGGTTTAATCCGCGGTCTAGTGTGCTTTTGTGGTCTCCACTCCCAGCAGTCTTCACATCGATCGCTCCATGTCTATTTGAAGAATATTCCCCACTTTCTTTGTAGTTTCTTTTTTAGGTACCAAAATGTGTGATTCTGTAAAAATACTATTATATTGTGACAAACCCATAGTCAAGCTATTAGTTTAGCAGAGCAGAACCCCCGTTTCACCACATAATTTAACCTGCAAAACCGATTTATGAATTGGTGCAGTAGCCAAGCGCCAAACTATTTTGCGAACTATTTTATCTATTATTACTACAATATGAAGTATTATTTCCAAGTTACAACCACTACAATAAGATCACTTAAGACAAAGCGTGTCTGCGCCATATTTACTATGGTGAGTGAATCAGATTACTCGCACTTAACGTTACTCGCGGGTTAATTAGCATCATTCAAGTTAATAGCTCTCTGCGATACTGCCGTCTTTTGTAGGTTACTAAGAAATTGTAATATTAATAACTATGTAATAGCTATTGCGGCTGCGGTCACGTGGTAGGTACCCAAATTCAGCGTAGCCTCGTGGGTAATGCAATGCAGTTCACTGAAAGATTTAGAAAGATAAAGAACATCGGTTGCTCAGTCGTAGGAGAAATTTTATTTATACTGAATATTTTTTTTTTGATTTTCATGATACATTGTTGCAAGCGGAAACGTGACCGGGGCTTCGCGAACCAAACAGATTACATCTCAGCAATGCGGCCTTTTATTTGCATAATGGCGAAAACAGTACAAGTCAAAAGCAAGGAAAAATGCATGATTTTAATATGAAGTCTTTGTTAAATGTTACCATATAACAAAGAAGATAGATTTTGGAACAGAGTAAAACAAAAGTATTAAGAGTGGTAAACGCTGTATACCGTACACAAATCTCCCGCGGCAGATAATAAAACCAGAACACGTTTTCGTACTAATTTAACTTGCCACGTTGCTTTTAGCAAAGATACATTTTGTTACGGGTGATGGCGGTTACCAGGATAAACCTGTTTGTTTACGGTGCCTGGTCACGGGTTTTGAACGGTTAATGTAAAGAGGCGGCTCACAATATTAATATTTTTACCTATTATATATATTATTTAGTTATCGTACCTGTGTTTCTGTGTTACTGAAGTGTATCTAATTTTCTTTGTGAACATAGATAATTATATAACAATATAAATAGCAGTCTCTCATTGGAAGACTCTAAATGTTAAGGCGCATACAGGAGCGAATGACCTTGAGCAATTTGGGCGGGGCTATGGTTTCGCCCCGCACCCTTCCGCGCGCCCCCCGCCGCCGGCGCCGCATAGCCAAGAAAATGTAATAGATTTCGCGCGTAAGCCGCAAAAGATAAGTAGAAATCCTTCATGGCCGCGCGGCGCGGCGTGGTAAACCAAGCCGGCTGCTGACACGCGATAATTACGGGTTCAATTCCCACTGCGGGATATTTTTTTACAAATTGTCTATCTTTATTTATGTCTGTGCTGTTCTTGTGAAGCTAAATAAATGTATCTTTGTCTTTAAAATTCTGCAAGTATTTGTTCTTGGTCTGAGAACAGAACTCGGTACTTTAGGTAAGTAATAAGTATGTATGTTACCGCCTTACCGCCTCTTGTTACTACCCGCGCGGCGCGGGGCGTTCGCGTTGTAGGTAATTTCCTTCTAAACTAGCCTACCTATATTCCAATCATTCGAAAGTTTTATGCAAATCAGTTTAGTAGTTAGGTACATGGTAACAAACATTCATACAAGCTTCTCTAATTTTCAATGTTTGTAGGATATCAATGATAGGTAGGTTATACGGGTGGAATAATTTGAAACAATAAATCTCTGAGCTAAAGGAAAAAGGTCATAATGGACCATGAGAAAAAAATTACCATTACATGGTATTTACATATAGGTTTTTACACCTATTCAAAGAAATGATGCCAGAAATCGGATGTAAAGATTTGATAAAACAGTAAATTTCTAAGCAAGAGGAGAAAGGGCATCCTGGACCAAGAGACAAATTTACTTTTATATAGTAGATTTTTTTTCTTTTATTTTCTTTCTGCTGTTTTTTAGGGGTTTGAAACCGAGGTCAAAACCCTAAAAACCAGCAGAAAGAAAACAAAAGAAAAAAATCTACGATATATAAATTTTGTCTCTTGGTCCAGGGATCCTTATGACTTTGATTCTGTTTTGTGTTTTGAATCCATAATATTTCAGAAACTACTGCAGCTATTGACTTGAAATTTTAAATAATAATACATTTAGTGCGCCCGCACAGATTTATAGAAAAATAATTAAAAAATTAAAATGAAGATTTTCAGTACAAATTTTGAAATCGAAATTTTAAATGGGACCTACAGAAATTAAGGTGGTATGAAATGAAAGGTACTGATTTGTGCATTTCGTTTTGGAAATGGTCGAAAAAATTACCATTCCCCCTCCCCCCCCCCACCTATCTCCGAAGATTGCACAGCGATCGATGTAAAATGTACCAACTATTTGAAGATATGGATCTATATTTTACAGGAAAAATATAAAGAAGTCTGTAAAAATAATACTTTTTGAAATATGGTCAAAAAAGGGTAGGAAAAATTTCTAAAGGGGTGACTACCAGAGAAGTCTGTTAACATAACTACTTATAAAAATTATGGTCAAAAAGGGGGGGGGGGATTTCTAAAGGGGAGACTACCCCCGTCGAGTGGGGTGGGGTATCAATTTGCACATTCCAAAACAGTTTTTGAAATTTCAAAAGGTTTTATACTTTTCGAAATATTTTGATAAAGGTCGAAAAATTGGCCATTCCTCCCCCTCTATCTCCGAAGATTGCAGAGTGATCGATATAAAATGTACAAAGCGTTTTTAGATATACAATGTGTCTGGTCACCGGTGTCGGAGACTTAGGGGAGGGGGGGGGGGGGTGATATACGGTAAATTTTATCGAAAAATCACTATTCCTATTTTTTTTCTACCTCCATTGCAAAATGGCAGCCATTTTGTTTTTTTTTGCCTCGAAGCACGGGTGCTTGTACTGATTTAGCTATAGCAACCCATGTAGAGGTCCTAGGAAGACGATAGAGAGCTCATTTGATAGCCAATAATGTGGACAATAAAGCAGTGATAACATTGTTTCCATTTCCATTTTATAATAGAGGAAAAAATAATTTATAAAACAAAAACAAGATTTAAAAAAAAAAAAAAAATTGAATTATTAGAATGAAAAAGTCATAGAATCCAAACCCGTGCTTCGAGGCAAAAGAAAACAAAATGGCTGCCATTTTGTCATGGAGGTAGAAAAAAAATAGGAATAGTGATTTGTCGATAAAATTTACCGTATTTCACCCCCCCCCCCCAAAGTCTCCGACACCGGTGACCAGACACATTGTATATCTATATTTTACAGAAAAACATAAAAAAAAAATTAAAAAAAAATTGTAGGTACCAACGCATTTACCTACCCATTAATCTCTGTAGTAACCGCAACCTCTTGCGTTGTAAGCCCACCGCGCCAAGAGGTCGTCAATAAACGTAACAACCTAAACGACAAAAGTTCAAAACCCTCTGCGCGCGAGTTACACTCGCAATTGTCGTACTTGTTTATCTAGAATTCTAGATAATAATGTACAAGTACAAAGGGTGGCCGTCGCGAAGAAAACCCGTAAAAATACTCGTAAATAAAAAATACCCGTAAAAACGCGATAAATACCTACCCGTTAAAATAGTAATTATGATTTCAGATCTCGTAAGTTTAAAAATATCCGAGCTCTAGGAGATGAAAAAAGGCTATGTACCATTTTTACCCAGTCTCCTTTACATTTTGAATCCCATTCCCATTTCATAACAGTAAGTAAGGTGGGGGTGTACCTACCTAGTGCTTCACTTTGGAGAGTCATAGAACTGTTGCAGCCATACTAGAATTCTGAAGACGATCATGAACCGCGTTAGGAAGAATGCCGTACGAACATATTTTATTTCGTCGTCGCATAATACATCATAGCTACCTACCTAATATTAGCTACCTACCTAAGCGTAATGGATGTTTTACCTGTAGCAAAACATTTTCACTCCAGTTTCAACTTGTCCGGTCACTGTAAATCTATAAATAAATAATAATGTAAGATCTATACTAATATTATAAAGAGGAAAGATTTGATTGTTTGTATGTTTGTTTGTTTGTTTGTTTGAATTGAATAGGCTCCGAAACTACTGGACCGATTTGAAAAATTATTTCACCATTAGAATCCTAAATTTTCCGTGATGAACATAGGCTATATAATATTTTCAAAAAAGTTAGGGATCCGCATGAAAAATTGAATAATTGAACCGTGCGCTGTATATTCAAACTCTTTTTCTATTATGGCGCGTCAGAATAGAAAAAGAGGTTGAATATTATAGCGAACGGTGCTTGCTTTTTCTCTACGGCCAGTGTCAGTTATGGAGTGTCGAGTCAATGTCAAAAATACCAACGCTGTTAGAAAAAGCAAGGGATCCGTATGAAAACTGTGAAACCCATCGTATTAGTGTGTATAATTTCTGAAATATTTGTTTAATACCCGTGCGAAGCCGGGGCGGGCCGCTAGTTAGTAATAAAACAAATAAATGGGTAGGTCTAAGGAGTATTTACTTACATTGTCGTTCATTTGTTCCTACCTAGTTTAGTACCTACCCGATCTCCTAAAATAAATATACAAATATGTAAAATCTACATAAGATTGCTAATAGGTAGTTACAATAGCATAAATTTTCTAAAATAACGAGCTTTCCGAGCTCTGGCTTTCTTCAGCTTACTGATCTTCGGAATTTTCAATATTTTACAAACTGTCTTACACCAAATAAAGCGTCCATGCGCGGATAACTTTGAATAATAAATAAAGCGTCTATATGCATCAATATAGCATTATAGTAAAAAAGCAAAAGTACGCCTCGCGCTCACCTAGAGCGCGAGGCAGACGAACACAACCTCCCCGTACGACAGTCAGGGTTTCACTGCCGCCCGTCGCCCGCGCAGACTACCTTCAAAGGTTACCGCCCACTAATCATACGCCAAAATTTAAAATAATGATTTTCTATGTGAAAAACCGTCGTATCACAAAATCATACGTTCAGTTTGAAGATAAAGTCTTTGCCGACATGATGGTGAAAAAAAAAGTATAAAATTCTAAGTAGATACACTTTTTCAGTCAGAAACAGCTCCACTTTGTGATTTTTTTTCACCAGGTAAACGAGCACGTAGAACATTTTTGTACGTTCACTTTACAGATAAAAGGTCAATGTATAACATATATTTTTTTCAGCCCATAAAATTGACTACTCTAGGAGGAGAAAGCCTCCAAAGAGGAGCAATCAGCTACTGTATGCGCCTTAAGGTAAGGTGATGTAAATGGTAAAGTTAAGAATACAAGAATACAAGAAGTTAGTAGTCATTAAGTTTTTGAAGAATTGTGTGTATATCATCATTGCGTAAATAAATAAATAGAATGAAATATTTTAAAAGTTTTTTTGTAATATGAGGGTGTATAAATATAGCATTTAACATAGATATACTGTTTAGTCTACTTTCCTTGCTTATTTAAGTAATCTTAACCAATAAATAGCTCTCTCTAGTTACTCAAATCAGCTGTCTGTAAAAAACAAATATAAAAACATTACGATGACAATGAAAAAATATAAAAAACCCAATGAATACAATTCACAGAACTCCACCATTGACTTTCCGGAACATTTGATCAAATGGAATCGCAATACTAAATCAGAGATGATAGATTTTTGCGAGTCTATGAGACCGAGTTGGAAACGTGCCAAGAGCTTAGTTGGTGGTCAATTTTTGTACTCCGGGTTTTTTGCTTGGGGAAACGTAAATGCGATGGACAAAGAGAGTATAAAATATTTAGTGAAAAATTGGTGTGATAAAATATTTTATTATTCAGACATCGGTGTACTTTGAGCATATGTATGTATTATGTATATTTCTTACCAGAGATGACGGGTGGATTGGATATGACTGTACCAAAGCAGACGATTTGTAACTAAGAAAGAGCGACTATTTGACATTCTGTCCATTTGAAAATCTGACCTTATGAAATAAAGGGAAGGTTTATACGTATATCAAGCATTGGTATCAGCATAGTACCCGTACGAAGCAGGGGCGGAATGCTAGTCAACACTACTATATAAAGAGGAAAGATTTGACTGTTTGCTTGAATTTCTTACGCTCCGAAATGAATGGACCGATTTGAAGTTCTTTTCCATATTAGAATCACACATTATCTCAGATAAACATAATGCGATAGAATATTTTCAATAAGTAATGGATCCGCATGAAAACTTACAAAATACAACGTAAAAATTTATATTTTTTTACCACGGTATTGATACGAAGCTGGGGCGGACCGCTAGTACCATGATAAAGGCCATTTATGGCATTGCATCACTTTTGTTTTCAAACCAAAATTGTAGTTCAACGTTCACTCAATAAAATAAATGTCAATCTACATGCCAATACAGTAACAGAAACGATTCGCTTTTTTGGCAAAGAATATGAAAGCGAACAATGTTTGCTACATTTAAGTAAAAGGTAACTGGGTATTGTTTTTTCCACTTAAAATGATTGATTGATTGACACACTTCTTGCTGTCTGTCTATACTTATGTATGCGTAGATCTTTAAAACTACGCCTCGGCGTGCGAGTGTAACTCGCGCGCCGCGGGTTTTGACCTTTTGTCGTTTAGGTAGGTACGTACGTATATTGACGACCTCTGTGGCGGGGTGAGTCAAGGTCCGGCTACGACGTAGGAGGTTGCGGTTTCAAACCCGCCTCAGGACCAATATTTGTACGATCTGCAATATTTGATTGGGGCTAGATGATGTTGTGTGGATTTTCCGGCATTATCATAAAAATACTTCTAAAAATACATATTTCTAGCATCAATTCATTTGATTCGTTGAGACACAGGAGTAAGTACCTAAATGAATTTTAGCAATAGCTTTTATTTTTAAAAGTCAACACACCATTAATTATACTAAGTCCTGAAATGCTAAATCTCCATCTGCAATCTTGAGGCCGTCTTCACTGCTGAATAGTTTTTTCAAGTTACCCTGAATAGGTGCGAAAAGGTTTATCTGGTCAGCTGTCCCCAAAAAAGACCGGTTAAGTACGAGTAGAGTTTGTTCGCTGAAGGTTCTGCTAAACTCCGTTTTTTGTACCCCAAGGGTCATACTACCTACTCAAGTCTTCATACGACATAGTGAAAGATGGATGAGTTGAAGGCCCGTCGACATCGTAATATTATGTGATAATTTATTTTAGGTCTGTATGACCTTGTCTTAGGCTGTACTTTTTCCCTAGTTGATACAATTTATAATATTTTCTGTACTATGTCACAGTTTTTAATCTGAAAATCGGTAGTTACAAACACATACCCACACAGATAAAGGCGTTGTTACGTATTTCATTCAAAACTCTAACCACCTTTATATTCCGAAGTTTTTGCTATTATAGTCCGTAAGCCCTCGCATTTGGTGTTATCTCTAGAACATTAAGGGTGTATACTACCTCAAACTGCTAATTTTCAACTCCGCCGGATGTCCATATCGTCTAAACTACTGAATATTTGACTTTGAAATTGATATATGGTAAAGTTCAGGACTCAATCTATCGATCAATGTTTCGAAAACACGATTCCATAAAATTTTCTCGATAGAACAAAATCGCAAAGTTACCTCTAAATTTTTACTAAAACCTAAATTTCTCAATAAATACAGAAGTTCAGATCTTGACAATAAGCGTGGTAATAGAATTAAGTATAATAAAAATGTTTTATGATTCGGTTTTTACAAATAATGTCCTAATCTATACTAATATTATAAAGAGGAAAGATTTGATTGTTTGTTTGTATGTTTGTTTGTTTGTATGTTTGTTTGTTTGTTTGTTTGAATTGAATAGGCTCCGAAACTACTGGACCGAGTTAAAAAATTCTTTCACCATTAGAATCCTTAATTTTCCGTGATGAACATAGGCTATTATAATATTTTCAAAAAAGTTAGGGATCCGCATGAAAAATTCAATAATTGAACCGTGGGCTGGATATTCAACCTCTTTTTCTATTATGGCGCGTCAGAATAGAAAAAGAGGTTGTATAGCGCACGGTGCTTGCTTTTTCTCTACGGCCAGTGTCAGTTTTGGAATGTCGAGTCAATGTCAAAAACCCCAATGCTGTTAAAAAAAGTAAAGATCCGTATGAAAACTGTGAAACCCATCGTTTTAAAGTGTGTATAATTTCTGAAATTTTTGTTTAATACCCGTGCGAAGCCGGGGCGGACCGCTAGTTAATAGATAATAAGCTAAAACTTGATTTTTGGACTTGCGTTGCAATGCCCTGTCCCGCTCTTATAAACGCAAAATCATATGTCTAGCCTTTTCGCACAGAGTTGAGGTTGTATGCGCCCTTAAATAATATGCCAAAAAATTTCCATTTCCGCGGAACTTGAACCCGCGACCCTCCCTCAGTACGGGAGTGTACTGTCCGCTACACCACGAAATCAAATACCCGACTAGTTGAAAATCTTTGGAACTCTCTTCGTACTACAGCGCCGCTAGCCTACCAACAGGGGAAACATTTCGACCGAGCAGTATAAAATATAAGTACTCATCACTTAGCAGCTAGGGAAATTTAAAGTCTTCTTATACAAGTACTACATAATACCTGACTTTACCTATCGCCGGGTAAAACTCTCATTATTATGATTTATCGGTGTGTGTATTATGACAATCGGACAGAATGCAAGTAAATGTTCCTGTTGGCCCTTTTGGCTGCCGAACCCTAAAAATACTTGAGTTGAGAAGACACGTCCTGTGATTAATGGTGTACTTTACCAACAAAAGGCTCGAGTGACCGCGGACGGAGAACTGAGAGCCATAAAACTCTGGCCACTAATTTATCTTTCGTATTGTGAGCAGCCATACCTACCTGTTACTATGTGTTGGGAATAAGACGATGTTAGGAGGTAAAATGAACTTAATTGGTAATGCAAATCGTTCCCTAACCCGCATGCCCAGCGTTGGGAATATGGGCAATAACAAAATGATGAATAATGCCATCTATGGCGTTCATAAGGGGAGGCCGATGTCCAGTAGTGGGCTATTATAGGCTGGTGATGTGATGTGATGTGCAAATAAATAAATAATTCTGGACAAAAGACTCAGTGGATTAGTTGCATTTCGTGCGTCGACTTGAAGTAAACAACCAAGTAAGGTACAGTTCGTGCGTTTTGCGACGCAGCGAAAAGCTACCTAAACTTTTTGTACCATTAGCATCACCTAGCCCCAAGCTAGGCAGAGCTTGTGTTATGGGTACTAGATGGCTAATATGTACATAATACAATATATTAAATAGATATATATTTTTTATTTTATATAGATACAACCAGAACACCCTAAAAAACATCATCAATTGTAAAAAACCTGGAAGTTTTATTTTTCGCAAAAGCTACGTATTTTTTTTTTAACGCATTTTTCTTGGAAAAAACTACCAAACCTTTGCTAAGTCAAGAAAAAAGCAAAATTTTTGTAAAATTTTAAATCAAATCACTCAATTTATTTCGGTTCAATTAGCATCATCCGAACATACAAGTTCATCCATCTAATCATACAAACATTTTATTTAAGTTAAACCAATGCTTGTTAATTCTTCACTTATAAATTCCGAAACTAAAGATCGATCGGCATGAAATGTTTCGTTGGTGAAATTTTGTTACTGCGATAACAAAAAATATTTTTGACCCAGAAAAGTCGTGGCGTATCTGGTTTTTACAGCAGAGGCTTAGTAATAGGGTACTTTCACCATTCTGGTACGGAACCCTATTGCTATGCCTCGTACGTCTGTCGTTAGCGTCTGTAGCGTATCTCATGAACCGTGTGAAAGGGGGCAGAATCTTGGGGGGGGGGGGGTCAATTTGAACACCTATCACCGAGTGAAGCATCGCTGGGCGTGGTCAGTACTTAGACGGGTGACCATCCTGTTGGCTATTTGCTTTTTATCCACAAAAATCTATTTTCAGTGTACGTTTTTTTACTCAAACTTGCGGTATGGTACGTAACCCTTTGTGAGCGATTCGACTCGCACTTGGCTGGTTTATAACCAGATTCGTGTAATTAATCAAAAAGATAACAAATGAATAAACGCATCGCCAATTTTGGATCAACTGCGAATCGACAGCAAGTCGTTGTTTTGGTCAAAATCAAGTACCTACCTACCTACTTTACCTACTACTAGTTTACCTCCAAAGGTTGCCTGAAACAGTTCGCTTATGTAATTAATGTCTTTTGTTATGTTCTATTTCTGGTGTACAATAAAGCATTTTTGTATTTGTATTAGTACTTTTAACAGGCTTCTTGTCTCCACTGTATTCATAAAGTGTTGCCAACTCTAATGAAACATAAACAGCCTGGAGCGATCGGAAGCTTCATAACTAGAGCAGGCTTTTGACAGTTTCTTCATTATCACGTCAATAAGCGGCGGCTGCTTCGCCCCGGAGTAAATTGGTTTTAATTATAATGAGTAGGTACAGTCAGGTCAGGTCTAAAAATCTATAAAATATAGTCTATATAAATCTATGAAGGCAGTTTGAATTGTTTTTTTAAATTAAAATAATGTCTTCTGTCTGTAAAATGTACCATCTACAATAGTTGAGGTACTTTGCCTCCATGTGGCATAGCTGTGGGACACCCTGTATAGTGTACACACTAATGTATACACTATATAGTACGTATGACACTAATATTGCGGAAAATATCATAATGAAATTTGGCAGGTAGACGGTAATAGGATACCGTTCCCGGGAAACGGATATAAGTAACATTTTATTCAATTAGCTTGTACTTAACTATGTATGTCTGATTTTATGTATACCTATTTGTGTTTGCTGATCTTGCATTTAAATAAAGTAAGTTTTCTAGCGTGTTTATTCCGGTAACAAATAAGTAACTTTAAAAGTTAAGGTACATTTAATTTTTTCCGGAAAAACTTGATAAGTAGATTATTAGCCAGGCTTTGCACGGATATTTAACCAAAATTAATTATTAATGCGGATACCTAACTTTTTTGAAAATATTCCATACTATGTTCATCAAGGTAACTTTAGGATTCCAATGGAGAAAAAATTTTCAAATCGTTCTAGTATTTTTGGAGTGTATTCAATTCAAACAAACAATCAAATCTTTCCTCTGTTTTTTTTTATAACTGATAGACCTCCGTTTGACCACGATCTCACCTGATGGAAAGTGAAGATGTGGCCGACGGTGGATCACGCAGGTCTAGAAGTCTCTGTATAATATAAGTATAGATAGTATATCTTTATGATATTGGTATAGAACTACTATATTACTACTATATTTTCACTTCTTTCAGTTCAAACCAACGTGTATCTCTTGGATCGTTAGATACCTCCGTTCCAGGAGATTCAATACATTAATTAATTCACTCAGTTAAAGGTAGAGTTCCCATTTCGCCATAAATAAGATGTCGTGTCTTACGTTATTTGTCTAGGAAAAGTATAAATAAAGTTAACGGAGCCTGTTGTTTTTACTGTTTTATCGCCTCCTTAGCTTGCTGATTTATATCTTTAGTATTTTAGTTTACAGCTCTATATTCTCTTGAGAGCTTAAACATTTCATAGAAAATTCCTACGAAATATCTTCAAATTAATAATTAAACAGGAAAAATAAGGTTTTCATATTAATCAATTTTGATTTCGTTTCCCAATTGCTTCAAATTGTAAGATATTTTTGGAACCCGTAAAAAATATGTTACTATCACAAAATATACTCACCCAATGAACGCCATAGCGCCATAGCGCTAACGCCAGCTTGTCGCATCCAGCATCTGCCTCCAGTCTTTCGCCGATTGTCATCCCACCTGGCCGGAGGGCATCCTACACTACGATTTCCCACGCGGTCTTCACCCAAGGACACGTATATCCAGCGGTTGTCGGTTCGTTGCGAATTATCGCCGGTCCACTCCTACGCGACAGATGTCATCAATTAAGTAACAAACAATACAATAGCTCAGCGGATCACAATAGAATATCCTCGACCTCTCCGCAATCATGAATAGCAAACAAAGAGATGCCTTGCCGTTGTGGTGAATACTTGGACAATCATTGATGGAATGACTATGCTGACCCTTTAGCTTCCCCTTTTAGGGGATGAGGGGTGACGAACAATAGGCGTTAAGTATGGGTTAAGTGGGGAGTATTTTTGCTGTTTTATAAAATGTAAGGAGTCATTGTTTATGAGTATCGAAATATGATAATAAGTGAAAAAATAATTGACTGTCTTGAAAAAACTAAAAAAATACTTTAGATATAATTTTTTTTTTACTAAAACCATTTAAAACATACACACATAAATGCTGTTAAAAATGATTACATAAATTATATATTAAAATCAACCATATTCCTATATTTTGTTTCCTTGTTACATAAGTCTTTAACCAATAAAAGTTTCTAATTAGTTTTCATGGAAACGCTTCTTATACAAGCGACAAAAGAGTTTGTTTTGCACGAAAATGAACCAGAAACTTCGATTTTTCTTTTCCAAACTCCAGGCTAGGTCAAAAAACTCTAAAATTATCTTTTATTTTGAAAGAATATACAGGGTATTTGAAAAGTGCTGACAACCTCATAAGCTGACTCCGGTCTGCTTATGTAACAACGTAGATGCTACAAACAATGGCCGAACCGTTGAAAAACGTTCGCACTCTCAATCAACAAGCGTAATAGCAGTCCAATAAGTGTCTGTAGTGGTGCTCGAGCCAACAGCCGGCTGAGCTCTCCATCAATCCAATTGTATTGTCTGACCAAACGTTCTTACAAAGGGTTACGTGGTACTTATGATACCTCCCGTTTTATTGTTTTCAACATCACATCATCATCACCAGCCTATAATAGTCCACTGCTGGACATAGGCCTCCCCTAATGAACGCCATAGATGGCATCATTATTTGGGGGTTATTGCCCATAATCCCCACGCTGGGCATGCGGGTTGGGGATCGCAGTTCGATGTAGTTGTTCTGCAGAAGGCGCTGCTGCCCGCCCCCCGCTGTGTTTCCCTTAGTCGCCTCTTACGACACCCACGGGAAGAGTTGGGGTGGTGAAATTCTATGCCGGCACCGCACGGCAATTGTTCAAATTTATTGTTTTACCAGTGAATAAATATATTGTTTATTTATTTTTTGTTTCATAATATTATACGGGTATACACACACAAGCGAAATAAGAGATTGGTCAATATAAGTTTACAGAAATATTACTTACTGTACTTGCTCTTATCCTCCGATACAAGACATTTCCAGGCAGAAAGAAAACAGGTTTTTATTTTATTTCCCTCTCTTGTTGCTTTTTTTTTTTGTTGGTGCTGGTTTTATGTGAAACCTTACCCCATATTATAAATCTATGTCCATAATATAAATCTCGTGAACTAAATTTTTATTAATTTTATAAACTGGCAACAGCCTCTCGAACGGATATTTTTTTAAATCATCTGCGAATATTTGTTACCGACAAACAGCATTGTTTGTCTTATATGTATTTATTTAGTATATTGTATTATATATCAGTTATTTAATACCCACAGAAAGCTCTGCTTAGCTCGGTGCTCGAATGATGCTGTGTAAATTGTCCAGCATTATTTATTTTTTTAATAAGGAAGTATATTATGCTCAAATACAGCAGTTGTATTGTAATTTTTGTTTGAGTTTTGCTTGTGCTTTGATAAATACTCGAAATTTACCACATTTAGTTTGTGGTTTGGTGCTACAATACAAAATTTCGGTTATAATGCAAACAGCAATCAATTTTAGTACCATACAAGTGGTTAAGGTATTAATTACCTTAATAGTTTAAGTGAGGCCTTACCGTTATGAAGAACAATGAGAGTTTAATGAAAGGCCATAATATTAATTCATTAATCGTAAAGTTTAAACAGGGTTATTGAAAATATAAACAGTTTAATTTTAATTTGAACCTTTAATTTATTTCGTCATGTTTGTTTTTTTTTTATGGATTTAAAAAAACGATAATCTCTAAAATCATCTAAAATAAAAAAATCTATTAATTTTTTTTTATTTTATTTATTAATCAAAAACTTATTCTATTGTTATTTCTACGACACTTTAAACCATATAAGGTTTGTCTAGTGTCGATCGTTACAGCGCGTTGCGACACATTTAGCTTAAAGTTATCTATACTAATATTATAAAGAGGAAAGATTTGATTGTTTGTTTGTTTGTATGTTTGTTTGTTTGTTTGAATTGAATAGGCTCCGAAACTACTGGACCAAGTCAAAAAATTCTTTCACCATTAGAATCCTTAATTTTACGTGATGAACATAGGCTATATAATATTTTCAAAAAAGTTAGGGATCCGCATGAAAAATTCAATAATTGAACCGTGGGCTGTATATTCAACCTCTTTTTCTATTATGGCGCGTCAGAATAGAAAAAGAGGTTGTATAGCGCACGGTGCTTGATTTTTCTCTACGGCCAGTGTCAGTTTTGGAATGTCGAGTCAATGTCAAAAACCCCAATGCTGTTAAAAAAAGTAAAGATCTGTATGAAAACTGTGAAACCCATCGTTTTAGTGTGTATAATTTCTGAAATTTTTGTTTAATACCCGTGCGAAGCCTGGGCGGACCGCTAGTACACAAATAAACAAATCATAAACAAACTAAGTCTACTTACCTACTATTATCAGACAAATATTACCTACAACCATTAGTCGAACGAAACACAAAACAGTAGGTACGTGTTTTGTAACTAGGTAGTAGGTATATGAATTATGTCAGTAGAATGCTTACTGGAATAATCTTTGACCTCTTATTTAGATGGGATAGGCGCAAATAGAGAATAGATATGTTAGATAGATTTGTAGCTCTGGTCACAATGGACCACACGGTACTGTTTGCTAACAAACAAGATTTGCTCAAACAACGTAGTTACACCATCTTAGTATTATGTCTAGGGTTTCTGTATAAAATTTATGATATGGTGATTGAATATTAGCTAGTAATTTAATATACAAAGTTATAGGAACATTATCATTAACCTTTTAAATTCGAGTTGGGTCGATCAAGATAAACAACTTTTGTTATATGACTTTTGCCAAAACATAATTCAGACAACCCCTTTCTTTCTTTGCTAGATACCGACACACAAGCACCGCCGCGTGCCTCGTCATGTATCGACTTGTCTTAATCTGTTACTTGCTTGTGCTGCGTTCATATTATGGCTTTAATCTATGACTATCTACATAAAAATACATTACATTACATATATCTACATTAATTAACTCATTTATTTTTTTGTATGGAAAAAATCTTTGAATTAGACAAAGTTATAGAACAAAAGTTGTAAGACTTAGGTTTAAAGAACTTTATTCTCATACAAACACAATGGTTCACTTAAAATGACATACAATTTGAAACATTAATCTAGGTTTAACAATAAATTACCTCTGGTACTTAAAATTAAATTATAGCTAAATGTTATTAAGAGATCATTGATTTACATTAGGTTATAAAGGAAGTACATGTAGGTATGTGTAATTTAAGTATATTTTTAAAAGCGTTCAAACTAACACATTCCTTTATAGAATTTGGCAACTTATTAAATAGTGTAGCTCCATCTGATAATATTGTTTTTCTACCGTAACTAGTACGTGTTTTAGCAACTTGTAGTTTTATTTTATTTCTGAGGTTTTATTTATTTTCTTTGAAATGTTATTTAATGTTTGACTTAATAGAGTTTGAAGTATTTTTTTTTTATCAAAATGCAAGTATTATATGTAAAGTTTATTTATATTAAAAAGTTTAGTTTTATTGTATAACTCTTTTGTCGGCGTAAGATAGTCAAAGTGGTATAGGACTTTTATTCCTTTGTTTTGGGTCCTTTGGAGGGGGTTTTAGTTTGTAGCAGCAGCTGTTCCCCAAATTTCTATCAAATATTCTATGTGGGTGACTTGATCTACCCATGTCGCCTTTAAAGGGTTATTGATCATCCACCTATAATCTGGTATGTATTTAATTAAAGAATAATGCTCGACAATCCACACAACATCATCTAGCCCCAAGCTAAGCAGAGCTTAAATACGCAGGTTATACGCCGTCAAACACAATCATTAATTGAAAGAAAACTAAAAACATTGTCAAATTGTTTTTGTTTGTAAAGAATAAGTAGAAGTTTCAGTTTCAAATTAAATTGTTTGACAAGTTTAAAGGTTTTAATTACATACGAAATTAATTAATTTAAAGATAATATTGTAACTTGTAATTTAAATTTCAAGTTGTAATAAAGCACTAGTTGATCATTATAAAACTTTTTATTATGATCACATTTGTAACAAACCGTTTTGAGAGTTTAAACTTGTTAGTAAATATTGAATGTGAAAGTTTGCAGACACGCATAGTAGTTGATAATAAACCGAAAATGGGTACTTAAACCACTCACGGTTGATCGTTTCATGAGATATAAATTGTTTAATCAACCTCTGTGGCGCGGTGGACGAAGGTCCGCCAGCGACGCAGGAGGTTGTGGGTTTGATGCCCACCTCGGGACAAATGTTTGTACGATCTAAAGATATTTGTTCTTTGGGTGTTGTGGTCGTTTCTATGTATAATAAAATATATCCATCCATTTAATAATATTGCATTTTATATATAAGTCATCTAGTAATAATTTATATATATGCCTTTTAATTTTTTTTCTGCGTCCTACTTTTTTGCAATAAAACAATGTTGTAGTTTGTTCATAACATTTTTTCAATAACCTACGATAGTACAAACTTCAATTCTGTGGCTCCTGTGAAAGATGATTTAACTCGAGTTGTACCCTTTTTGAGATTTTGACAGAGAAATTATCAAAAAAAAATTACGATTTTTTTGGTCTAACTCACGTTCTTCTATCTACTTTAGTTTCGGAGATAATTTGGTGCAAAGTGATACAACTGCCACGATTTTGGCAAAAAATTCGTGATTATAGATATATGTGCAGTTGTATCCCTTAAGGTAGTTGCTCGACACACTGTTTTTTGTGTATCGTGATATAAGAGCGATTATATTAATTTTCACATGAAATTTTTCTCAATATTTTTCGTGAATATTGATACAATTACAACTATATCACTTTGTACCAAGTTTTTTCAATACTGTTTAGGGTACAACTCAACATGTACCTACTAATCTGAATCGAAATTTATTTCTAATATGTGATAAATGATACAACTCTACTTATATCATACATACTACACAAATCTATTTTTGCGTGTAAAAGAATATAAATTGAATTGTATCTTATACTTAAACAAAACTAGTGAAGTTGTATGAAGAACAAGATGTGCTAAATGATACAAGTGCTCACATGATGCGGGTGGCGGAGGTACGCGGTACGAAATGTTTGCCCACCCCCACTTGCAAACAAATGTGGCATTTGACAAAAGACAGTTTTGGACCTTTAATTTGACCACACATGATTTAAAAACAAACAAAGCTTTTTGTTACATGTAGCCGGAGTGTGAGGGGAATAGAGGAGCAAACGACATAGCTTCATGTCTATACGATTTTATCATAAATCAATTGCCGCATTTAAACCCAAACGCCTAGAAGCCGATGTACCTACTCTGATAGCTGTCCGGGTCAAAACAAGAACTCGATTATTACTACAATGTTGATGCTAGTTGCTAAACTATCCCCACAATTAGGTACAAACTATTGAACATAAATACCCAGTCATACTCATAAGGAGGCTGACACTGACCATGCGTTGATTGAGCGTAAGAAAAAGAACACGAGCATGGATATTCACTTGCCAAGAGATTGGTTCCAGCTAGTGCGTACAGCTTCAAATAAAACAGCAAAGTTTACTGTTATCGAGATGACTCGTGATATGTTTTATGATTGCAACAATTTTTCAAAACGATGTCTATCTCTTAGAAGAACTAACACAATCAATGAACAGTTTCTGTGGAGCGACGTTCGTTCTGTTTTGTATACCAAAGAAAACTTATCACGTTTTTCTACCAAAAAAGAATTCAAAAATGTTGAGTACATGACCATGCATTATTCTAATAAAGCTTATGATATGATTACAATAAATGCGGTACCGAAAGCCTATCACTCCAAGATTACTATTTCAACTGAAAAGAAAAAGGATCTATTGGATTTGCTGTGCTTCATTCATGAGAGTGCTCATGAGTTTTATAGAATTTTAAGCTGCAAGAATGATGTCAAAGACACTTCTCCAGATAATGTTAGTGATGATTCTGATGTTGAGTAACTAGTTCATCTGACTCCTAAGACCTATTAAGATCTTTTTATTTGTACTAGCTATGCTATAAAGTACTGATCGGTATATTTTTAAAGGGTTTTATTTTGTTTTACGTTGATAACTATTAATTTATGACGAACTGATCATCTCATAGAGTCTACTTACCGCCTGTAAGATAGGTTGACTGAGCTGTTAACTGTGTGTTAGCAATTTTGTTATATTTATCATATTTCTAGATTTATTTAAGATTCACACAATGGTTGTGATTGTGATACTATGTTTTGTACTGAGTAGGTTCACATTGCATGTTGTGATACCTCCATAAGATTTATCTGTGCCATTTCTTAGTTTTTAAGTTTAAACCTACCTGCCTTGCCTTTAAAAGATCTCAATTTAACTCTCATAGAAATTTTGATAAAAAAAGTGCCCTATTTGTAAGTTAATTAATAATTTTGAAGAAATTTACTAAACGTTAAATATTTTACTGCGACATGTATTTATTTACACATTAAATAAGTGTTTTACAGAGGGGTATAACTTGACTTGTATCAATTAACACATGTTTCAAAGGACTAGCATTTTAGCAAACTGATACAATTCAGGTAAATTATGAAAATAGGGGACTGATAAGTTAAATAATCTAATCTTTGGGGTAGTACTTATGTACTTTGTTTGAGCAACTTTGTGTAAGGAATAATTTCTAAAGAGTTATTCGACTTTTTTACTTCTTGTATATCAATTTACACTAAGACAACTTATACGTGCAATCACGGTGCAACATAATTTAACTCTACTTGTATCATTTATCACGTAATTTAAACACACATTAAAAATGAAAAAAGGTACAACTCACAGGTTTTTCATGAATTACTTTAAAAGTATAATATTAACCATAAAAATTTAAATGCACAGTGAAAGAGAATATTTTTATCTACAAAAGAAGGTACTTGAACGTAACCTAACCCACTTAGTTTACGAAATATAATTTTTTTAAACTTGTTTTTGCTCTCCTGTAAAATGATGATTTTCCAGTTGTATCACCTTTCACAGGAGCCACAGAATTCATCTGGTGTTTTCAGGTATTTTTTAAACATTGTTAAAAGATTATGACTAAAACTCAACATTTTCCCAAAAGACTTCCAACATACAAGCGGATCGCCGTCGGTTTTATCACGAGTTCATAAAAATGCGTTACGATTGTATAATACGTTTGGTCCTTATCGAACGCAGACCACCTAAAAAAATATATTTTATAATTATGTATAAAATACGTCATGGACATTGATAGTGTGATCAACTGTATAGCTTAGGTTTCTATGCTTGCCATTTGCTTCTGTCGTCCCATCGCGCCAGTGGACGTTCTTTGTTCCCGCTATTCTGTCTTAGCCACTATTCAGTGAATTCAGCCATGTACATTGTACATACCAATTAGCGTTTGTCTATTCATATCACTATAATAGTGTATCGAGATGATTACAATGGACAAGGAGACAATCGGTCAGTCAATCTAAGATTTCCGTACTTGATGATTGTTCATCAAAGATATCGATATTGTTAATGGGATTGACTATAGTTTTTGTGGGTAATGGCGGAGATAAAGACGATGGATTGATACCACGTATTATTGATAAAGAAGATTGGTGGTAGCAATTCGGTACCTAGCGGAAAAGCTTTGATGGTTATATCGTAAGATGGTGTTAGGCAGAATTTTGCGTTGCCAGCCGGAGCACAAGTGTATATTCGATTATTTCTAAAAGTAATCCGAAAAGGCGTGCGATAAAAATGATCTCCAAAATCTGTTTTCGCTTTAATAATTTCCTTTCAACGGAATGGCACTGGACGATCTCCCTACATCACTAGGGGCCTAAGATTTACACATTATATACCACCTAAATGAATAAACACTAAACTGTCATGGTTATTAACATTATTTTAGTTTATATTGGTATGCAACTTCAGTTATTCCGTGGCATCAAACTGTTCCGAGTTATTGGAAAACTCAATTTCAAATCATGGTAAATAGCATACATATTATAAATGTACTATATTACGCACGAGCCGTTTGCTTTTGAGTCCACTTGTTAGCTTTAGGCAAACTACGCGCTACGGTATACATCAGACGTAGGATTAATTCAAAGCCTTAACTCTGTTGTTAATAAACGATTTTATCGCAAACTACCTCTAGATGAACATCAATAAACTGAACTTGTTGTTCATAAATTCATAAGAATATAATCCTGGAATTCTAATGCTACAACAATGTCGTCCTAGGAGATTTTCATTTCAAAAGTCAACAATGTAAC
The DNA here is from genome assembly GCA_963931895.1 of Eupithecia pulchellata. Classification (NCBI taxonomy): domain Eukaryota; kingdom Metazoa; phylum Arthropoda; class Insecta; order Lepidoptera; family Geometridae; genus Eupithecia; species Eupithecia pulchellata. The sequence goes on along the minus strand of OZ007536.1, from coordinate 1,531,861 downwards.
TAAAACTTGAAAGGAAAAAAAATATTTCTGAGTATTATTTTATCTGTGCTTCAGATTTGGTTTGAGTACTCAAAACAAACACTTGCTATGTTTCCGTCACAAGCACGTTTGCATCACCTGTATACTGAACGTGCCTTGGGGAGGCAAGCTATGCCCACAAAAACTTAAAATTTATTCCAACTCTCGCATCAACAATAATAATTATAATTTTATTACTAATTGGGTTCCAGAATCAAGGACCTGAACATGCATGCACTATTTGAACCCTCCTTAACAACAGATGCGCCGGACAACAATGGACGCCTTCATAATTGGCTGTCAACGACACACGTAGATAATTCTGTGTTTCCGGTCTTCAATTTCTTGCTATCTTTGGGAGAGACTCCTATTAATGATCAAAATCATTAAAATATTTATATAGTCGCACGGAACTAGGTTTATTTAATAAACTATTTTCGATTAAATGTAAGACAGAGACCCGAGGTTTGGAGAAAATAAATTGATTGTATATTCTGAGCTATGTGAGTCACTGGATGAATCTGTATGAGACTAGATCAATAGACAAGGATAGAAAAGGCTTGGGACGGGTTTTGCTACAACTTGGATATAAACAAGGTAAAGGTTCTTCGTTCGCTCCTTTACCTAATTTACTTTAGGAAGGTTACTTTATTACTTTCACTAATTTAATTTATTATTTCTCTAACGTCCTCATCAAATTTAGTGAAGTGTACAGCGAGATGAGGAACTGCGAAAGACGGCAGACTCATTACTCATTATTAGTAATATTTAAAGTACCTAAATGTCACTACGCCTATGGGCGTAAACAACAAGTGGAAGCGAAAAATTTGTATAGTATAAATAGTATCAACTCATAATTTGTGAACATTTAAGGATCTATTCATGAAAACTAAAATAAATTAAATCCATAACTTTTGTTTTGATAACTACCTCTGTAGCGCAGTGAACGAAGGTCTACCGTAAGTCATCTATTATTATACCCATAACATAAGCTCCTGCCTAGACAAATCCGTGTGGATTGCACACGGACATGTCATGTCATTGTACAGCATTATTTTTTTATTTTAATAGGAGTAACACACACTTTTAAATAAATTTTAATATTTACATAAGTACGCCACTTTATATAAAAACTTATGATAAATTACAAAGTGTACTCGATGCGACTACCTGAAAGCAAGGCGATATGGCGCACTATGGTATCACTAGCTATCGCTAACACAGTTTCAATTCAGAACAATTAGGTCGATAATATCAAGTTGGCTAAACTAATTTGGGTGCTATTCGAAGCTAACATACGTATTTATATCCGTGCTTAAAGCTAAGCACTAGCCGTTTTATATGACTATACGGGTTTTCCTGTGTCCAGTTTACTGGACCAGTTTACTTAAACAAAATTTATTATATTAGTAGTGTGGCTTTGTAACACACATTCTTTTTTATGTTAAGTTGAATTGAGTGTTAATTGTTAACCAGAATACATCAAACAGGTAGGTAATAGATAAATATGAAATAGGTAGGTAATTAATAGTTAAAAATGGTGATTCGTCTAATTACCATTTACGACACGTATAATTATTTTTGTTTCGTTTTTATTTACAAGCTGAATATAATATTTTTATAATTAACAGTATAATTGCAATGTATAAACTAATCAAAGTGCCACTTAATGTTCGTGACACAAACAATAGACTCTGAAGTCAGGCTCGAGGCTTCAGTGTGAATTAGCTTCGAGGCGACAAGACTTACGCGAGCTCAGGATTCACTCCATGGATCAATAAAAAAAGATGGCGCATTTTGACTATCGCTACGATATAATAGCATCTTCCAATTTAAAAAAAAACACCTGTAAGTTCAGCAATGAACTTTTTAAAAAACACAATATTAACATTACCTACTTACAAAAAACACAATAACATCGTACAACATCATACTCAAAATCTATTCAGATATCGATTGCATAGGCACCTTTATATATTAAACAACTGCCAATTTTGATGCTTATCTTTATTGGCCCTATATTCTAGTGAATAAAGGGAATATTTATTATTTATAAATATTCCCTTTATTCACATATTTTAATTTTTCCTCCCGTAACCATAAAATTGTGTTTTCTGAAAAAGTTTTCACAAAAAAAAATATGTTCGATTTTGTAGTGTAAAAAGTACAGTAAAAAGCTTTTGTACCCAAAGCTTTTGTCACTGAGTAATCTTTTTTGTAAAATCCGCAAATAAAAGTACCAAGCAGTGTTCAGTAGCGTAAAAGCCAAACCATTTTAAATGGGTCATGGTGTTTTTAATCCGGATGGCCTTCCCTAACGCTATAATGATGGGATTCGGATATAAAAGTGATTTTAAAACGGTTCATGTTTTTCGATAAGTGTAAAAACATTTGTTTTCATAGAGCGATGGAAATTGCCATGCCATGTCAAGGGTATCGTTGTTGTATTTAAATAAAGAACGTTGTAGTTATAATTAGCATTTAAAATATAGTCAAACTTATTGAGCGGACTAAAGCACATTATAATTCACAACAAAAAAACCCACTTGAATCTATTATCATCGAAATTTCTAATCTTTAGCTCTAGGGAGCTTTTGAAGCCCTAACGTCAAAGGTACAGAAAGCTATCCAAGCGTCACGTTTGACCCAGTTGGTCCATTATAAACCAACGAGGCTAATACAAACAGCTTCACCCTACCAGATAAACCTGAATTGCTAGCAGGACAGTTTGCCTACAAGGAGAAACTTTAAGACTTGTTTATCAGAGCACTTAGCTTTGAAACTCCTCGTTATTCCAATTTGCTGTGAAATTTATGTTTCATTACACTCAGTACGAACGTTCAATATTAGTTCCCAAGTTATTAACTCTTTCGACTAATTCTTTTGTTGTTCAGTTTAAAGTGCTTTTTAACTAAAAACTATTTTTTTCCCGGTCAAATAGGTAGTTTTAACACGTTGACTGCCACTGATAAACTAACTTTCCTATGGGTTCCTCAGCAGCGACGTGTTGCGGAGCCTCTCCACGTCCACGTTGCTGAACCTTGGCAGTGAAAGCGTTAATCTGACTGCGAAGAAGGAAGATTAACGATTTTGGGCATACAGCTTGACTAATACAATCCAAGATTGCAAACGATTAATTTGACAAATTGTCGATGAGGAAAGAATACCTTCTTCTATGCTCCATCATAATAATTTTCTAATGATTTTATGGTTAAATCATTTAATCCAAGTCAATAATTAAACAAAATACTAATAAGTAATTACTATTAATAAAATTTTGCAGTTTCTATTTAAGGCGACGGATGAATTTTCCATAGAAACGTAAACAAAAACGATTTGTATTTTGAGCAAATTTTCACTATGATCTGCTATTATTTTTGTATTAGAATACTATTTATCTAGGTTCCTACCACAAGCTTTTTTGAGAATAATTACAAACAAAAAGATAACGTGATCTTTTTGAAAAAAAAATCGATGTGGTTAAAATTTATTTCAGTAAAGTATTTTAAAATAACTGTGGTTGAAACCTTGATTAATACAATTTTAATACAGTCATATACTTTAGATCATGGTAAAAGTATGCTCAAATTACAAATAATTTTGTATATATTTGGGAAATCATCCGTGTGACCGGAGCCTAACAAAACAATCAAACCCCATTAGTGAAAATTTATGCCAGTTTAATACTCAGTTATAAATTACCATTCCGCTACCATAAAACTGTCTCGTTACAATTTTCCGAAGCACTTGATAACGTCCTAGAGCGGCTGACCTTTGAGGTTACGAGTAATTTCACAGTATCGTCCCTTGTCTACTTGATAAATTGATGTCCACGCTCGGTTGATGTATTAATATCAACCTAAACACGGTTAACTTGGCTGCCTTCGGTAGCTTCCTTGAGTGAGGGCAGTTTTATCGCGTCTCTTGGTGGAACATTCATCACACTTAAGTTAATCATATTATCAGTTGAGGCATCATCATATCACCGTCTTTTGTTTTAAGCCGTGTTTTGTTTTTAGTTTCTGCAGTTTCAGGGTGTCCAATGGTATCATGACAATTTTCTATTGCAAAAAAGCATCGGATTAAAACGTATGTCCTATGGCTTATTTTTTTAAGTTCGTAAGTGGCTTATTTTCAACTCTTGTGATAGCTACGATGTAGCTGTTTTACTTCTTCCTTATATAAACTTGAATACAATTCATCCAAGATTCCATAGGTTCGGCCAAAGGATAGCCAATTTGACAGTTTTCAACAGAATTACGTAATAATTTAACAATGTCTGAAATCGCCACCAAATAAAATATGTTATAGTTTAATATGTTCGTAAAAATATATTTATCCTTATTTTTTTTAAAATGGCTTAAGGTTGATTAAGTTAAGTTATCGAGCAGTTTACGGAATCCATTACGAACTTGATTTTAAGTTTAAGTCAGACTCTTAGAAACACTCTCCATAAAATTTTCTTAAAGTTATTTTTGCTTTAAGTGAATATCTTATCAGTTCTAGCCTGTTTTACAAGTCATTTAACTATGAAAAATAAATAATTTACTATTTCGAATTTCTCAAACTCAATCATAATGTACCATTTTTTGTGCATAAAATTCTGTAGCTAGTGCGAAACCAGTAAAGTGTATCATCACCGGCCCTTTAATAGTCAAATACTGGACTTAGGTCTCGAGATGGCATTATTTATCATTTGGGGCTTATTACCCATAATTCCCATGCTGGGCATGCGGTTTGGGGATCGCAGTTCGGCGGAGTTGTTCTGCAGAAGGCGCTGCCCGCCCCCGGTTAGTACCTACACAAATCTATTATTTGATATAAGCCTTCATTATTTCATAATTTTTATTGCACGATAAAATATAAAATAAAAATAAAACATTAAGATGAAAAAGAAATTGCAAAGGGGAGCTTAACCCTAAAAAGAGTTCTCGTCCAGCAAACCTTATTGGGAAACCTTAAGGTTTATATTAGATAACTTAGGTACAATACAGGAGTTTAAATCCTTTGCTAGGTAGCTATTTTCTTTCAACAGGCTCCCTTTGTTTGAAGCATTCTTCGGAAAAATGACATGGAACAATGAGGATGCTGACACACTTGTGTTCCCAATTTGTCTTTGTATTGTTCGAGGCTCTGTATTTACAGGTTAAATCGTTTATTTCCCTGAAAGTGCCTGTTGTCATCGTTTTGTCATTATTTCCAGGGTTTTTCAGGGATCAGGGAATTTTATTTTGATGCGATAAAGACCGAGTTTTCACGTTGAGTTTGCTTGTGATGTAATTATTTAGCTTAAGAGGCGCTTTGTGAGGGAAATATGCGTGTAAAATGTGTGACAAAATAATGGACCTCTTTTCATTTAAGACCTTTTTATTCACATCTATGGATTATGCTGTCATTGTCTTTTCTGTCAATTTATATATAAGCTAGTAGTACGCCCAGGCTTCGCACCGGTATATACCTGACAAAAAAAAATATGTGGATCCCTAACTGTTTTTGTAAATTTTCTATAGCCTATGTGCATCACGGAAAATTTAGGATTCCAATGATGAAAAATTTTTTCATGATATCGAAAACTAACAGAACTTATTTAACAAACTTACTGTTCTGTATCAGATGTAGGTATTTAAATGAAATAAAACCACAGATTCACTTACGTAAAACGAGAGTGAATCTGTGGTTTTATATCTCGCTGTGGACTTACCTATCGCTATGAAAACTGTGGAGTATTCACAAGTCCCTTCACACTAATTAATAATAATATGGGGGAGGGTAGCTCGGGCCGATGGCACCGAGGAGTCGCAATAAACTACAATCAGTAATGGCTGCTTATTATTCCTTCACCTAAATAGATACATCACGAAAACTTTCCCAGCAAATATTATTTATTTATTGAAAATCATAAATGTTAAATATGCGGCACCATTACTTTTGAGGAAGAAGATTATTTCGGATGGCAACACCGAAAATCTAACAAGTGACACGATACTTTCCCAATTTGCATCTAACAGATCAATTTGATACCCCTGGCATAGCTTTAGAGAGTAGATACGCTTGTGGTACGCTTTTGTGCCAAATAGTTATTGCTTAAATTTACTGTGAGACAACAATATTACATCGTGGTACTTTTTGGCTTAAATTTTCAAGTTTTTTTTTCTGTCCCTTGTAGTTTTTAGGGTAACGAGGTCGGCTTCTTTTCTTTTCTTCTGTTCTTTTTCAATGTTTGATATCTCAGCAATTACCATAACATTTTAATTTTAAACATATTTAAACAAAAATAAATTAAAAATTACAACTAAATTTTTTAGTACAAATTGTATGTCGAAATTTTAAGAGACCTACAAAGTAACGACAAATAAAATGAATGTTTGAAGGTGTAATACTTTTTGAAATACCTACATTGAAAAGAGTCAAAATGTTTACCAAACGTCTTCCCTAATCTCAAAAGTGAAAGTACTTATTATTTGTATACATACTCGTAATTGACAAACGTGCGGAATATTGCCGCGCGAGTTACACTTGCACTTATTGGATCTTGTTTGTATGGTTGTTTGTTTATCCTACCATATGAATTTAATTTTTATTAAGCCTTCCAAAAGAAGGTTACTGTTGCTTACATTTTATGTGTGAAGACCTCAGTGACGAGGTCAGGGAAATTCCGCTTACAACACGACTCATGAGGTTGCGGTTTCCATTCACGCCTCGGGAAAAATTATTCTACGCTTTGCAGATATTACTTCTGGATCTTCGAATCATTAAAAATATTAACATAATGCAATATATTGTATCCATAACACAAGCTCTGATTATTAATTTAATATGTAACACCTCTCTTGGAAATACTCTCTACTAATCAGTTGGCCACGCGTGGTTACAGCGAGGCTCTTCTCAGGTACCTCTAGAGGCACATGCATATCAGCAGCCGTCATACAAGTGCTAATTTATTTATTTATTTATAAAAATATAGCAGTTAGTTACAGTCTAACACCAAAACACTAACTACTAGACTTAAAAAAGGCAGAATACAAAAAAAAAAACAATATATAATATCTATGAACATGAATAAATTGAGAACAAGAGTACAAATAGGTAAGCATTAACAGATAATTTATTTAAAAGTAAGGTATGATCCTAAATTTTAGTTGATAAAGCTTAAACTATCATTAAATATGTCCACATGTTGGAACTTTTGCAGGAAATCGTTGAGTAGTGCGAGTGCTCTGAGTGTAGGAGCGTTACCGGCGTGTCGCGTACGCGCCGCTTGTAGAGCAAAGAGCCGACGGAACCTGCGTCCCATTCTAATGTAATTATTTGGGACGTAAAGGGTTAATGATAGTTGTAAACCGAACAGCGGGAAGGGGAGCTATCTCAAAATGTCCCGTTAGCCGTAATGAACAAACAATACTCAGCATTTTCCACGATACGCCTCACCGGCGGTCTATACATCACCCGTGAAGATATCTCCTCCCTGACGTTGATGGATGCCCTTAAACAGAACACTCTGCTTGAACAGGGCATTATTTTAAAGTAACATCTTTGTAAAGATCTATGACCTCTTTGATGGATTTCAGGGAACAATGCTGTAATTAATTACTGAATAGATTGCTGTAGTAGCAGTTCATTTGTTTTATTTCTTATCTGTTCGTTTTGTAATCGTATTCAATTTGTAGTATAATGCTGTACCTATGAGTTAATCTTTTTTGTATTCGTTTTTATTTATCGGTGAACTAGTGTGTGAAGAGGGCAATGTTCTATATTCGTCACGGAAAATTCAGGATTCTAATGTTGAATCGGTCCAGTAGTTTCTGAGCCAATTCAAACAAATAAACATAAAATCTTTCCTCTTTGTAATATTAGTTTACATATTACATTCATAGATATTTTTACTATACATACATAGCGAACGACCGGAATACCCAGAACAAATATCTGCAGATCGTACAAACATTTGTCTAGAGCGGGACCCGTAAACTCCTGCGTCGCAGGTGAAGTTTCCCCACCGCGCCACAGAACTCTTCAGTTCGAAAGTAGTGTTAGAACGTTCCATTAATAACAACCTTTTAGTAAGTAATACAATGATTTTAGTGAATATACTAATTTTTAAATTAAATATATTTAATGTTACTTAAGTTAGGGTATTTTACAGTTGGTGGCTGAACGCATCGAACGAATAGTAATTCATAGACAAGCCAAGCTTTGAACTTGTGCTTGAATGTCGACACTTCCTTCAAACTATGAATGAGCAATAAAGATAAACAAAATAGTACAGTAGTATCTAGCTAGGTACATACTCGTATTACTTTTACAATCGTCTTTTTATTATAAGATTTATTTAATGACCTGTTTTTAAATTATGTCCGGATTATTTGAAGACACATTGTTAAATAAATCTTTAAAAAAACAGATTAATATATAACTTTGTATAAAAAAATTCTCGATATTTTTTTCTTTTCAAAGTTAACTCTGGTTATATGAAATCAGATAATTGATTAAATCTTTTCTCAAAATTATATTAAATCACACGCGCTACAGATTCCAAATGAGCAGCATTTGTCACGTCACGAAAAGAATCATAATTTGCGAAGCACTGAAAGTTTTCACCCCTATCTAAATGAGAATTTTCCTTCAGGATGGGCTTCAGAATACTTGGGAAAGTTAAATTATCTAGAGGTTTCATGTCTCTCAACTAATTTATTCATTATGTAACTAATATTATTTGTATCGTTTTCGGGTTATTTAAAAGGAAAATTATTATATTTTTATTTCATGAATCCGATCCTATTCTGTATTCAAAGTTGATGACGCTCCGACACCAACACTGGCAGAATAGTAGCGGAAAGCAAGTGGCGGCGCCGGAAATAAAGAAGTTGAAGTTAAAAATCAAGCATACATTACATAAAAAGCATACATCTACCAAAAAGGGAGAAAAACACATACCATCTGTGCTTTCTCTTCTCCTTCCATTACATTTGTCTTTGCATCTGGTTTGATACAATTTTGCCAATTAGATTTAAAACTGACATCAGTTTCAAATGCATTTAAAGAAAAGCTACGAGTATGTATAAGAAACATTAAACTTTCTGTCAGTTTACAGCTTCTTTGGATTAAAATCGGACGTAAAAAGCAATACGACATATTGCAATATCTAGAATAAGAAGAAAATCATAAAGTACCTATCTTAGATAAGTAATAAATCTAGTCTAGATAGATATGCTAAGACTAACCATTAAATTTAAGTTAGATAAGTTTGACAGAGCAGATTCAAGGCCATTGTAAGATAGTTTCGCTTAGAAATGGCTGAAACTGCCCATTAAAATCTGAATTGAATTTTCCAACAAATGAATTTATAATGGAAATGGATGCCCAAATTAGTTTAAAACTTTTGAAAACCGCGATGTGTTTCTGTTCTAGACACGTAAAACAATATTAGTCTGGGTCTGGCTGGCGATAGTTTAAACAATTTGGTACTATAACTACCTATTGTTGAGTGTCTCATGATGTAGGTAAGTCTAAAGTCGGGTGATGCTGATGATGGTAGCTTTTCGGTAATGTAACGTGTTACATAGCGAGCGTTAGTACAGTCAGTATGGGGCAACAAGGCGGTCGAAACCAGTTCGAGCCGGATTTTAGCAGATAGACACAGACGTGCGTGGAGTTCAAAAATTGAGTGGAGTTTGGATGTTTGATTCTGCTTTACGACATATTCAAAATTGGTGACATTTTGCGACATTTTGCCATTCATTAGTTACCATAGAAACACAGCGTGCGAAGTCGCGGGCAGAAACCACCTCTTTGAAGCGATGAAACTGGCAATAACCTTTTTCCGGATATTATAGAAAAGTTTGATAACCTCTCATTTGACATTGGTATACCATAGTGACATTGACAAATTTGAAACGAATTTTATAAGCAAATCGAAAACCCTTGGAATTAAAAGTGGCAAATCAGACACATATTGCAATAACTAAGAAGTCAAGTCAACCCCTTATTGAGAGAGCCATACAATACCTACTCTTTTCACTGCACGAACACGAGTTAGATAGAATGTAGGTAATGATTTTATTCTCTTTCCAGATAGAGATGAATTACCATACCATTAGGTTGTGAGTATAAGACAAAACGTTGATTATACAACAAGAAAAAGACAAAACAAAAATAAAGTGTATAACAAAATAAAAGGGAACACAGAATTCGTTAAAAAACCCACAAAACTCAAAACCAAAGGATAATCAACATCTAAATCATCTAATTAATCAGTTACGGATTCGGGTCGAGATTGGAATTCGAATGGATTCAGTCGATTATTGGAAACAGCCTCGAGGCGAATGTTCGATTTGCTTGCAAAGTTTTTTACCCCCCGCGGAACAATGGAGTCGAGTTAACGAGTTCGGTCAGTTTGTAAATTAGCCCTTTATGGCGGGATAGTTTTACAGTATTTAATATATGTTTATTTGCGGTGTGGTTTTTTTAATGGACTTTCATGGAGTCTACTCACCAAAGCGGCGATAGGTGTGACATATCAGGGCTCATTTCGGAACTGCCCACAGTTTTTTATTTACTTTTCTGTAGTCGTGGCTCCAGACAAATGTATAAACGTGGTGTTCTTCCAACACCAATAAGGTTCGTAGTTAACCCGTCTTTGTTCAATGAATTTGCAAAACTACGAATGTTTTGAGAAGAAGCTTAAATTGATAGTGTAATAAAATTCCGTATAAATGTTGATGCTTCAGAAATCCTACTTATTACGATAATATTTTACGTCCACGAATTTATTTTCCGTTTGGTCGACTGCTATGAAGTTCTATAACTGTTGACGGATGACCGAATGAAAACCTGACTTCTTTGTTGTGGCAATATGAAAAACAGCTATAACTTACTCAAAAGCTTGCCCCTATGCCAGTTTTTGGCAGACTCTGACTCACGAAAAGAACTCATGACATGTAGACGCTATTTTACAGGTTTGTTAGGTTTAACACTAGGCACAAAGACAATTTAACTTTGAATGAGTCTATAAACAAAAAATCTAGCTTTAAAATATACTCAATTAAGTATTCAGAAAAATATATAACAGAAAACAGCAATCTCAGTAATACATTAAAAACAAAGCATTAGCAGAAGTCTAGCTGTCCATCAAAAAGTTCATTTAGAAAACAGTACGTTGATTTATAAAGGGTCAAATCCATTTTACTCCTTCCCTGAAGAAAATCCTTTTAAAGTACTTTAACAATTACTAAGAACAGAATTTTTAATCTTCTCATTAGAATAAAGGCCCACTGAGATTACGAGAAGAAATTACAAGATTGAAAGCATGAATACGGATGGTTATGAAAGGCGGCTGAATTTCAGGTGAGACGTTACAAAAATGTTCATAATTTATATGAAAAATTCGTGAGGTTTCGAGGAAATCCTAAATTGTAGCTGAAGTATTATTTACAATCAGGAGTTTATACGAAACATTTATTCAGAGTTTGTTGTGCCATATCTCAGAAGATTTTTTTCTATTATTATTCGTAAAAGTTCTGGAGTAGGTATGTATGTATGATACTAGTCTGCAGCCTTCTTCGCGTGGTACCTTATTTCATTTGATACACACAGTGCTCCTAATGGAAAACAAACCAACAGAATTGATTTGCATATTTATATTAGTTTTTTATGTAATACTAGCGACCCACTCCGGCTTCGCACGGGTGCAATGTTACAAAGACTTCCTCTCGAATCATTATATCTATTAAAACTTTTTCAATCCGTTGCATAGTGTAGGGACAAATAGACAGACAAGGGAAGCGACTTATTTTATACTATGTAGTAATAATATTGAAAATAAAAACAAATCATAAATGTGAAATAACAGAATATGAAAAAATTTTGTAGAAAAAAGCTCATACAAGCCTAACAAGTATACAAGCCTAAAGCTCATACTAACCTAACCTAACACCTGTTTTTATTGTAACCTAATTTTCCACTTACTTCAAATGGGATGCACATTTTCACGGATAATCCTTTTTAAACGAAAAGCTAGAGGTTTTCTCGAGAGGGAAATTCTGTAGTGGGTGTTTAGTTATTCAGCGGGTGGTGATGTTCGCATCGGCACATCAAACCATGAGGACCGATCCTCCAGACTTCCCAATTCATCTCACGGATCTAACATAAAGTTTCATGAGTAACTTATTGCGTATTTGTGTCGAAAACCAATTACCTACGCAAGTCCGCATCCCTTTTTTTCGCTTTATTTTAACGAAAAAGGGACCTTCTATGCTTTTAATTTGGAAATAATATCGGGCAATATATTTCTGGACGATATATTAGTTTTGGGACGTAATAAAAATGAAGCTTGGGTTTGTGGAATAGTAATTTTTGTAACGTTTCTTTAGAAATATTTTGGATTTCTTAGGAATTACAGGATGTGCGATGTTATTTTCTTGTAAGAAATAAATATGTAGGTGTAAACAAGATAATATTCCAAACCTAGGTTTATGTTTATCATCATCATCATCACCAGCCTATAATAGTCCACTGCTGGACACAGGCCTCCCCTAATGAGCGCCATAGATGGCATTATCATTTGGGGGTTAATGCCCATAATCACCACGCTGGGCATGCGGGTTGGGGATCGCAGTTCGGTGGAGTTGTTCTGCAGAGGACGCTGCTGCCCGCCCCCCGGTGTGTCTCCCTTAGTCGCCTCTTACGACACCCACGGGAAGAGATGGGGTGGTGAAATTCTATGCCGGCACCACACGGCACTTCTATGCCGGCACCACACGGCACTTCTATGCCGGCACCACACGGCACGGTTTATGTTTATGACAGAGTTAAATATGTTATATGTACATAAATATCTAGGTGCGTATAAACATGCTCCATGGTAAGCTTTGCCCTTTCCGAGATAGTCAAAGCATTTTGTACAAGCCTATTGCGCTATTTGCGCTTGGTCTTAAGGATTACCACCTACTAAGATTTTTTTAAGAGGTTAAAATGCGTAAATCCTCACACTTGAGTTAAGATATCTCACAAAAAAATGATGATATCCCAAAAACTATCAATTTCTGCGGGACTTGAACCCGCGACCTTCATCATTAGATTAGAGATACACTATTAAATTTATTATTTATTTCTTACCATTAACTTAGTCCGCCTATACTTATACCCGAATTATCTAGATCGAATCTAGTTCTGCAAACAATGATAGCTATATAGCGCACCTGTCTGATAATCGACTAGGTAATACCAGGTAAGACTAGGTTATTTACCTAATGAGTTAAGGTCTGGTAGATTCGATTTGTCCCACTTGACCGCCTCAGGACGTTGAATTTATACTTATGTAGGTACTAGTATGGTGTCTGTGTGTTCTGATGTATTTTGTTCTATGTTTTTATATTTATATAATTGTATGTGCCTTTTAGCAGAACAAAACTCGTAAAAACAATTTTGAATGTAAGACTCGGTTTTAAAAAATTGTGTCATGTAGGAATCGGCTGTGTTGGTTTGTTATAATTATTATGTGCGTTCAGTAAGAATTTATATAAATAATTACCTATAATATGTATTCAAAATACTATCACACTAAACAAAACGCAGACAGTGCTCAGAATGGTAAAAAACTAAGATTTTAAGGACACAAGGGCTACATACAAAACAAATCAGCCTACCAACATAACGATATTAAATCTATTTACATACAGATTGTTAAGCAATCTCCCACCGATTTCAATATATCTTGACATTCAATTGATCAAATCAAATATTATTAATGCATTCGCCTTTGACAAGCATCAAACATCTCAATCAACAGCGTTCCAATCAGACTTCTGTTTTACCATCTCAAAGCGATTGAGCTTATCAACCACAAGTATCGGAAAATTGATAGCAATATCATTAGGATGCAGTTATGCATAGTTAGTCCAAGCGCCATTTTCAGTTTTTTGAGAAATGACATAAACGCGTTTTTATTTGCAGAAGATTTGTATCTGTATTGTCTGAAAGTAAATCTATGTCCATCGAAACTTCTATTTCTAATTTAACATTCTACATCAAAAAAATATAAAATAAGTATATATTTTGGAAGATATAGCTAAAAATGCACTTGGACTCTCGAAAAATATGATGTTTTCATTTTACAAAATGAGTCCAAGCGACATTTATGTCGTTTGGACTCCTGATGCGTAATTCAATTCGAAAGAATAGATTGTTGATAGCACGTGTAAATAGAAAAAAACCTAAGATACCCATTATTTACTCAGCATTTAAAACGAGGGGATGATATAGAGGATTTTGAAATATAAATAAAAACTATACAAATGGCACAAGTAATATATTATGTAATGTCTAAAAAATGTAATGTATCAATCAGCTTTCTTAAACAGACGGACAGATACCAACCTCAAAACATGTCGAATAAGACGGACTATTATACAAAATCTACTCTTCTTCGACATGTTCTGGATCAAAATCTAAATGACCATTAAACCCTTCAATATCATCATCAATCGTGCCGTCTGAAATTAAATTTCTGTAAAATGACATCGCATCGTTGGGGATGTATGGGAACAGTGATTTTAAATCTTTTAGTTTTTTTTCTGAAACAGGCTTTCCATTAGGCCAAAGCGGTATAACCAAGTCTTTAAAACATGTTTGTCCTTTTTTACCTTTTTTCCTTTCTACATCAATTTTTACGCTTTCTTCCTCTTCATCTACAGTTGTCTTGAAATTTATTTTAAATGGATGATCTTTTGTTACTTTTATTTGCCTTATTTTCAACCAATTGACCTTCTCGCCCATGTTATCTATTTTTCTATTGACAATAGCTTCATCCATTTTTTCAGTGCTAATAAAATCCGTTTTCTCCATTTTTACGGCGCGACGGGAAGAGGAAGGAATCAGTAGTTAACTTCAATTATTGTTATGCATCAGTAGTCTATGCGACAAATGTGTGATATTATTGGTTTGCGTTAGGAATCAAACTAATGTTTATTGTTTTGCAAAACTAGTCCAAGTAACAAAATACTGTCGCGTGGACTACTGATGCATAACACTACGTCGTTTGGGCTTGTAATGTATAAATGGAAATGTGTTTTTCTATTACGTAATTTGGTTATTAGTGTTAAAATGGTTTATGGGCTAGTTTTGCGTATCAAAATATATCGTTTGCTTTAGAAGGCGCTTGGACTGGGTATCAAAAAATACCACTTAGAGTGAAGCTAGCTGCAAGAGTGTTTTTCCTATGGCTAAATTATGCCCTAGTTATTACAAAAATGCAAAAAAATCCAAAAATGAAATTTGGCGCTTGGACTAATTATGCATAACTGTATCCTTTTACTGATATAACTTAGGCAATTACATCTTATAGAAAATTATGAACTTGATATTATAAAGGTACTTTGAAGTCAATAGAAGTCAGGAATTTTTTAGTTTGTGTTATGACTTTGCGATCATAAAAAATTTAGTACGGAAGATTTCAAATTTTTTACAGAAAACTCTTTCCCTATTTTCATCACCGTACTGCCATGCGCTATGGTATAGTTTCAGTGAAGGGGTAGAAAACGACCTGCTTTTGGAACAAATACTTAAATACCCTTTCTCTAGAACAAAACTCTTGTTCAAAGAAATTAAAAGCTCTTTCTGTTCGCCGGTAAAGAATGCCGTGATTTAATTGTTAAAAAACGTTGAAATCTTTCCGTTAAAACGTTCTTGCCGGCGATTTTTCCGCAATTTGCACCATTTGCACGTTAGGTACCTCCTTTACTTTTACAAACAAGTTAAATTAATTGCTCCGCTGCTTGAATGAGAGTTTTAAATCTGCTGGAATTGCTGTTTGATCTCTGCCAAAGAACATTTAATTAAAAGAAAACTATCCATCAGCTCATTTCATATCCTAAACGAAGATTTCCCATTCCGTAAACTTGTGAGAATTGCTAAATGAAACTAATCCAGTAAAACTTTGAGAATGGAATAAAATAGAGAGTGGGCAAGGTTATCACTTGAGAAGAAAGTATTTTAACTTGAAACATTCTCAATTTATCTTTTTTTTTATCCAACGACTAAAGGAGGAGGGTTATGAGGTTGGGACCCTAAGTATGAAGCTTATTTCTATATTCCGACGTTGGTTGGGCCGAAACTACTTGCCCGCTTGTAACAAATTATGAGTCATGTGATTTGTCTCAGTACCCCGATAGTAATAATTAAAAAATACCTCACATTAGATAAAAATGGTACTATAACGATGTAGCGGGGTCTACGTAAGGGTTGAAAATCTCAATGTTACTAAATAGGTAGTAAGCTTGTGTGAAACATTATTGCAAAGGCCTTTGTTTCTACTATCCAAAACTGTTTCTCAAAGTTAAATAGCGGTTGCTATTCGCAAGCAATCAGTATTTAATGAGAAAAAAATCGACTTCGTAAAGGCCTATTTTAGGCCCCTATTCTGAAAGTTTTCTTGGTCATCGATATTTGTTTGAGTGAAACTAAAATCATAGCGAAGAACTCTTTCCTATTTCCGCTCTCATAATACGAGTCGGCCCAAGTAAATTATAAAAATATGAACCTATATGAACCGAGAGAACCTATCCCGTCTCATATGAACTGTCAAATAGAATATCCGAAACCGCTTCCATTCCACAAATACCCTAAGTGAGTTTTAACGTACTGTTGTGAGTACAGTTGAGTGAATAAGCCAATTCGGGTATTTCTAGCCCACCTGTATTCTGATCGTTAACCATACTCCGTCCGTCAACACGTTCTGCACTTGACACGAGTTCCACATTCGCTCGATGGTTTATTCATGGGCCCGAGAGCGCTCGTCTCTTAACCGCGTAAGTGCACCGATGGATTGTTCGCTTCGTGGCTCCCGGTACAAAACATTGAACGCTGAGAATATACCTAGACCATTTTTTATCAACTGATAGTCGACTCCACTAATTTGAGCGGCTTGTGGTCTGAATCGACTACGGGAAGATGCTCGTGCCATGTAATTTATTGAAAACTAGCGGTCCGCCCCGGCTTCGCACGGGTATTAAACAAAAATTTCAGAAATTATACACACTAAAACGATGGGTTTCACAGTTTTCATACGGATCTATTTGTTTTAACAGCATTGGGGTTTTTGACATTGACTCGACATTCCAAAACTGACACTGGCCGTAGAGAAAAAGCAAGCACCGTGCGCTATACAACCTCTTTTTCTATTCTGACGCGCCATAATAGAAAAAGAGGTTGAATATACAGCCCACGGTTCAATTATTGAATTTTTCATGCGGATCCCTAACTTTTTTGAAAATATTATATAGCCTATGTTCATCACGGAAAATTAAGGATTCTAATGGTGAAAGAATTTTTTAACTCGGTCCAGTAGTTTCGGAGCCTATTCAATTCAAACAAACAAACAAACAAACAAACATACAAACAAACAAACAATCAAATCTTTCCTCTTTATAATATTAGTATAGATATAGATATAGATATAGACACCAAATGAGTTCAATCCTATAGCCGGATCGCTATAATGGCATTAACAGCGCCAAAGCGTTAACGATTATAATCTAAACAAAAGCTGATCAAAATCAAAGTGTAGCTTTGTACCAAAGCATTCAAGTGATCTATTGTGTACTGTGAATAATGTGAATACAAAATATTTGAAATGCAAAACAACGACAACACCAGATAAAACGCGCTGTTCTCCGCCAAATAGCTTAATTTGAAACATTTCCACTAAAACCGTGTGGTGTTTTATTACACTTTCCTATAATAAAACACAAATAAAACAAAGTTACTCCTAAACGAGCAGCAGACTGAAACGTATTGCATTCACGTCTAAAACTGACGAAATTGGCAACAATAAAACTGCTACAAATTCCGATGCAATATTCACGGGACATTTTGGAGGGAATAAAAACGTTGTTTGCAACAATTTATTGGGAGAATGGAGCTTTGGATATGTAGTCCCAGGGTTTGCATATTCAAGAATGAAGTAGGTAAGAAAACTTGAGCTTTCGCGTTGGTATTCTATTTTGATAAACAATATAACATGAGATTGATATTTGCTATTGTTTCTTTCATAAACAACAATGTCTTCAAAGCTCTGAATTTACACAATATTTTAATTTTGAACGATAGAAACATCCTGTAAATTGATATCAAAGACGAAAAATATGCAGCTGAATCAATAAACTCTTTCCTTTTTCATTTTAGTTAACATTCATAATAGGTTCCTGTGAGAATAGGTATGAAAAAAGTTTAGTTTTCGGAATAGACCTCAGTAGGAAAACGCTCACTACTGGACATTTGCCTCCTGCTAGGGTTGATGTTTAGGAGACTCCTTTTATTTATAATCGAGATGAGATAGCCCTGGGAGATAATCGTATAGATGACTGCTGATTCATAATAACAAAGGCGCTGTATGATCATAAAATCTCTCAAGAAAGAGGTTAGTATGAGTTTACACCATACCGAAATGTTGAATATCGTTGCCTTGTCAACTTAAAAAACTTGTCAAAGTTGTATTGACTGTCAAAATAGAATAAAATCAATACAAAAACATTCAAAATGTTAATGTGTTAAAACAATGAGATCGCGCAATGCCAACATCGATAGTGTTATGAAAAGTAGTTCCCACCGCATATGACAGGGCACTAAAAGAACAGATATGTTATTGTATTAAATCTAAGGTATCAAATTCATTAATTAATTCATGCACAGACTTGTACTTACGACATTGTATTCATAAAACGAGTTACGATTGCCAGACGCTCGGAGCCGTAGCGTCTGGCGATCATAACTCGTATCAATTAAAGTGTTTAACTTCAACTTATCACGAATCGTCTTGAGAGTTACAGCGATAGTGTTTAGTGTAATTTGTTTATAATTTGTTTGTGTGTGGTGCGCCACTATCCTCTTGTGGTTGGCGAACACCGAAATCAAATTAGCCGTACCTTTCCCCTTGGCCGAACTTTGAGTTTGTATTTACGGTGGCTGTGAAGTTTATCAAAATTAACAGGCCGGTTAGAGATCTTTTTAAAAGCAAACAATATTCAATTCAATTAAAGAATTCAATTATAGAATAGAACTAAAGTTAACAATTCAAACAATGGATAGAGATTGTTTAAAAAGATGAGACACTCCCTTGGTGGAATCGTTAAACTCTGTGACTACTAACAATCTAACAAAGTAAAGGTATCTAGTTCGCTGCCTTACTTTACCGTAAAAAGATTGTAGTGAACAATGAATCAAAGATTACTTTATTTCTCAGTAATTGTGTAATTTGTATTTTGATACTTTTCCAAGGTCTGAAGGAAATAAAGCACTTTGATTTTGATACATAAATAAAGCATTTAAATGTCCACCGTTTATATAATATCCTTGAATATCATAATGGTTAAAGTAGGTAGTGTTTGTCTGGCTATCTCAAACAATAGCTGTGGTAGACTGCAATTATATTCGCAAGCCTTAGTATGTTCGACTTGGAGCGTTCTTGTATTAAATTAACAAAAGGTACGGCGCCCAAGTCTAAGATAAATGTAGACAGTGTTGTATTTTATGTAGGTGAGTGCTAGAATATACTTTAAATTTATAATAATAATTGGTGTTAGGTTTCAATTATTATTAACAAGGTATTTTATTCACTATAATTTATGTTCCAGAATAAAATCATTTAATTTAATTCTTCGGAGCATCATATGGCCCCTTATATTTTAGCCTCAAAATACGCACAGCTTGGGTTAATTATGGGATGTAAGTAATGCTTCATAATGTTTTTTTTCATATATTTTCAAACATAGACAGAAGCATATAATTATTGTGAATAATTTTTTTTGTAACACATACCTACAAAAAACACAGGACACCAAAAAACTTGTAAAACAAACTAAAAATTAAGAAACAAGCGTTCAGAACATAGATAAATTTTCCTAGCCCAAGACGTAGGCATAAATAAAAAATACTTAAGCGTAAGTTCTACGTCAGAACCTTTCACTCACTCTATTACAGACGTCAGTAATATATAGGTTTATGAATTCATTTTATTTCTTTGTTCTACTATTAAGAACGACATCTGAAAAAAAAAGCTAATATATTAACCATGGATATTAGGTATGTCACTGATGCACAACTTTAGCAACACATTTCTAAACAAAATGTTCCTCTACAACTTTTGTATGATTATCTTACGTAGATAATAGCATAAACACGTTCTCTCACGTACAATTAGGTGTGACAAAGATAATGTAACCGTCATAATGAGCACTTAGGAAGTTACCATTGTTTTGCTCCTGCTGTTTGTTCAATGTGGTTCCATATAAGGGTCAACGCACACATTTCCAAGCGAAAAAAGCTGCAATAGTATCGCATAATACCTTTTTATTTTATGGAATACTATAAAAGCTGACTCGTTTGCGCTAATTCAGACGATTCACGATAAACTGTTTGTTTTATGTCTGTTCTTTCGGTGTCTTCGACTCGGATAGAGGTCCGTTTTCCTTTAAAACAGTAGAGATCGCTGGTTGTGTCGTTGGTTGGCCATTTCTATTGTACAAAATTATATTAATTTTGCTGCAAAAGCTGTAGGAAATTCCGGCGGTGCTTCCTACGCTGTCATTTTACTTGAAAAGAACAATTGGGATATGGTATTGTTACTTTCTGGGAATTTCAGCGGTGAAAGCCTCCAAATGCTTGTAATATAAAGCTTGGGGAAGTTTACGGGTTTCTTTACGGGAGGAAGAGATAGATCGCCAGTATCAGATAAGGAGCCAAAAATTCAGCAAGAAAATAAACAAGAACAAGGAAATTAATCTACTTCTTTTACCAGCGTTAGTGTGGCAGCTACTCTCGAACCACGTGGCCTCATACGAGCTGATGGTAAAAGGCCTGACAGTATAACTCTGATTCGTTGGAAGATTGATCGCCTTTATTTTGGGTTGCCACATATGTAGACCTAGCACCTTCTCATCTTACAGGTACAAAAAATATTGAATTGATGAATAACACTCATTTTTCTTTAGGAAAAAACGCATGCTAGTCATTTTTATTTTCTTGATAGCTTTAGACCGCGACTTCGTCCGCGTAGAAGTCGAAAATCGTACGAATACTTTTTTTATTTTAATTGGTTTATAACGTTATTAATATTGTTTTAACTTATAAATAACATAAAAATAAGATTCGGTTATATCGTATGTCCCTGTACTATCCCGCGGAAACATGACACTCGGGATAAAACTATCCTGTCTTTTCTCCCGGTCTAGACAACGTCTGTACCAATTTTCATCAAAATCGGTTCAGTAGTTTAGGCATGACAAACAGACAGATAGATTTTTTTAATTTGACGAAATTATTCATTCATTTTCCAAATATTAGAAGACAGACGAAAAATACCCACAAAAGGTAATTTAAGTCGAAACGTTAACTTAACTAAAGCAAATGGTTCGAGTTTCTCATACTTGAGTTAAAACTTTAGTGGTTTTGGATAAGTTTGAAATTATAATGTTCTGTTAATTAAAAACTGTCTAGTGCAAGTCGGTAACTAGCCTTGTTAATTAATTATGAGCTAGCGTGCATTTTTCTTAAATTAAAAATAGCACTGCATTTCATAATTAAAGTGAAATTCTCAAAATGTTTCTTAATATAAACTGACATAATTTTCCGTTTCAAGAAATATTTGTTATGAATCTAGGAACAAATTAAAGTTTTAATAATATTTTTATACACAGTGTAAAGGAGTGAAGTCACTGAGAAGTTGGTTTATTTCTTATTGTTAAGGTATATTTTAATAATAAAGTGTAGAACATCTGCGAAATCTGTAGACGCTCTACGAAATCCATAGTCACTCTGCGAAATCCGTAGACGCTCTACGAAATCATTAGACGCTACGAAAATTGTAGACCCTCTACGAAAATTGATTGACTAACCGTATCATCACCAAGGCGCTCGGAACCAGCAACGAGAGCTCCTGACTCGCTGCAGCCGGTGTCAGTTTTTAGGTTCCTTTGACTTTTACGAGCTTCAGTCAGAACAAGATTCGTCGTGAGTGCACGTGGTCCGAAAGTCGATACATAAGTACCTAATAAAATATACGTAGTTGATCATCATCACCAAATTTCACCACCCCAACTATTCCCGAGTAAGAGTCGCCTCCTAAGGGAAACACACCGGAGGCGGGCAGGCGGGCAGCTACGAAACGAGCCTTTATGGGAAGAACGAATATAAATGTCTTCGAGTGTTATATCTAGTGTATACAAAGGAATCTTTATATACAAAGGAATAAACGATTTTTTGGTAACACCGCCCAGCCTGGACGAAAGTAAAAATACTGAAGACAACTTTCAAAAAATATCACACTCTATTTTATAGCCCACCTGCAAAAATGAGTTTTTTCGAACATTTTTCAAATCGTGTTCTACTTTCAGGCTTCTCCATATTTTTCCTATAAGGTAAGGGGACTTTTTGATCTTTTTCAAAATATTTTAAAAAGGTTTGAACCAGAAATTTTATCATTGAGATGTAACTTTTCTTTGTGGAAATGCTTTTAGCTGATTTCGGGATGATTTTCAACCCAAAGTAGAATGCAATTGCGTGGCTAAGCTAGTTTTTCATAAGGCTATAAAATACATTGTTTTTACCTTTATCACATTTGTAATGAACTCTATGATTATGAGAGAACAACTTTCATGAAATGGTGTCGATGTCGACTGTGCCTTGAACCATAAAAAAAAAGAAGTTGAAGTTGAAGTGCCTTGAACCAGAACAGGTAAAGTTACAGCGAACAAACTGCACCAACTGTAAATTAAGATTGCGACTGCACGGGGGAGTTTACACGAAAATATTTGTCCTTTCGGAAACTAGTGTGCTCGCACGAAGAGTTTTCAAACTTGAGCAATGAACGTGTTAACTTGAGAATAGTGGGGAATGACCGACCTGGGGGAAACAGGGGGAGTGGGACATTCTCGCCTTGCTACTAAAGTAGCGGTATCACATTACTTCTTGCTGGTTTTGCTAGAATGTACACCTTCTTAGTTGCAGAAGGTACATCTACATTTTAAGGGTAATAGTTTCAAATTGAACCAAAAGGAAACGTTCCGAAGTTTGTAATAAACCCGATCCAAGTGTAAGCTCGTATGCTCAGCCATTAATCTATGCTTTAGTAACGCTTTTGCCGTAGATAGACGTTATTAAGAGATTTTAATCGATGATAAATACATTAAAAACAATTATATAATCGATATTTGAGATGAGATTTTGTACCGAGGAATATAAACTAAAGTTTACCTTCTGATAAAATGGTCTTTATGATATACCAGACTAAGAACTTTATTTATTTGTAGCTTTAAAAAATCCAGTAACGTTTGGAGATGTTGAGAGTTCAAAATATTCCAAGAAGAACTCAACACCACTGAGTATCCCTTATTAAGGTCCGCACTATCTAAATTAGTTTACTCCGTAAGTCTACCAATCCTCAGCTTCGCTTTTCAAACTAAATATAAGTTTTCGAAATTTCCCTTCATGGTCCGCCAACGAACCATAAAATCTCATCTGATGAAAATTGTGTTCATGGACCGATAACCAACGTTATTAGAAACGCGATGTTAATTGAAAATTGTAACTACACCCTGTATGAGGTTTTAAGCCGACCCTAGAATAATAACACACCGCAATATTCAGGCCATAAAAAAAGTACTAAGTGGTTCTTACAACACTGTTTGAACTAGACTTTTAAATGTGTCGGATAATAGTCATATGAATAAAAATACTACCAAATGAAGCAGTGTAAAATACAAAGTTACATGTTGCCCAACACCGAAATAATAGTAAGAATGAAGTTGAAAAAGCAAGATCTAGACTCAGTTGGCAGTTGGTGCTAAGGAGAAAAAAATCAAGAGACAAAATAGAGGCTATTTTCTTAGAATAGCGCGTGCAAAACCACGAGTTAAATCTAGTTTCATTACAAGCAATTGTAAAACAAAAGGAGGAAACATCAGCAGTCGGCGATGTCGTCTGTCGACATTCCTGGAGCAACCAGCAAATATTTTTATTCAAGGAAAGTCTCACTTTGCATAAAACCATTCATATGCATGAGCTGCTGGCAGCGTATGTAAATACCATAGACGAAGCCTATCAAAAATAACAGAACAGTGATAAATCCGCTTCACATTAAACAGTGACTGATCCTGGCACATGTGACACGACATCATACGGTACAAAAAGCCCTTCACAATAAATAAATTCAAAAATTACGGGACATTTATAAAAATAACAGATGGGCTGGCCGTATCGCGAACTTTACAGTTGGAGCAATACGCCGCGGTTAACGGTGGTTGAACATGTTTTGTGCATAAATAAAACGAAATCGTTTATTGCAGAAGGAAAAAAGTTCATCGACCTTTGTGGAATAATATGCGTCTGCTGAAACGAAGAGGTTTCAGGGTCGATTAGAGACATCATATATTTGTTATAATCTACGTAATATTGTTTTCTAGATTATTTTTTTTTCTGTAATCAAGTAATATTATAAATGATTAATTTGAGATGTATACACAAACTTTTTTAAGCTGTAATGTTTTTACATAGTCAAAATAATGTTTTTTGTAAAATACCATTGTATGGAAAATATTGCATGTATACCTGGGTACCATGGATCATTTAGAATCCTAGATTTCGGATGATTATTGACGGAGTAATTAGCTATTAAACGTTACAAATCGTTATAAAACATTAACCAAACGTGCACAACTGGTGACGTTATGTCATATTTTTAATCCTTCTATCGATAAATAAATAAAGAAACAAATAATGCTAGAAAATCCACACAGCATCACCTAGCCCCAAGCTATGCAGAGCTTGTGTTTTATATTTACTAACGGTTCGCCCCGGCTTAGCTAAGGTATTAAAAAAAATCATGAGATAAAGCATTTTAAAATTTAATGCTAAAAAATTATTCACCATACATGTCCACGTACTGACTTATGTCCACGTACTGACTTTACACTATTATTATGAATGGTAAAGTTTGGATGGCTATTTGTAACTTTTTCCCATTGCACATAAATAACAGTAAGATTTTTACATAGAAACGCGTATCTAGCTGCGGCTAAAATTAGTCTTTATAAGGTTGATGGTACTGATATTATCAGCATAATAATAATAATTAATTTTTAATTTTTATGATTAAGATATATATGATACTATGTAAAAACATTACAGCTTAAAAAAGTTTGTGTATACATCTCAAATTAATCATTTATAATATTACTTCATTACTGAAAAAAAAAAAATATCTAGAAAATAATATTACGTAGATTATAACAAATATATTGATGTCCCTAATCGACCCTGAAACCTCTTCGTTTCAGCAGACGCATATTATTCCACAGAGGTCGATGAACTTTTTTCCTTCTGCAATAAACGATTTCGTTTTATTTATGCACAAATCATGTTCAACCACCGTTAACCGCGGCGTATTGCTCCAACTGTAAAGTTCGCGATACGGTCAGCCCATCTGTTATTTTTATAAATGTCCCGTAATTTTTGAATTTTTTTATTGTGAAGGGCTTTTTGTACCGTATGATGTCGTGTCACATGTGCCAGGATCAGTCACTGTCACATCAAAGGTGGTGTTCAGCTTTATATAGCTGAATAGACCTTCGTATAGTTATTAATACTATTTTAACGGGTATTTATCGCATTTATTTAACTTTTTTTTTAAATTTAATTTTTCTCGACGTTTTAACAGGTTTGCACTCTGTCGTGGTCATCTCGTGAAAAAAGTTAAATAAACGCGATAAATACCCGTTAAATTGTACTAATAATTATGTTTTCAGATTGCGTAAGTTGAAAATAGACCTTCGTTTCATCACGATCTCACCTGATTGGAAATGAAGATGAGGCCGACGGTGTATCAGGAAGGTCTAGCAGACACCAGTAAAAAGATATACAAAAGATAAACCATTGTCCTACTACACTGTGATACTGTCATATGAAAAGCACAACATTTAAACAGAAATAGATTGGCAGCTATCGTATTGGAACGAATGAGCCAACAGGGCCATCAATCACGTAGTTTTGCCATTTGATTTTTGGTTCGAATTTATTACGCAACTTTGTTTCTACCTCGTTCAGTTTTGGAACGCGAGCTTCGTTTGCACAATCGTTACACATTTAGATAGATAGATAGTAATTATTTTATTTGGTTCACCAACATACAAACAAACAAACATAGAAAATAAAGTAAACTTATACAATAAATAATGTCGTAAGTGAGTAAAATATTAAAACAGGTCACGTATTCTAGATTATAAAAAAAAATATTATATACATTTAGTTATACTAATAAATAGTATTTTAGCTGAGCGAGTGCTTTTTAGGGGTAAAAAGTGTCTCTGTGATTTCTTGGGATACTATATCATTTTGCCAGTCACACTGTTGGTCGAAAATGTGTCTATTTCTTCCACTACTCTTTGCAGGTAGCAAAATGCATGACTTCAGTCTATTAAAGATATTTTATTCATGTTTTATTTACGTGGAACCAATCCTCAATAGTAAAGTACATACCCAAATGTCCGGTCTAAAAAAGTAACCTTTATGCTTGACGGTAGACATAAGTAGATATTGAAATTCAGCCGACGACAAGCGCCTTAGTATCGTATTCTCAAAACTTGAATCGTCTCGTATACATCATCAAAATTGTAAGTATTGATTGAGGATTGATTCTGAGGCCATTTTATGGCTTTTTCGTATTGTTAACATTGTGGTAAGTAGATCTGACTTGACATTTTCTTTTATTATTATTCAATTGCGAAAGCTTACACAGACAGCAATCTATCGAGATAAAAAGCATTCATATAACAGACTTAAAGGTTATTTAGGATTATGGCCCCCAAATGATAAATAATGCCATCTATAGCGCTCATTAGGGGAGGCCTATATCGAGCACTATATTGTTATAAGCTAATAATATTGAAAGTTTTTTTAATTGTAATTTAGTTAAATATCCACTGATAATTCCACCATCAGTCGATAAACTATTTGACTTCCTCCGTCCATCAGCAAACACATTAGTTTGCTAGTCGGCCATTACGTCGGCGGCACTGTAATGCCTTCCACAGGACCGGCGCTCGACTTCAGTACGCTACTAACGCATATGCAAATGGATAGAGAGAAAGTTGACGGCGATTTTTGTACAGTATCATTGATACTTTTACATCTACAGCCTATACTGATAATCTGCTCAACGTGACCATGAAATATCAATATTTTTTTATTGTAAAATCCCAATAAATGGTGTTAACACTCACAGTAATTTATTTTACTTTGTTGATTGATCTCACCACTTCTACAAGAAATGTGATGGTCCCTAGCGGCCGCACAGATTAAGAAAAAGTAGGTAGTCTTACTTTGATAATCTGTTTCACCTGATATGCGTTTTTCATAATCCCACACAGCACATGGACACATGAGATGGTACTGTTATTGAACTGCGATCACCGTCTATCATCTTTGCACTGGTTAAGAAGAAAGTAAGTATTTTTTTTACCCTACAGAACACATTAATAATATGAAAAATAATTAAAAATTATAGTTGAGCATCATATAATAATGGAGTAGAAAAATTAATAACTACAACATAAGTTAAAATTAGTACCTAACTCAGCATTATGCTAGGCAATTGTCCAAAACTGCGCTGGTTTTCAGTTATGACGCTTGTGGAGTGACGATACTTTAAGTACCTATGTATATTATTAATATTCGTGATAATTATTTACATTGTTTAGAGAACCAATTGATTTGACTGGACTTTTTGTATTATAGCCGTATTCATGCACGAGGCGCCTTCTCCTCGTGGATATTCCTTACACGCCTCTTAAAATACCCACAGGAAAATTCATTGATACCTAGGATCTACTCCAAATTTTGCGTGAATACTTGTCTTTGTAAACAGCGAACTAAGGTACCTAATAAAAATATTTATTTTGCGATAAAATATTTATGTTTATTCGTTTTCGGCGCGGTTGCCGTTGCTGCTGCACCAAGATTTGTTAACGACAAGCGGTGTGTATACCCAGACCAGTCAACAAGTCCTGATGTTGCCTTGTCTGTGTCGCCGCTTCTTCGTCAATTATTGTGTTGTAATGTAAAAATATAAGAAATACTGGAAAAAAGGATGGAAAAAATAAATCTATTATTTTTGACAATAAACGCAATCTATCTACATTTGTAGTTTAGTATTCTTACTTACATTATAGTAAAATTTCCGTATAACTGCTGGTAAGTTGCCTTGGAACCTACCTCCAATTCTACATTATCGCGTCAAAGCCGCGAACAGAAGCATTTTTGTATTCTTTCTATAAATAACTTTCAGAGTGGAATCCTTGGTTTCAGAGTACGTGACACAGACGTAGACGTCGGTTGTATACAGATATGTCCCGGGAGGGGGGGAGGGGAAGGGGGGGCAGTCCTTGTCAATAACAGGCTGGATACAGTAACAATGGAATATGTCACGGTTCAACTGTGACATTGCAGTTGGCAGGTGAGTTTTGATAGGAGTTTGTAAAACAGTTTGCGGTAGACTACGACAACCTTACGACTACCGATTTTGAAATTTAAAGAGGTTTTTAGTTGTCGGCGATGACAACGTCATCTGTGAGAAACATAACGAATCAACTCGTAATACCATAGCTTACCATTCTTAACTTTGATTTTGTTCGTTCAAGCATGTAGAACGTACATATTTCGTCTTTTATTGTTGTCATGTGGCTGTCTATTCTTTCAATGTCTATCGTTTTTGTAGGTATTCAGGTATTCTGGTTGTCATTGACTTGTTTTGATTTTTGCAAAACGAAGCAATAAAGAACTTTTATGTATCTTTGTATTTTTTCTTGGATGGCCCTAGAAACTAGTTAATCTTCAGAATATCGTGCACGGGTACCCACGACACGGGCCTAGAGCCTAGTGGGGCCGTAGCTAATCTCATAGTAATAGGTACCTACCTATTACAATTGTAGTAGTACGCTCTTAAGTAACTATTGTGTTAATGTACTATGCCTAAATGTAAGTTTTGTTGTAAAAAATAATTTTGTATTTTTTATATATCTTCTAAGGTAGTTGACAGGCTACAAAACCATCTAACGAATAATATAAAAAATATAGGGATCCGCATGAAAAAAAGATTTTTTTGTTAAATACCCGTGTGAAGCCGGGGCGGACTACTAGTTATAGAAAAATAGATAGTAGACTCTTTATTTGTAATGTGACACACACATATAAAATACAACAATTATGCAACACATTAAAAATAAACAATAATAAAATAAAGATTGTATTAAAGATAATATTGGTACATACTACTATGTACCAATATTATTATAATTAAATAATAGGTCTACGGAAATGTCTACCATAAAACCGCAGACAAACCGGTGACCAGAAGTATAAATGTACGAGAACTTTCGATTGTGATCCACCACAATGTCCACAATGCTTCGTAAATAACCTCAACGAAAATTTTCCTTCACTCTGAAAATTGTTGATCAATATCACTTCTCGTGATCACGGCACGTTTGCATACTGGGGCAATATCTATAGCATACAAATATTATGAAGAAGAAATGTATGATTGTTCCGATTTCCGATTCCATTGGACTCCGAAACCATTAGACTGTTTAAAAAAAATCCCTCTTAGAAGCCTAAATTATCGTCGTTGAACATACTGGGGCAATATCATACAAATACTATGAAGAAGAAATTGTGTGATTGTTTCTCTATTTATTTGAATTGAAAAGGTCCCGAAACCACTGAACTGATTTGAAAAATTATTTCACTATTAGAAGCCTAGGTCCTTGGTAGGTACATACAATATGTTCCAAAAATGATACGTATGAAAACTTCAATAATGTAACCCGACGTGTGTCAAAATTCATAAGTTTTGAATTTTCTGTGAAATATCCGTGCGAAGGGGCGGACCCTAGTTCTCTGTAACATAGGAGGATTAGGACATTCCTTGCCCAAACCGTGTGACGTCACAACGTGTTCTAAATACGGTTTTATCCAATTCTACGCCGCTGTTTTATCGTATCAGTTTGATGCGTTTGAATGATTTATGCGATATTCGTCCCTGGCCCACGCCATATAAAAGTCTTTATACGTCTCGCACGACTTTTAACGCTGTCGTTACACAACTTTTGGTACGCGGGACGAATATGGACAAATTTTGTCCATATTCGTCCCGCATACCAAAAGTTGTGTAAGGACAGCGTTAAAGTACATATATGTAATTTAGCTTTGCTACCAAAACTGTCGACATCAATCATTATAGGCTGAATACTAATAAGTGTGATCTATAATCCAGCACTTACCATCACCATAATGACAATAGTGAATAAAGGCCCTGGCGGTCGTGGTTCTGTTATTTATTTATTTGTTTTAGCAGCATTATTTATTATTTATTTGTTATTGTTGCTAGGTGCTCTCCGAGTCTCTGGGAAATGCGAAATTAATAGACAAATTACTTTGATAGGTTGTTTCATTTATTAATTCATGTGGTTTTAGGCTAAACATTCAATACTAGAAATGTCAATGTGAAGGGTTTTAGTTCGTTCGATGAATGATTTCCGCTTCCAATAAACCATAGATTTAGGCATCGAGAGCCACAGAAAACAAATAAAATATTTTTTTCGCTACGGTGAGTTACCGGGTCTAGTACCCGGACGTAAGGCACCGAATGTTTTTGGGCTCTTTAGGCCCCAGTAACGTTCAAATGTGTAGAAAGAGAAAGAAAACTTTATTTGCTTTCACAAAATATACAAGTAAACATTAAAACAAAAATAATAATACTATGTAAAACCAAAATGGTTGCCGGCGTGTACTTTAGGAACTTGGAGAGCAACTACAGCGCTGGTCTTCCACGACACCTGTTTGACGAACTTGCATACGTCAAGCCACTGCTTGATGTAGAAAAACAGCGACTAGCTTCAAAGCTATGAGAATCTAACCTGTTATATCACTGTTGACAAATGAGTACGATACTGCGCTTGACAGCAGTGCGGCCAGCCTCATTCGCTTTAAATTATGTATCGGAGTCGGGACGCGTCGACGAGCGTTTAGGCTGAAACCTGGCTTGCAAATGGAGATCTGCCGACACTAACTAACTTACTAGACTATATACTAATTCTTAGCTAAGGGAATCAGAGCCACGATCAAGAAAAAACTCGCTTTTAAAAACAGAATTTGCATAAACAACTAGATTCACACGCGTTGTTTCTATGGAAACGTTTAAGGTGTTTTCTATCATAGAAACAAAACCGTTATCAACACAGTAAATTACAATTAAATTAGATTTAGAACAAGTATTTACAATTTAAACAACTGAGCTAACTAGAAACAATTAAAAGCGATCTACAGGTACCTCAACTGATCAATATTAATACTAGTCATCCCTAAGACGCTGGCTGATAACATGGGAACTGATTTATGGGATGGAAGTACTAACCTCTTTGTTTCATCATCATCATCATCACCAGCCTATAATAGTCCACTGCTGGACATAGGCCTCCCCTAATGAGCGCCATAGATGGCATCATTATTTGGGGGTTATTGCCCATAATCCCCACGCTGGGCATGCGGGTTGGGGATCGCAGTTCGGTGTAGTTGTTCTGCAGAAGGCGCTGCTGCCCGCCCCCCGCTGTGTTTCCCTTAGTCGCCTCTTACGACACCCACGGGAAGAGTTGGGGTGGTGAAATTCTATGCCGGCACCACACGGCATAGAAACCTCTTTGTTTACCTAGACAGAAACACAAATATGCTGCCCAATCTATTCAGTTTTAAAATGTAATAAAGATCCCTGCATCCAAACTTTTTTATAAAGAAAGTAAAACGCGCCCTCCATCAACGCAAACAATAATTCGATTCGAAATTCGAAACCAAATTATTTATAATATTAAGATTTATTTGTAGTACATACCTAACTTAGCTGAAAAAGTAAAAATTCATGGCGTACCATCATTATAACACACAACAACATGAACAAATAGAGCTTTAATAACAACCTAATAAGCGAGCCAATCGAGGGTACGTTATCGCATAAGAACGCTAAGCAGTCTTGCAATAGCTAAGAGGATTGTGTGTGAAAAATCAATATTTATATTTGCAATAGATTAGCCGAGACGTGCTTAATACTCGACGGCGAGGTTTTTGTTAACTAACCGATATTATAGGCCGGCGGATGGCACATTAGGTATATTACACAGAAAGCACACAAAGGATTCGTAAATCCTTGATATAAAAAATATTAGAGTTGTATTTTACACAACTGCTGAAAATCCATCGTACGTTTTCTTTTGTAGAAAACTTTATTTAGAAAACTCCGGCGTTTTAATACAGTTCTGAAATTCAAGATAAAAATCTGTTTCGTGGACATTTATCAATCCCAGAATAAAGTAATAACAAGTAATTATTATTAGCCAAAATCATGCCAAAATTGTCCTTCAGAACTAAGGCCTCATTTCCAAGAAATTAAACTTTTCCAACAACGCAAATCTCAGTTGGATCCGATCAAAGTCTGGAAAGGTTCTCAATATCTATATCAACAACATTTATTTTGTAGGTTGTGACCGAGACCTTAATTTTATTTTTTGGAGCAAAAAAGCTTCGGTAACTCACTTCTGCCCTCGGTTTTGCAGGCGTTTTTTTTTTTCGGAATAAATAATAGCTTAATACAGGGTATAAATGAAGAAACAAACTTCATTTTATTCTTTTTTACACCCTCTTTATTAATTTAGATCTATCCAATATCCAATCAATTCACTAGTTTTGGCGTGTAAAATAATCAAACATTCGTCTATACATTCTGAAATTTTGAGTGACAATTACTTTAGGGTTACCTCTGGAATTAATAATTAGGGTAGAACTAAAAACACTCGAGAGCAATGAATCCGGGTCACTCAAAGAATCCAAAAAATCTCGGAATGTAAGAATGCTAGGTTAATGCAATAAATTGTTCTCCGACGAATCAAAATTTATTGTATTACGTAATTCTATCATAGAATGCGTAAAAGGGTAGTATCGACAATGATAATTTCACATCACTGTAAATTGAGGATATTATTGAAGTTGAAGGAATGATTATTTTGAACTGTATTTTTCATTATTCTACCCTGTAGGAAAATCCCCATGTATGTTGCTTTGTATTATATTGGCCGTAACAGTAACGGTTACAATTTATTTTATAAATAATAAGCGTATATATTTCATGCATGGTCATGTGAAACAGTTTCAAAATACTTAAAAACTACGGCCCATATAAAATATTTACCTTAATCTAACATATATAAAATAAACCAATTAATAACAACAGACTAATTGCAAAAAATTGTTCCACGTCTTCGGGTATTTATACTGTTTGACAAAACAATACCTACCTATGTAAGTGCTTAACAGTCTAGTACCCATCACACAGGCTTTGTTTAGCTTAGAGCTAGGCGATACCATGGGGATGGTCCAGCATTATTTATATTTAAAAATTTTTAAACTTTCACGATTTGTTGACATATTAAAGAATATTTATTTTTATTTGTCATCCACTTCTTTAGTGCCATTTATAGTAAGTAAACCTTATCAACCTATTTAACAAAACAATCCAACGAAGCCTGCAAATACAAACCAAAATAGGCCCCAATAATTTACCTCCTGTTTGACGTGTAACCTATTTGCCTAACCTCGTTTAATTACGTTAAGCTTTGCTCTTGTTAGGCAATAACAATTGATTTTCTGTTACAATCTCGATATATTTCAAACGCATGGAATTTTTTTATGTAGACTCGTCTGGTTCATTACATACCAATTTTATTTACACAAAAAGACCATTCTTTGGTTGATCTTCATTCCAAAGCAGAGTGATATGAGTTTGTTACACACGAATCAAGTTTTGAAGACTACGAAGTCTTTAAACCTGATTTCTCTCTCTCAGAACTTACATTTTATTGCAGTTGAGCACGTAGGTATTTCTCCTGGATTGTCAATTTATACTTCACCTTAACTGCACATAGAATTATTTAGGAGAAGTCCTCAACTATCAATACCTATGGATTATGAGTAATTTCTACGTGCTGCCAAATGAAAATCTTGTCAATAAAAATCTTCCTGACACCTAGCTTATTTATTATACCTTTCCTAAGATTTATCATTTTGAAATAAATGTATACTTCCCGTTCGTTCCCACTGGGAACGAAACGTAGAGACGAGCGGGAATAACCCAAAAAAATGACGAGGAAGCTGAAATTTATGTGATGGGAATAGGAGAAGATATTTTAATGGAACACCGATGACGAGCTATTTTGTCCTAAAACTTTTTCAGTTTTGATTATATTATACCACGAAGTCAAGCATACTTGAGCGCTTATTAATATAATAAAACTTGGTGAGTACTTAACAAACTAAGATTATTATCCAAAGTAAAGTCTAAGATGTTTTTTTCACGCACTCGTAAAACCAATATCTGTTAAGTTACTTTTCGAACAAGATAAATGTTTTAAGAAAGAAAACTTTTTATTTTGTTGGATAACTATCAATTACTTGTTATAGGGTCATGACAGGAGAGGTCTGGCAAAAATAAAACCGATCTTTCTTAAGGGTGGCGACGCCATCAGTTAGAACTTTTAAAAACTATCAGATTCAGATTCAATAACTTTGTTTCTTTAGACTTACAAAATAAGCACATAGATAATTATCATGATTATTAACACTAAATCGATTATTAATTTTCAGAAAATATATACATTGTTAGCAGTGCCTTAAAGCCTATGTTAGGTTTGTCTATGTTTAATTACAACGAGATGTACCATAATTTTGAGTTTTCCAATAATTTGGCGCATGTGCCAAAAGTCAAAATACTGTGTAAGAAGTCAAAACTTAAATCTTGGTTAATATCACGTTATAAATGACTTTAGCATTTTCAGTTTGTATATTCCTTTCTTGAGCATATCTTCATAGTTCAATAGTCTAGTAAGGTAGTAAGATTTATACCTACTCATAGACTCACAAAAGTAGGTAAAAGTTTTCCGTGTGAAGTGTTAAACTGTATAATAAACTAGAAGTTGAAATTAAAAATACAGATAATATAAAGAATTTAAGTGCTACTATAAAAAAACTCTTATTGAAAAATCCTACTATACTCTTGACGAAGCTCTTGCTGATTTTACTTTTATACCTACCTCATTTCATGTTTTATGTTATTTAACATTTATGCATAAAAAATGACTTTCCCAAGTGTACTAAAATGTATCTATGTGCAATAAATAAATACAATACAATACAATGGTTTATCTATACTAATATTATAAAGAGGAAAGATTTGATTGTTTGTTTGTTTGTTTGTTTGAATTGGCTCCGAAACTACTGGACCGATTTGGAAAATTCTTTCACCATTAGAATCCTAAATTTTCCGTGATGAACATAGGCTTTATAATATTTTCAAAAAAGTAAGGGATCCGCATGAAAAATTCAGTAATTGAACCGTGCGCTGTATATTCAACCTCTTTTTCTATTATGGCGCGTCAGAATAGAAAATGAGGTTGAATATTTATAGCGCACGGTGCTTGCTTTTTCTCTACGGCCAGTGTCAGTTATGCAGGTTCGAGTCAATGTTAAAAAACCCAACGCTGTTAAAAAAAGTAAGGGATCCGTATGAAAACTGTGAAACCCATCGTGTTAGTGTGTATAATTTCTGAAATTTTTGTTTAATACCCGTGCGAAACCGGGGCGAACCGCTAGTGTTCAATAAAGTAAAGAGAAAAAGGAGAAAAAATATAGATGAGATCACAAAAAAATCTTTATAAGCATAAAGCTTTTATTAGACTACAGAAACATTCCTAAATTCTCAATCCGTAAGCAAGAGAAAGCAATTAATTAATCTTAGTAAATAGATACTTTAGTAATTGGTCCACTTCAAATAATTTTCCATTATTAGAAATCGTTTAAGTCGGTTTATGAAATAAGCTAATATTGAAGCAGCGTAGAGTCTAAGCCATAAACTGTTACAGTTATTATAGTTACGTCGGAGTGCGGCTAAAAGCGTAGTTATTGGACAGTCTGGTACTTACATTGGTAAGTTTGGCGGTAGTCTGAAGCTAGAGTCCAATCAAGGAATATCAAATACTAGCGGTGCGCCCCGGCTTCGCACGGGTATTTAACAAAAATTTATTTTTCATACGAAACCTTAACTTTTTTTGATAATATTCTACCGCTGATGTTCATCACGAAAAATGTAGGATTCTAATGGTGAAATAATTTTTCAAAACGTTCCAGTAGTTTTGGAGCCTATTCAATTCAAACAAACAAACAATCAAATCATTTGACAAGGCATTTGCTTTCATCAGCCCTCAGCTAAGTAAGTTTGTGTTATGAGATGACTGTTATACTTAATACAATTTCTTTTATATTTATGTACCTTGCATGTATTTAGTTTACATGGAAAACGATATAAACACCCGAAATAATTATCTGTAAATTGTACAAAAAATATTCCGAGGATAAAATCCTAAAAATATCAAAGCACAATTTCGCAGAATGGTACACCTACGTACGCTTTTGAAGCTATTTTCTCACGCTACGTTGTCTACAAAAATATTACACAAATCGACTGAAAACAGTCCGAGCAAAACTGAGTTATTTATATTCTGAATTCAAATGTTATCGTAACTCAACGAACGAAGGAAGAATAAAAATTAAAAGAAAAAAATATTTATATCTATGGTCTTCGTGGAGTTTGTATTTGTTTTGTGAAGTATGCGCTCAGGGCCAAGGAGGAATAGAGAAAAGGTCTTATCTCGATATTGAAATCAGGGGCCATGAAAGGATGGAAATTTTTCCGCACGTTGGACTGCTTTCTTATCTTTTATCAGATTTAACTAAGAATACTAGACGTACGTAGATAAAGAAATTCTTCTTGGCCTATGTCAAGAGAGATTAAAGCAAAATTACGAAGCAAAAATTCTAAGGATTCCTTGAATTTTTCTATATAGCTTTTAATAAAACAGAGAAAATTAAAAGAAATGGTTTATTTTCAAAGTTATCTTGTTTTCGTATAGACATAGACGTTCGTTATTTGATGGTCACACAGTATAATTAAAACAAATATTAAAAACATATCAACAAAGTTAATTGAACCTCTGAAAACCTAGACCTGCCTAGGCTTCGATAAGTCATTAAACCGCTATAACTAAAACATAAAGGAGTATGCGCTAACTTGACCAACACTGAGCAAGACCATATCCTCCACCTCCACTTCTGCGACCCTCCCCCACCCCCCTCACAAGTCATATATCAGCTATCCTTGCTCGACACGAGTACATGAGTAGACACCGTTTGTCGACAGCCACAGGCTGAGTAGAAAGAAAGATTCTTATGGATCTTGCACTGTATGTTAAATACTGTATGTTGCAATGTAATATTTTACGCAGTACCATTATATCATCGACATGATCAAACATTACTAAAAATATTATCAAACGAGGCTCCACCAATTCCATTGAAATAAAAGCCTTTGACTTTGATCCTAGACGGAATTCATTCGAACATTTGCCTCGCTAGATCCCACTCTACCAGCGGATGTGTGATTGATTTCGTTCCTGTGTTTTCTTGTAACTCGTTTCCTCCCCTAGGGTTCGGAGTGATTGAGCACCAAGTTTTATAAGAGAACCTACGAAGCACTTTTGTGCAGAATAATGCAATTTTCTTTGTTGTTGTATCAGGGAAATCTTTTGACCGATCACTTTTGGATTGTGTCAACGTTTCTGCGATAAGCACCTTAGCA
The DNA here is from genome assembly GCA_963931895.1 of Eupithecia pulchellata. Lineage (NCBI taxonomy): Eukaryota > Metazoa > Arthropoda > Insecta > Lepidoptera > Geometridae > Eupithecia > Eupithecia pulchellata. The sequence goes on along the minus strand of OZ007536.1, from coordinate 1,494,072 downwards.
AGAACACCGATTTTATTATTTTTATTTTAACACTATAAAGTTAACGGACAAGATGCGGTAACTTGAAAAAAAAAAGTACAAATAAGTGCCATTCAATTCAGTATGAGGTTTATGAGGTCTAAAAAAATATTTTTTTGATTATGACGTTTTTTCTTTAGTCTTTGTTATTACATACTCATGTTCTTTGTTTGTGCCTTAGTGTGAACGAATAAAAGTTCAGAAAAAGGTCTGTTATAAAATTCAACCTCAAAATTACACTTTTCGTAACTATAAACAAAAAAATTATGTGTAAAAATGAGCCTTAGAAATATACACTATTGTGGTCAGACTTTTAACTCGTAGCACGTATTTTTGTGAAAATGTGACTTTATGTGTTAGTGCACTTTCGAGAAAACATAAAGTGGTGTTATGGAGTCCGCCATTCTGCTCGTAGCGACTAGCTTACGCGTCTCGTTGACCGTAAATTAAAGTAAAGAGTGCGAGTAAAATGTTATTGAGGGCCGCGTTAAAAACCCTCGAAAAATATTGGCGTGTTGTTAGGAAAATTTAAGCTACCCACAAAATTATGTAAATAGCCCGACGAACTGTTATTAATTACAAAAATCGTATTGAGCTAAATTTAACCTTTCTTGGTTTCATACATGGGGCTCTTGCCTGTGTATTTTAATAATCCTTCTTTGTGTCTCCAGCTAAGCCTGCGAAAGACTGCCGGCAGATGCTGGATACGAGAAGCTGAAGATAGTGTTATGGCCATCATAAGTGGATGCCTATATCCAGCAGTGGACTAATATGGGCTGATGATAATGATGCAGACATTAAGTTTGAGCCAGAAAAGATGTGAAGGAAGTGAAGGTGATGATGATGATTATAATAAATGAAAAACAAATATTCATAACCAGTATTTACAATTGAACTGTTCCATAATGACACAAATTGGAAGCGTTCTGTAGACGCTGGCTGCTTTGCCCCGCAGTATGGCAATGCTGATGCACTGCACCAGCTCTCGGCTCTCGCGTCGCTAGAAACTCTTCGCCAAAATCTAAAATAATTCATTCTTCCATTAAGAGAAACCTAATAACAATGAAGTTCAAAAGAAAATCCGGTGCCGTAGGGGAAAGAAAATGGCCGCTCTATACAATAGTCGCTCAAGAACTCAAGACGCTGTCTAATTGTGGTTATATTCAACATCGTTATCCCAAGGTTCATAACTCTTACCAACAATTAGTGGAGAGTATTATAAAAGCTTCATTTGCAACGAAACTTGCCATTAAGTTTATAGAGGTAGAATGTTATTTTAAATGTAATAAAACTCCTTGCACAGTAGTTGGTAAGTAATGTTCTATTCTTGAATTATTTCTGAAGCGTTTGCATCTATGTAGTATGTACGTACGTGTATTATGTAGATGATTATGTATAAACACGGCCGCTTTGATCCATTAATTTTACGAAATACACGTTTTGACATCGGTAAAAAAAAATATTTATTTATTTTATTGGTATACAAAACAGAAGACAATCGAATCATGGCAAGTAAAAAATAAATATACGGTTCTTATACGAGATTGAATTACGAAACAAGCATGATTATTTGACAACATGATTGATTATATGATAGAGCAGAGAAAGCATGCGATGTTGAAATTACAAAAATCTGTTTAAAAGTTGGATACATACTAAATAGAATGAACTCATATAGAATCTTTAGTCATACAAATCGATTCTACAGGTACCATTATCTCAAATCAAACAACAACACCAAAATATAAATTTATTAAATATTAATTTTAGATTTCAATTAATTTATTTTTTATGCTCACAAATGAAGCACTTAGAATAGATACTGGAGCATAATTTAAAACTTCTTAGAAATAAGGTGTTATTGATTTTTCTTAACTTTAATTTTTGTTTACTAGTTGAATCTGAATCCTCTACAGATTTATGCCAATTGAGATCGATGGCGATGACCGACGTGGATTAAAATCATCGTGTATGTTGCAGCAATATTATATGAGTACGTGTTTTATAGTAAATAAAATGATAATGCCATGATATGGCGCTCATTAGGGGAGGCCTATGTCCAGCTGTAGACTATTATAGGCTGGTGATGGTGATGGTGATGGTGTTTTATAGCAGTCAATAGGATACAACTCACTGTGTGAGTTTTCATCCAACTGGCCAGTGTTCCGCTAAAGCCTTTTAAATGAGTTTGTAAGCCAAGCAATTTGCATTTTGCATACTCTACGAATAAGCGGTTAATCCCAAGTTTGTCATGTTATGGTGAATATAGGGTCAATACGATTAAGAGATTATTTGTCACTGAAAATATTCATAAAAGGCAGAGATATAAATTTATGAGCTTTTTTTAGTGTAATATGGAGATATTTTAAATAATAAATTGTATTTTCAGAATAAAACGGAGTTAATTTATTATATTTAGTAATTTTAGTGATATTAATTGTATTAAATTGCAGTTTTATACAAAACCTACCTACTAATGTTTATAATAAGTACTGTAACACCCTACGTAGTTCAATATTTAAGAAAATAAATGACTTTTTATTTATTTACCAAGAGTTAAAACTTTTCGTGAAATTTTTCGTTTATACCTTTTTAACATAAATAGCAATATTTTCTACGTAACAAACTGACTCCAAAGGAATAGCGTCTACTGTATCTATCATCATCACCAGCCTAACAGTCCACTGCTGGACATAGGCCTCCCCTAATAATGATGAATACGCCATAGATGGCATTATTCATCATTTGGGGGTTATTGCCCGTAATCCCCACGCTGGGCATGCGGGTTGGGGATCGCAGTTCGGTGGAGTTGTTCTGCAGAGGGCGCTGCTGCCCGCCCCCCGGTGTGTGTCCCTTAGTCGCCTCTTACGACACCCACGGGAAGAGTTGGGGTGGTGAAATTCTATGCCGGCACCACACGGTAATACTGTATCTAGTCTTCATCTAATACCCACATAATTTAAAAATGTTGAATTTTTATGACACGATTGAATATTTTTTGTTCTTATTTTTAGTGGGTTACTCGTATTAGAACTAAGTATAAAATCTTATGGGAGGACTTTTAAAAAACGGGTGTAATAATGTGTTTCCCTGTTCACATTAGTGGAATATTAAGAGCCACGACGCCTATGTCCAGCAGTGGACGGACACAGGTCCACTGCTGGAAAAGGTCTTCGATTATGAAAACGATTTAATGTTCATGCTACGAGTATGTGATATATTCGTTGGTTGGACCCACATATTAACATAACAAGCTCGTTTGAATGCAATTTATAGTTCTCTAGTGAAGAAATAATTAAGAAATAATGATAAAAATGCAAATTCAGAAATACTTTATTGAACACCACCAAAATACAACAAAACGATGAAGTTTAGATATAGAATTAATTGTGCTTACTCAAACAATTTTGTTTATTCCGTTTTCTGCTAAATTCTAGATGATTTCATAAGAGCAAAACCTCCCAGTACAAGTATTTTATACTTAAAAGGAGGCTTCCAAATGAAGTCTATGATACTCTTAGCTTTGTTCAAGATATAAACCATTTTTATTAATATCTAAGCTAAATTAATCCCAACTCGTTTACTCGATAAACAATCTAGTACATCCGTTTGAGCCCGGACGTTATGAAATACTTCTTCGTCAATATGAGATAAGGCTAAGGCTCCACCGGGTTGCTTCTTTTTACGACCGCACGTTATCAGTCCTTAGGTGATAAGCAGCAAACGAGGCTGCTCCCGCTAACGCTGTCATTTTTCATACTAACGTAAGGTTTTTTCATACTAGGTTCTAGAATTGTATTTTAAGTCAACAAAGGCCATGAATAACTAAACAAAACGTGTAACAAATAAAATATGCACAGTGCGCGTCAGAATTATGTATCCCCCTTGTCTATAAAATGTTTTCGACTACTTCTAATTCCCTTGTAACATGTCACAAATTTTCACATGCAATAATTTATCACGCCGCCCCGCTCAGGATCGAACCGCCTACCCATAATACTCAAAGTCAAAGAAGTAAAGTCCCACAACATCAGCCTATATCAGTCCACTGCTGGACATAGGCCTCCCCTAATGTGCGCCAAAGGTGGCTGGGTACGCTAAATAGGTGGGGTTGCGTTATTTGCGTGTAAAAATAGGGATAACGGTCGGCTGGGATCTCAGGGGTCAAAGCCTTCCGAAAAGGTTAGGAGACGCACATACCTTGATTGATCTCGGCTCTGATGGTCCAGGTCCACAAGCGTATGCGCGCGCGCGGCACTACGGGTACGACGGGAACCTAGGTAGGCTCCCTCAGGAAAGCGGGATGAATATTATGCGGTGCGGAGCTCCAAGCGGTTTGGAGTTGTAACGAACACTCTCTCTTCCATCTTTTCCATTTGGTGTCGCCGTTGAGACGATTGTATGGGCGTCTCACTCACTCGCAGCGGTATTATGTGCGTGGGATAAGGAAGGGGTATATGGTAGGAAAAGGATTTGGAGTGCAACGCAAATTACGTTCCCACGTATGCAGAAAACTAACTATGAATGTAAAGTCGAATAAGCGCGCAACCAGTGGCGTTATTTCATCTGGGGGTTATTGCCCATAATCCCCACGGTGGGCATGCGGGTTGGGGATCGCAGTTCGGTGGAGTTGTTCTGCAGAGGGCGCTGCTGCCCGCCCCCCGGTGTGTCCCTTAGTCGCCTATTACGACATCCACGGGAAGAGTGGGAGTGGTGAAATTCTATGCCAGCACCACACGGCCCTAAAAAAAGTCCAAAGTCCCACATACATTGAGATATGGGGGCATTTATATGTGACGCGGACTGTACTTCAGCGATAATGCATATTACAAAAGTAATTTTAAATTCGAGTTTGAAAACAAACGAACGTAAAATAAATGTATTAAAATGAAAGCTTTTGTGTTGCTACCAGACTAAAATCTGTCGTATGTGCACTCTGACAAAAAATATGGATTTGCATTTTTAAATGTTCATTTCAATATTCTACACTCTTAAATTTTAACGAACGTGCAATAAATTGAATGGTGGTGACCAACGAGGATTCTGACGATGTGCACAAACCGAAACTTAAATTTCAGTTTGTTAGGACTTGCAGAAAATAAAAGAAATATTAAATGTTTATCAATAAAATGATGGTGATTAATTTGTTACAGATCTTTCCAACTGCTATTATACGGATCAGTTGAGCTACCTGTATATTGTTAGTAACAGTCTGAGTGACCTCAATTGTTAACATTTTAAATACTACTTCTTATTTAGTTTTTGCATTTAATTGTTTGTTACCTAACATGACCATACAAGAATAGATTTGAAAAATTAGAGTTCTCTTTTGATTGTACCTTGAACTTTGAAACCGTACTGACCAAACGATTTGATACATCGCACACTATCTGAAAATTTAGATTTGTATTAATGACTAGCGGTCCGCCCGGCTTCACACGGGTATTTAAGATAAATTATTTTTTTTCATGTGGATCCATAACTTTTTTGAAAATATTCAATAGCCTATGTTCATCACGGAAAATGTAAGTTTCTGATGGAGAAATATTTTTTTAAATCGGTCCAGAAGTTACGGAGCCTATACAATTCAAACAAACAATCAAATCTTTTATCTTTATAATATTAGTATAGAATAAATCTAGTCAAAGACCAAGAAGAGGGACCGACCGTACATCACGACTCTGAGTTACGGCCCGTTCACACATGTCTCCGTTTTACTGTTCCGTTTTATCGTGTACGTATTTTGTTCGATTTTGTTTGTCGATCTGTATACAGAATACTGTGCCATGTGTGAAGTCGCTCATACAACCACATACGCCATCGACGAAAAAACTACGTACACGATAAAACGGAACAGTAAAACGGAGACATGTGTGAACCGGCTATTAGTTGTACCCACGTTTTCTGATAAGTGTGGTGGTATGGTACATTCAGCGCATCTTTGTGGAATGTGTTCGGAAAACAACATTAAAAGCATGCATAGACAACGGATTGTCCTTCTATCATATTAAATAGCATCCCAAAAATATTCGATTTTGGAATTTTTGTTTTTGAGATTACCCTGAGTGCACGCACAATAATAACAATATCTATCGTAATTTCATAATGCGTGAACTGTGAATACTTATTTCCCAACCCTTCTTGTGTAGATTGACTAAGTTAGTAAAGTTTAGTTTAGTTAAACAATAATTATATTATGATATATTTTTTCTGTGTTCTTTATTTTGTTGTTACTTATGATCATTTCGCTAAATGATGAAGCTGCATATTAAAGTATTAAAAAAATCGAGGCGTCCTTCAGCTTACTTTTGTCTAGGTGCTTATTTTGTAAGCCTAAAGAAATAAAGTACATAATATATTGAATCTAAATCTGAATCTTAGATTTTTACGTATAGGGCATAAAATTTATAATTGAATGATTTAAATTGGCTTAAACTGAGCTAAGCTGAGCTGAGCTAAGCTGCTGAGCCGGCTCTCAGTTTTTAATTTCAATCATTAGCGTATCATTAACGTATATGTGGTTAGTTTTAAAAATATTGACGACTGTACTCTGTCCGGCTGCTAATCCGTCCAGCCGAGAATCCGTCCAGCTGAGAAACCGTCCAGTTGCGAATCTGTCCAGTTGCTACGGAGCGGACTATTATGGCATTTCCTCAGTGTTTGTTATTCATCCTAACCATGATTTATCATCTATGATTCGACCGTAGCAATTAACAAAGTCGTATGTGCAAAATCGATACTTTACAGTACAGCCATTCAAAGTTTCAAATATGAATAAAGTGAACAATAGTCAATGTACCTGAGCCAAATTTGGTATGGCATATTAATATTATTTACCTGACGTAGTAGTATATTCAAATTTATCTAAAATGCATAGGAAATTTGAGAAACTGCACATGCCACATTGTTAACCACTTAATCATCCAACTATTTTGTCGGATATGGAAGATCCAACATTATTATCTGAACTACAATTTCTAAATTTGGTCGGATATGGCACATCTCACAATATTGCCTGGAGTTTCACATTTCGTTTGTGTTGGATGTGTCACTAAAAACGTTATTATTTGTTACATTTTCTTTTTTTGACTAAGTATCTCTAACGACATTATTTCGGGGACTTAGGCAATGGATAGATGACATCAATGAATTTGTTGACAGAACTTTTCACTTATAAACAGCTGTTAAATACACCACATTACCTGACCACTAAGTAAGTACATGCTACATAATAGTTTGGGAAAAAAGTTTCTTCCCATTTTTGAAGAATATACAAAACATTTTTAATATAGTTCATTTACATTTAACTATATTATGTAGGTGAAGGCCGTGTGGTGCGGGCATAGAATAGACAGTGTAGTGCCGGCATATAATTTCACCACCCCCACTCTTCCCGAGGGTGTAGTAAGAGACACACCGGAGGGGGGCGGGCAGCAGTGCCCTCTGCAGAACAACTCCACCGAACTGTGATCCCCAACTCGCATGCCCAGCGTGAGGATTATGGCAATGACCTCTAACTGATTAATAATGCCATGTATGGCGCTCATTAGGGGAGGCCTATGTCCAGCAGTGGACTATTATAGGCTGGTATTGTTGTTGCATGTAAGAAGCATTTAGTTCGATAACTTTTTGTCGTCTTAAAGGTAGGGACATGAACCCATTGCTATAGAAACTTAAGGGTTTCCCATCAAAATACCGCGACAAGTGGTTTTGGCAGTCCTCTTGTGATTTTAACCTGACACTGCCTAAAAATTCTGAAGAGACATTCATGAAGAGAAATACAGGTAGATATTGGAAAGTGCATGGTTAGGACTATACGGCGGATGCATTGACACTTCCCAGAGTCCCAGCCAAACTCTCTTAATTTTTGCTGAGTCGCTAAAGCACTCCCCAATTCTGTTGATTAATTCCAGCCGCTGTCCCTCAACTACTTGCTTTAATCCCGTCAGCTGTTTGTCTCAACTCTCATAATGAATAATGTCCTTCCGATCCCACCACACACACACAGCATCACCTTGATGCGAGTTAACCCGGGTTTCGCCACAGTCTTTGATGCCTGATCGGCCTTAAACCACAACCTTTTCGCACGTTCTTGTCGTACGTGATCCACTTTTTATCACCAGTTATAAGCTTCTTCGAAAATGGTTCGGTTTCATTACGTCGTAATTAAGAATCTACTCTCACAGACACTGCACTAGGTCCTTTTTTTGCGGCTTGCGTTGCATTTTTTTGTGTAGTAAAATTTTAAAAGGTATCGTATTTCTTTATTAGATTCACTCATCTTGAAAGTACGAAAACCAAATAAAAATCAGACATTCTCCTAATTTGAATTTGGAATTATCTTCCTCAAAATTTAAACTTTTAATGATACCAAAATCAGCCAGATACAAATATTATAGCCAAGGAGATTTTATTACAAGTTCATACATACTATAATGCGAAAATACTTTTTTCCAAACCTATTTTAACATTCCAGAAATTAAGAAGTCATTGTTTAGTAGGTTATCAAATTCAATCCGTTATTGGAAATCTTTATAGAAATCTAGAGTTTCATAAGACAAAAACTAAGTAGCGTCGATTATTTACACAAGTAGAGTTGAATCAACAAAACAAACCAAAGAAACCATCCTGCCATAGTACATTTGAGATCATCATCATTTCATAAAAACGTATGTTCATTAATTTAATGTACTAACATTAAATATAACATGCATAGACTAGGCTATAGTAGAGGATATATTACAAAATGATTACAAAGGACGTACAGTAGTACGTACGTTAGTAGGAACAATAACAAAGAATGCAAGTGGAAAATCTCTCATCTATAAAAATAAGTAACAAAGCTAAATTTTAATCACCACCTTTTATGGCACATGGTAAGATTTACCTAATATTTCGTAGTACAGTTGCTTCGATACTAATTTAGAATAAGTTTTGCATTTGTTTGATCGCTCTACTGTCACGTGCACACTGTCTCCCTCCTTTAGTGTGTGACCTTTTTCTAGAAAACGATGGATCATAGTCACTGCGAGCGGTTTTGCTACATATAAGTAGAGTGAAACCACGAACCCCTCTTTTTCGTCAGGTTTACAAATTATTCATACAACCACACTTTTGGTAGCTCCGCTTCAAATACAGCAAGAAGTCCCCTCTTTTCACGGAGAATAGGGGACTTCTTGATGAGATTCTCCTAAAATATTAACATACCAAGCCAGAGCAGATAGAATTTTGGTCTAGCTATTGTGTTTATTGAGTAAAAGTAGTACATCCGACACTAAAAATTAGAAATAAACAGGTAACAAAGTCAGTAATACCTTATCCGACAAGATACAATCAAACACACAGCAAGCAATAATGTAGTTAGTGGTACATCCTACAAAACTATTTATCAAATTAACATGAAACAAAGTCGGTAGTACCATATCCGACAAAATTTAACCACATCCCAGCAAGTAACAATGTCGTATGTGACACATCCAACACAGAAAACTAAATAAAAAACCATGAACATTGTTGTATCTGTCATATACGACATTATTGTCCGTTCAGAGTAGTTTTGAACATTATCTAAGAAAATATTAATTAATTCCGCTTATCGTAACCTATAAATAATTAAATTCAGGACCCTATGAGTCTAAAATCCGTCTCGACCTCGATATAGCAAGAATATTGAATTTATCATATAAATTGTCTAAATAATATTACGGGTTAAAAATTAAACCGACGCGTGCGCTCCTCCCGCTAACATTGTCGGAAGTGGCAGATCCCCGCGACGCGCGCGCCTCTTTCGCCCCGTAACAAAGTCGCAATGCACTATGCGACAATATTAGTTGGGCGCACTAAACACATACTACTTTTTCATCGTAGAAAAACAGAGATGGTTGGTTTTAGAGATTTAATAATTTAAGGGAGCATTTATAGACTTATTTTAAGGCCTTTTATGCAATAAAACGAAAATCGCAAAAATGTAGATCCGACAATGTTAATTGCTGCAGTCGAATTATTAGGCTGTAAGTACCTAGCTAAAAAAATGTGATTTATCGATTGAATTAAAAATTAAATTATTTTCTTTCTTTTAAACAATTAGAAATGTGTCCGATAGCTTATTCAATACTGCGCCTGTTTTTCATTAAATGGTGATGATCTATAAAGTTACGGTTATGGCGAGAAGCTGTATTCAGTCTGTAAACCAACATTTTATTACTGGCTTTAATGTAATCAGGTTTATGCCCCGATTCGGTGGCGATTAAGGCTTTGTTTGATGTATTTGCATGATATGTGCAAATTGTTTCGTAGATTGATTCATCAAAGGTGTTTGCGTTCAAGAAATATTTTTGGCAGATTTTCGGGCTAAAATCGTTATAATATATAGATACACAGTGAAAAAATGGCTTCCCACTAGTTTCACTGGGTTCGTGGCTTAGGCCCCCAGTGGTCGACGCACCTGTGGTCGACGCCCCCTGACAGCTTAATTAATCCGAAGTTTTTTTTTATCAAATGTACTGGCAGGCATAAAAGGCATAAGCTTGTAATATATTATATCATAACCATAACTATTCTTATTTTTAGTTTTGCACTCACGGCCCCGTGAGTTATCTGTCATTTGATACCGTCATGTCAATACAAAATGCATAATGAATGTTACAAATGAAAGTGCATATTTGAATGCACGTTTTTGTGTTGCGGTAGCGGTGCGGTCAAGTTTTCGTATTCTGCATTTGATTCACTCATTATCCCGCTATAGGGTAACACACCGTAGACACTGTATGGAAATAGAAGGAATCGTAAAAATATGCAAATAATAAAAAATATTTTATAGAGTAAAATTCCATTTTCCCTTGCGCTCTGTTTGCTTACTTATTCATAAATTTATATGCGTTTTAGATATTTTTTCGACGTTATCCGTATTGTTGCAGATTGGAATAGAAGTGTTGGTATATAAAAAAATCTAGTTAAAAAAATCAAGGTTTTTTTAACAAATGTGGAGAATTGAATGGATGTTTGTTAATTTTTCACGACAAAATAACTAAACGCAACGTTGCGTTTGTTCTCGTGTATCTCGTGTTTGTGTATCCAGTTTCTAAAATACAGGCTTTATTTTGTACGTAAAAACAGGTTCGAATCTGTGAACTAGTTTTCAATTAAATTGGAATAGTTACATAACTGCCAAAATTTGCCCAACCTTGGAAAGTCGTTCTAGACATAAATTTCTATTGCAATTTTAATGCTTCATACTATAAATATTTGTACACAAATTAACAAACGTTTCAAAAGGCCTTTCAAACACTTTAACCTGAAATGTACAAGGCAGTATCTCTTCCAAGGTCCTTCAAAACGTCAAAACTTCCTTTATAGTTTTTATACAAAAGCAAAACTGGTCGAGGCTTCTCAACAGCCAATGAAATAAAACCTCTAAAACCCTCAATTTTTCTAAACGCTTGCGTGGGTTCACCTCAAATATCCTTTCGCTCCATATCCATTTTATTTCGGCTTAGATAAGCCCCAAGATTTTTTCTAGACAAGTAAGATCCGTGTTTGGGGCGAGTTAATTTTGTCCAAGTGTCTTTCTTGCTTATCTTGGTGGATTGTTCGGTACCATTCGGACAATTTTCGTGTAATACACAACTTTATCTTGTCTAGAAATATTGCCATCAGCGTTTTAGTAAAAATGTTATTTGAGATATGAAACGTACTTACTCGTCCAAATACATGATGGTAGATATGCAAACTTGATGGTAGTTTATATATTACTGCAAAAGTTATATATATTTTACTATGTACTGTCGCAGCTTCTAACGCGTTTTTAAAATAAAAGCTTAAATTTTACTTATCCTATCCTTCAGAGTTACTCCGAGCATAGCTCTTTCCATAGCTCGCAGAGCGAATTTGAACTGGTGGACTAACCTACCGTGAGTGTCCATGTCTCAGCTCCGTAGGTCATGAAAGTTACTTGCCAGTTACATAACAAATGACATTACAAGACAAGTAGAATGGTCGGTCTTATAGCTTTTGCTGGTGTACAATAAAGCATTTTGTATTGAATTGTAAACATAGTTGCAATTTTTAAATACTTAAATTATATTCTACTCTAATTCAATTGCAAATTTGTTCAACTCTACATAATTCAATTGCAAATTTGTTCAACACAGAAAACATTGGTAGATATAGCGTATTTAGAGGGGTTCGAACCCTATCCAGTCTCATATATTTTAATCCATTGATGGAATCCTCCACATTACTGAACCTATATCAAATAATGGTCACCGTTATTTTGTCTCACTATCAGTTCTCTATTATAAGTTTCAGTTCATAACTATGAATGAAAAATGTCACGAATATATTAAAGTAAACCTTGTAATTTAAGGGTGCGTTGTAACATTTTTTGCTCCTACGTAGTACAATGTTACGTATTATTACGCGTTACGTCGTCAAATGACAAATTACGTGACGCTGACTTGTCGTGTAAAATTTTGTCACCAGAGTTACATTCATGAAATTGAAAAAACTGTGACAAAATCCTACTAAAGAACTTTTATAATACATTATGTCTTTTATCTAAGCTTCTTTGATTATAAAGCCGGTTCGAAAAAGCTACTAATAGGTTTTACAGTACCTGTGAATAAAAACTTTAGCATTTTATTTACACGCCAAAGGTAACCTATAAGCCGTTAATCCAGCTTTAGAACTACCTTTACGCAAAATTTTAGCCCGACCCGTTCAGTATAATGTTTATTTCATAACAAACAGCCTGTCACATTTTTATGGCTTGACAGAATTACAAAAAAGTATTTCTTCTAAGCGATTAGGAATTTTTATCATTAAAAATAATTTCAACGCTTACCTCATCTAAACGAAAATCTTCATCTTTATTTTCTTAAAGTAATAACAGCACGAACAATGTTAAAATCGAAGCAAATCAACACTAATTGAATTGATAGCAAGAAGAACAAATATTGCCAGTGAAGTCTGTTATTGCGTTCCGGGAACACAAACAGATCTGGGGCCCAATTCTGATAGCCAATAGCTTCACTGCGACAATACATCTCGAAATCGCTATGCAGAAACCTTAGACTAAAGAAATTCCCTATAGTTCGTGCGTCATTTGCACGGAGTGATTGATAGAATTGTTTCAACTTTGACAGTTTGACGCGCGTCGCCTCCGTCTGTAGTTTCTATCGTCTGAGGTAAAAATATAGAAAAGTTTAATTCTATGACAATAGTTTTATTCTACGACAAAGTCTTATCATATTGTAAGATGATCAGTACAGCAGGGTCACAGAGGAGGTCAAACGGAAAAAGGTATTAAGGCATCTACTACCATAAAAAACCTAAATCAAAACTGTCAATCACCTTAGCTGCCGGCCCAGCACCTTGGAGTACGGCTCCAAGGTGCTGAGCCGGTTAGTCCTGTTTAGGCAACAGACTTCTATGCGAGTTGTCAGTGCAGATCTAATTTCAATACACAGAACTAAAAGGGGATTAGCCTAGCAGAATAGGACCCCCGTAACTCGCCGAGTAAACGGATTTTGTCGATAGAATTGATAAACTTTGTCGTTTGCGTTATAAAATCAAATCGCTGCTGGTCTAAGGAAGATTTTGAAATGGCTAGAGTTTATTAAACTTTTTATTAGTCTAGTCTGAACAGTCGCTTAACATTATACTCGTAGTATAACTGCTACGAGCCAAGCTCGTAGACACTCGTAGCCATTGAGCTAAGTTCGTAATGATTCGTAGCACTTTTGCCTCTAGTTTCATATGACATTTCGTATTTTCTTTGCTTCATCCACTCATATAAACTTGTAAAAATAATTGGCTAGACCTAAGTGACATTTTGCACTTTCTTTAGATTGATTGAGTTAAATATAATAACACTAATATTATACATGCAAATGTTTTAATGTAATGTTGGTTTATTATTTGCTTCACGTCACGTTCACGGTTCCCGGGCTGTACGAATTTGGACGAAATTTTGTGTAAAAATAGCTTATCCAGGACGGATCACATAGGCTACTTTTGGACGGATCGCACACGGGCCACACGTGGCAGCTACAAACGCTATCACGAGAAGCGAGGTTAGGTGAGGCGAGTCCATATAAAATGTATGGATACTACATGAAATACTTCAGTTGCGGCGTTTTGTATTTGTGCCTGGTGGCCAGTATGCGTGACCCTTAATACTAGAGAACTACAGTATTTAAAATATGTGTCATCAATAATGTGTGATGAAATACAACTTACTTACCGCGGTAATACAGCAGCACGCAGCTTGCATCATCTTCTGGCCTCAAAGTAAGCACAGCTTGTATATTCATAAGTAACATAATTCGATGAGCTTTGAAAATCAACCTTAAATTTCCTTAGTTATGGTTCATCATTTTTGGCCTGACTACATTTACAAAAGATTAGATCCTCTTTGTGCTTCAAATCCGGGAAGCAAACGACTTGAACTTGAACGTGACCAATGCTGTCGCTCTTGAATATGTTTTCTTGCACAAAAAAGGTTCAATTATGATTGCACAAACTTTTCCGCTTCTAGAACTAACAAATTGAATAGGTAATCCAATAGTAACACTAATAATAAATTATCCCAAACGAAGCGTGCACTAATCCATTTGCGACAAACTTTCACCTCAAGAGAGGTAACTTTTTACTCGAAAACTTTTATCAGTCTTATGTGCTCTGGGGAAATCTGCACAACTGAGCGACCTCTGATGAACAAACACCGAAACATATTTTATCTACGTACCCCATACTGAGAGCTAGTCAGTCATGTGGGGAAAACTAACTGCGAGCGGGAAATAAGATACTCGAAAATTATACTTGAATTTCAATTCAACTTGCTTTTAAACACAAACAAATAACAAATATGAAAAAATGCTATACATAATGTCTACAGTCTCCCGGACAAAAAATATACAACTTTAATACCGCTCAATGAAACAACTGTTTTACTTACTCTATTGTGCAATCAATTGTTGTACGATTATTGCCTAGGCTTTGCAACTTTTTGCAACTTTTCTTTTTTTTGTTTTTTTGACTGGAGTCATAAAAATCGCTCTATGTAATATCATCGGACCTATATATACCATCAGCTGATACTCATCATCACGTGATATTCGCGTCACGTATCATGTTAGCAGGGCGATGGGTATTATGCAAAAATTCAATAACCAGTGACATTATCCTGTAGAGTTTTTTTCTGCCTGAATGGCCCTTATATCAATTCATAGGCAAAACTCGTCGAAGCAATGAATTATTTATGATGTGTGTTCGTTTCAAAGGTGTTCAGGTGGAAACTTTTTTCATATTTACTGGGTAAAGTTTTTAGATAAACTTTTCCGTTGTTATCGGGAGGGTATTTTAGGATCAACAGAACTTTTGGTATGACTTAATGATTTAGGTATAGGCTTGTACAGCTTACGGCGAAATATTCCATTCAAATCATCAAACCGCAAATATTTATTTTTTACAACCTAGCAATAGCAACATACATAAGTTTCCCATTTGATATGATATGTCTGTAAAGTTGGAAATGTAATGCCAATTCTAAAGGAAAGCATAAAAATGTAATGCTAATTCCAGCAGAATTGTCATTACATTTTCATGCGCTCCTTACTTCTAAATAACTGTCCTCTAGTGTTTTTCCGCTACTCACACCCAGTTTTATTCATACTTTGCATCAGATTTATTCATACTGATGACCTGACTACGTCCATCAAATCTCAATAACTCGTCCGCCTCGTGATAAACGGCCCTTTACATAAGTTAGGTCTTGCGACACGCATCCAATCTCCCTCCCTACATTGCGTACGAGGAATAATACATGAAGTTTGAGGATAGTTCTAAGGCGTACTGTGCACTGAATAGATTAAAGGTGAAATAGTCTGACTGAGAGTCTCGGTATATAATTAAACTCCCTAATTATTAGACACTAACTTCAGCACTTCACACGTGTTATTTTATATGAAAACGTTAGAAGGTAATTTCTATTCCTTAGTAATAGATATGGTATAATAAAAATATTGCCTGTGTTTAATTCTTGGTTCAGAATACATCATATCCAAAGTTTCAACCTGATCCGTTCAGTACTATTTGAGAGGTAACAAACATACAAACCCCACGAGTAATAGTGGTACAATCCCAGTGGGACCACGAGTCGCGACCCAACTAAACTAACTCTGACACGCGATATTTTTACACGACAGCACTTAAGACTTAACGATAAAGCATCCTCTTCTGTGGCAAAGCTGACCTTGTCAGGTTTTACAAAAACGCAGACGAAAACGTTTAACAAAATGCAAAATATTTAAAACAAAGTCCCGCTTCAGCAGACCCAAGACCTTACAAATGGCCGCAGTAACTCCTCGCGTCGCTATTTGTTTCCTATTATTGCAGTCGGTGTCGGTTCGTTTAATAAAGCCAATTTACCTGATATTTACTGTTACGACACTTTTCTTGGTTCCCACTACAATTTGCGTGTGTCACAATGCTCAAAAGCAGTGAAATAGGTACAAAAAGCTCCAGAGGAAACTAAGACTTAACAACAAAATTTGTCGGCTTATTTTCCTCTGTGAATTCGTAGATATTATTTTCGCTATAAGTGTATTATTGTATATTGCATAGCACGTTGTGTTTATGGAGGACTAGTTGTGTCCGTGAGTTGGCTCGCGTAAAATTTACATGTTATTGGTTTTAAGTTTTCAGCGTGGAGCCACGAATATATTTCTAAAAGTAGCCTTAATTACTTCTTATAACATATCCGCCAGTGAAAATTGAGTAAAAATGGATCGACCGGTTACGCAAATAGACGGAAGAAAACAGCTAACAAGCTTACGTTCCTTTTTATAAATTACTAGCAGCCCGCCCCGGCTTCGCACGGGTATTAAACAAAAATTTCAGATATTATACACAATAACACGATGGGTTTCACAGTTTTCATACGGATCCCTTACTTTTTCTAACAGCATTGGGATTTTTGACATTGACTCGACACTCCATAACTGACACTGGCCGTAGAGAAAAAGCAAGCACAGTGCGCAACCTCTTTTTCTATTCTGACGCGCCATAATAGAAAAAGAGGTTGAATATACAGCGCACGGTTCAATTATTGAATTTTTCATGCGAATCCCTAACTTTTTTGAAAATATTATATAGCCTATGTTCATCACGGAAAATTTAGGATTCTAATGGTGAAAGAATTTTTCAAATCGGTCCAGTAGTTTCGGAGCCTATTCAATTCAAACAAACAAACAAACAAACAAACATACAAACAAACAAACAATCAAATCTTTCCTCTTTATAATATTAGTATAGATAATATTACTTGATTTTGCAATAAAGTTCTGTTATTTGGCAATACAAAACAGAGACATTCTTTTATTTTTTGAGATATAGACACTGAAAAACTGGTGATAAAATTGTTATTTTGATCAGGGATATACTGCCGTAATAGAATCCCCGGAGAGATGAGATTTGCGTGATCAGGCAGGAAATGAAAGAGCTCGCACTTGACGCTACGTGTGAATTGTGAGGGGTTGGCATGCGAAGCGTAGTCCCCTACGATAGGGTTAGACAAATAGAAATGGCGGAAAAATAGGCGAGTGAAAGGCGATATTACATAAAAGTTGTTGAAACACTGGTATTGTTATTCCAAACGCAGACATTGACCGATATATTCTTTTTAGGACCCTCGTTTGGCCTCAATCTCAGGTGTTGGTGAAGATGTGGCTGACAAAGGACGAATCAGAACGCCTTTTCTCGCGACAACAATTTTTATGGTCTATAGATTATGGGTGTTTCGGTTCTTTTCTATATATAATAACAAATATCTATATATGTAAGATTATTGAATTATGTAGTCAGTCATCCAGTAAACATAACAAAATCTCTGATTAGCTTGTCCAGCATATATATTTAATAATTAATTACATTTGTTTCCGCAAATATTCTGTCAGAGTTGTTGTTGTATTATAAAACTGGAGTAGTAATAGTAGTATTAAATTTTGATAAAGAACTATTACGTCTTTTTGACTTACCAATGTTGGCCTGGCAGAGATTGCTCTTACCGTTGAGATCACCCTTTACTCTGTTTGTGACATTTTTTGAGTTTTTTGATTATTTTATTTTACTTTCATATAAATAACGCATCTGCATTCTACGAGCCAAATTTCCATTCGTAAATAAATAATCGTTCCGACAGAATTTCGTGAATTCATTGATTTCCAACGTAAATATGGTTTCATTTCGAGTCTACAGGTGGCGCTAATTAATCAAACGGGCTAATAATTTCCAGTCAGGTAGCTAATGAAATTTTAACAATGTCTTCCCAAGCTTCCCTATATTTTATCCTCAAACAAATTGAGAAAACGTGTTCCATGAAAATTAAGATAGAAGGTGAATAATTCTTTGAGTATTTTTTGATGTCGAAAAGTTTCTTTATTTTCATAGCATTATTTTTACTTAGTTCGTATTTCAATTTGCACGCATAAATATTTTGACGTATTTTAATATTGTTAAAACTTTAATACCTTAGCGTAGAGTACTTATTAAGGATCACTCCGATCCTTGTCACACTTCGTCATAAATCCCAAAACCTAGACTTAATAAAAAACAAAATAAAACTCACAGAATTTACGGTTCGCAGCTGTTGTAAAATGTTCTGATTTATGGATCGGCGTTGAGTGACGTGGACCGACCGTGTAGGGAAATAGGTGTGGAGTAGTTACTCAGCTTTAGAGTTACGAGTATGTAAGATGTTTTAAAGACTCGGAAACGAGCGAAACTACGATCTCAACAAACTGGTAAGATTTGAGGGTAAGCAGAGTCAAAGAAATCCTCATTGGAGAAATATTCTAGAAAAAAAACATAAGACCATCATAAGACTTGCAGAAGCATTTTCAATGTTTAATGATGATGTACTAGTTATGGAATGATAATTTGTAATGATAATGATCATATTTAAATTTTTCTTTTTTGTGGTTTGACAGTTTTCCATCAAAATTTTGAAATGTAGAGCGGGCCTTAAAGCAGATAGCAGTTAATACTAGAAGACAAGTTAATAAAATTTGTCGATTTCAACGTAAATCTACCAAAAACCGAATCAACGCTTAGAATGGAAGAAAATTATGATCCGTTTCTAGTGAAATTTTCAGTTAATTATTCAGAATTCCGCTTGTTTGTACACTCATTGCGGCGCCTTTCGCCCGTGATTGAGCAGCAAACATCCAAACACTGTTAAATCAGTTACTGTATAATATAATTAAAACTCGAAGCAGAACCTTATTTCAACCAGCAGAAGGAAGATTGAAACCTGTATGACAAAATATGGGCTTAGAGTAATAATAAATATTTATGAAAATTTGATGTACACTCATAAAAATATCAATAAGTTCATTAAAATAGCGATATACATAATGTTAATACTTGAAATAAGAATAAACTCGCTGTGCCCACTACTAGGCTACACAAAAATAATGTGTCTTTCAAAGGGCAATATATACGCTTCTACAACAAAACTCTAAGTGAGTTGCAAAAATTATCTATAAATAAATTTAAACGGATTGTTAAAACTGTTCTTTGCAAAAAGGCTTGCTATAAAGTATCAGATTATCTAGATGACAAAAAAGTTTGGGACGAGTTTTGCTCCAACTCGAAAACTAACAAGCTAACAAGGTAAAGGTTTCTTGTTCTCTTCTTGACTTTACCTTAAAAAGATTGAAGTGAAAAATGAATCAAAGTGATCACTTTATTTCCCAGTATTACTAATGTAATTTGTATTTTGTGACGTGTCGAAGAATCCTGTAAGGTCTAAAGGAAATAAAGCACTTTGATTTTGATAATAATATATGCATTGATATCAATTATAGTAAAAACCAGGTATACCTAACTACAGTAATGCAAATAATAAACAGTGCGAAATCTTTGAAAACACAACAAACACGATTTTTATTCTCATTTTCGCCGATGATGTCGAAAATATTTTCCACGAATATTTCTGTGATTTTTTTTCCTTTGCCTGGTAAAATTATGAATCATTCTACTAAATTAATTAAGAATATAGAAAAATAAAACATTTGCATGCTAATGTTAGTAGAACATAATTGATTAAAAAAATTACTAACATCTATTTAACCTACATTGTGTTCAAGCAAATAAAATATATTTATCTTTATCGGGTTAGAAATATTTCGAGCAGTCAAAGATCGTGATTCTATACAATGAGTCTCTATGAAAATAGTGAAAAGGTGTAATATACTTGTAGCTTGCGCCGAGTGTATATTCTGCTAATAAATCAATGTACACTGTGCCCGAAGGCGCAGTCGAACAGTTCATCCGTAACCGCGTCTCCGTGTAAACAAATTAAAACTACCGGCACACATGCAGTCGGATAACTTTATCCCCAAGTTACTGTTGTTCACTGCATAACTAAGCGGCTCGACTAAACTTATGCCGGTGAAACTTAGCTTCCAGTTTCTTGTTGAAGTCATTTGTTCTATTAAGCGATGCTGTTGCGCTGCACTTCGCGATGCCTTGCTTGTATTGTTCATTTCTGATGAACGTTTTCTTCAACTTAGTTGTTCAGTCTATGATCGTCGTGAATATGACAGGCTCGTATTTAGTGGCTCCAGCAATGCGTCTCCGTATGACCACTTTTCTTAATCACCATCATCATCAGCCTATAATAGTGCACTGCTGGACATAATCCTCCCCTAATGAGCGCTATAGATGCCATTATTTATCAATTGGTTATTGGCCATAGTCTCCACGCTGGGCATGCGGGTTGCGATTTGATTCCATTTTTCTTAGGTTTCGGAATTTTTGAGTTTAATATGAAACGTATAAGCTTTTCACTTAAAAGCGCATAAATATGACCACAAAATACATATAACTATACCCCTGTACCGTAGCGACTGCTATAAACTCCTTGTAAAAGCAAACGACAGAATCGACCGTAACGAATTTTTACTTTTACTGCCCTTTCCAATTACGAGCTCCGAAGTTTATGCGTTACCTGGCGAATAATAAAAACCTTTATCACCACAGATTCAGGGATTTTCAATTAAACTTTTACGTAATCGCCATTTGTTTAATATCTAAGTAGGAACCAACATCGGCCGCGGGACTTGAAGAAATTGAAAAGTTTGCGATCTAATCAAATACTTTGGTTTCGGGTGAGAGATGCCGAATTTATATTTTTTCGCCTCAGGGAGTCGGAATTTCGGAAATTAATCTCAAGAAACGTGTTTTATTTTATTAAGAATTCACAACTAAACCGCTTACAGAAAAAAGGATGATAAAGTTAGCGCGTAACCATTCGAAATGTCTAAAGTTAAGAGGGGTAGGTCACTGGTTCTCCCCATTTAGCTATATCCCTTGAATATAAATTTAACGACTAAACAAAAAGTATTGATTTTGTTTTTATGTAATGTGTAATGTATGGACTAATGTCTGAATAAAGAAACTATTTATTTTATTTATTTAAACTAAACACAACATTGTATTTGTTGAACTAAGCTCGACATTTTGACCATCAATTAATACTTCATGTCAAAACGTAAAAGTTTTGGCATCTATAAATCATCTCGCACAGAGATCGCAAAGCCATGCCAACATTACTGTAAAGTAAAACTTCGGATAAAAAATGATGAGCCAGACTTTGACTCTTTCACCACAGGATCCTGCCGTTTTATCTGGCTCCTGAGGTTACTCTGACAAATGGTTTATCCGAGGTCCCAGGATGCTTGGCCGCTCTACTAAGGCCACATTGATCTGACTTAAAGGGTCACGCACGTATTTGTTAGACATTATAAGGAGTAATGAAGCCCGCATTCGACTGCTATAACGATGTATAAGTTAGCTGTCCACAGATCAAACTGTTTTTGCTACTCAAGAATTCAGTCAATCCCATTTAGATATTACCCTTGTAAAATGTATGGGAAAAGTTATTGCAATTTCTAACTTTTTATTACTAACGCCAACCTGAGTTGGTCTGTTACAAGTAAGGACACAGGATCGATTGCTGTACTTATTTTTGTTGAAAAGGCGATTTTCTTTTATCTTAATATAGTTTGAAAATCTGTGAATGCGCATGAGAATTTCTATAAAAGTTATAGAACACGATTTACTTGAAGCTAAGTATACCAGTTAAGGAAGATACCTTAGGCGTACTAACAGAGATCATAACAGCTTACATAATGTAGGGAAATCAGTATGGGCAACTGCGTGTACTTCTATAAAAAGCTTCCATCTGAAGCAACTGACCACAAAAAACTATTAAGAAAGCTTTACGCTCAATAGATGATTATATCAATGGCGTTAATGCGTGGCCAGATTTCGCTCCATTTCACATCGACAAGCTATATCTATATAGGTACAGTAAATATTTTATGTATCAAAATCACATTAAATTTAGATTTTAGAGAAATTTAGTTAGGCAAAACAAACATGTATTAGACACATAAGTGATTCATGAATACACTCAGGAATCACTTAAGTTTATAAAAGTGCAAGTGGTTTCTTTTACACTTCTTCCACTAGTGGACAAAAAAATTAAGTAAAGAGAAAATCAGTAACACCTTATTTAAAATTATAAAATAATAATATTGTATGAAATTTGACTTATCTAAGTGCTTATTTTGTAAGTCGAAAGAAACAAATTTATTGAAATCTGAAATCTGATTCCCGTATTAAGCCGTAAAAAATCTACCCAGTCTGCGAGGTACAACTTGTATTCTAAAAGTAAAAACTTGTTTTCAAAATCTCCAGAAAAAACTTACACAAAAAGCACAAAATAGACTACTAAGAAATCTTAATATAAATAACGAAAGTTTGGTATAACATCATCAGGACATGAATAAATAATCAAAGGGGTTCTGTGATGTCCACAAAGAAAAAGGGACGTGAATTTCCAAGTAAAAATCAAATTTACTAAGGTTGACGTTACACAGTTGAAAGGAACCTCTCCTCTCTTTGAAGTCGGTACATAAATAGGTATGTACAAAGAAAGTCCCATCGATAGGTTGAAAACTGTATCGTATTGAAGTAGTAACAAGGTGTAAAGAATATTACCGATGCGATGTCTAAATAATTGCGTTCTAAGCCACATTACGCGCTTGTTGATTCTATCAACTACAAAACCGTATACGTTCTCATTTAGAAGCCAATTTCTATGAATCCAGAAATTTTTTAGTACAGAAATCTTTTAGAAAAGATATCGTGTACTTAGATGATAAGAATGGTCCATTTTGACTACATTTTTTTTCCTCTTGACAGTTGAGGTCTTAATCACGACGCTTGGCGAGGCATTGGTTTGGCGAATGCTACACGCTCAATATTTATCGTGATATTTGACGTGATATTTATCGAGTAATAGTTTGATATATTATCTACACATACGATACGAATCACGTCAGTACGACGGTAATTTTCATTGAGTACACTTGTGCGTTTCACATTGTTCGTTTCGTATTTGGTCCAAATATTATAAACTATGAGTGATAATATTAATAAAGCTTGCGTTGCTATTATATTAGCGATAGCATTGAAAAAACGTTCAAAGCGAAAAAAATGGACGAAACATTGGTTTACACACAGAGAAAATTATACACATCTGAATTTATTAATAGTGTTAATAGTTCATTAACAGGGGACTAAAAAGCTGAAATTAGAGTTTATTTACTACTAGCGACCCGCTCCGGTGAATACTGACGCGATAAATATCGACTAGAGACTAGACGCACGATATCTATCCACGATACTTGATACAGATCGTGGATTTTTGGATTTCTAGAAATCCAGCGATCCGTATCACGATACGTGATACGCTTCACTACACACTCGATAAATATCGTGATCCTGGATTACGATCCAAATATCACGATAAATACCGAGCGTGTAGCATTCGCCTTTGAGATGTCTGGCATTATTTATTTATTATCCTTTTCAGTCGTCTTAATATTATAGTCTGTGTTGTCGAGGAACTGGATAGCTTTGACTTTCACGTGTACATATGATTGGAAGCCCAAAACCCAATAACTTGCGATTTTGTACTCGGACCGGACAAAAAATACCTACTGTTTGTCACATTATTTTGATTTCTGTGCAAACAGTAAAGATTTAAATTACATCTTTCAGCCATAACAAACCATGGTTAAAGCTTTTAATGTTGCCAACTCAATAAACAAAAGTTTGCTTCTTTTTACGACTGCAACCGTAAAGTGACTTTTCACATCACAAACAAAACGAAGCTAATTATGAACTTGCAGCAATCGTAAATAAAATGTTTTTCTTATGGGCACCTCTTACAAGCAAGTTTTAATTAAATGTATGCTTTATTAATAATACTATTGGATTAATTATTTATTAATAATATAATGGAGGAACATTAAATTATTAATAATATCTTTTTTTACTGATGGGAAACGTGTCCAAGATACAATATCTAATAACTAGTATTTACAACTGTTTTAATTAAATGAAAAACAACAACTGTTTTAATGTCTATATGCTATTTGACAGAGATCAATGTCAAAGTAGAATGAAACGATGACGCAATCTAACGGGGCAAAATTACCAATTTCCAGATCTTTCTAATTTCCAAAGGCTGGTGTTGCCAGAATATTCATCAGAACGAAACAACAAATTCAATTTATTTGGTTCTCAAGATATTTGGAGGAAATTAAATCATCAAGATTTAGAATGTCACAGCTCTTCTGTCAAAATTGCTTCAGTAATAAAGACCCAAAGATTCGTAGCGAAGGTTTATAGCTTTGTTATTATTGTAATCGTTTTGTTTTAACGTTGATAAAGTGAGATATTTCACGGTTTATTATTTTGAATGAGAACAGAGCTGTAAAGTTTTTATGTGTAAGTAAAGGAGGCTAGGAAAGCTGCGGCTTGCTTGTTTCTAGATAACGATTAATGATGAGTTTTATGAGATACGCTATGAGAATAAGGTTTATATTTATTTTTACTTTTGTTATTGTGTTAGCGTATTGTTCTGAGTCGTCAAAATAAAGGTGTTTAGTTGAAAATTGTGATGAATGAGATTCATTACAGCCAACAGCAGATCTACTCTATCGAGGTTTAAAATAACCATAAAATTATTTTAATGGTAAGGCTATTCTATAAATTATCATTATCTTATAATAATTATTATCTAATGTGCCAATTAGCCATATTCAGCACTTTCTAAGGGATAACAGTAAGGGCCTCGGTTAATGAGTCCGTAAAAAGATCCCATTTCTGAGTTATTTCTTTGAATTAGCATATTAATTGAAAAGGAAACGGCCACTGCAAAGTTTTTGCACAACAGTGAAATGTAAGGGAATACTTTGAATTTCTGCTGATATTTTCTCATGGTCGTATTTTTATAATTTTTGCAAGTCCAAACTTTCAAACAGATTTGTTCGAGAATACAAAAAAAAAAAAGAAATTATAGCCGGGAATCACGCGTGCAAAACAGCGGGCAGACGGTGTTTGTTACATACTCGTACATTAAAGATTCGTTTCAAAATAGTAACGTAAATTAAATACATTTTTAGCATCTAGCTTGAGGCGTTAGGATTGCTCTTGCCAATAGATATTAAACTTGGCTTGGTAATGTATTGTCACACAAGTTACACGTTATTGCAAACTATTATACAGAATTTATGAGGGTCAACTCAGCTTGGATAAACTATTTGCCACTTAACTTGATAGATATCCGTTTTTATATCCATATGCTTTAGCAGCATTTCGTTAATATTAGTTTTGAAATGACATTTAAATGTATGTCGTTTTTGCAAAGCTGAGCTGAGTAGCTGACTAAATTTGTTTTATTTTGCCTAACATAAATAAATCTCATACTTTAACACACAAAATTCGAACAACACCCAATAAACGTTTATTCGGATGTTTTGGCAATTACCGCAATAAAATTCGGAGTAAGCGACCTATATGATTTGTTTGAATTTGCAAGCGTTTTATTATCATTTTAAAATTACTGGTATTTTGCGGCAAGGTCGTATCTACCCATTCAAATGTACCCTATTGTAAGCACCATTTTGTTTCCCGTCATTAATCCTAAGCCACGCGTCTCTTTGAGCTTATCTTAATGGGAGCGGGACACGCAACATCATACGCTTAGTTTTGGCCACTAATCACAGCTTAGAGAATCATCTGAAAACACTAAGGTGCCCAGAAAAGTAGGGCTTTTTTGTTTCTTTAGAGGAATCTTGCCAATCTAGCTTTTGACATAGAAATCGCGCTTGCGTTAGACAAGCTTTATTAATTTTCAGATGTGTGCAATCTTGAGCTGAAATAGTACAAACAATTATGTATAATCCTCTTTGTATAAAATTAAAATAAAAAGTGATAAATTTAGGTTTTTTTTGTACTCATTTAAAATTACACTTTTTACGTAAAGTTTAAGTTTCATTTCATAAGCGAATAAAATACAAAATTCTATAAATAACTTTTCTCTTAAATTTTAATCTTAAACTATGATACGAAACTAAAATACCCGCTAGATATTTTTCATTGCAAATACGACGTAAACTTTTCAAATTCTTCAGGGAATTTAATGAAAAAAGTTAGCGAAATCCGCTAAATCTTAATAAAAAATAGCATCCTTTGGAGTAGAAGGCTCGCGACAAACTTTATCTCGGAATAATTAATTGAAGACCGCCACTTAATTTGGCAGTATTTAAAGGCGTGAAAAGAGTTTCGGTGGTCGCCGACATAGAATGGTTCATTACCATTTTAAACCCACAAAAATCAGGAGTTCCAAACTTAATCAATTCATAATAATACAAAACTTTTAGCAAATAAAACTCAGGTTTGTTTCCAGTTTATTTCTGAAATGTTGAGCCGTAGGTAATTTAGAATTCAATTTACTTGTCTATCTTTCTCCACGTCTTTTCAGTATATCTCAAGGAGAGGAATTTCCGTATTTGCTTAGAAACACACAGCGGAAGTTGGAATCGAATTTATGCTAGTAGCTTTCACCAGGCGCTTCCGATATCATGGACGAGACTAAAACGAAGTTGGAGAAAGAGGTAAACTTGTACCGAATTTATTTCAAACGACAAATAATTTTGATGTTAATATAAAAACAGCTAGTTTCCTTATCTCTAGTAAAATTTAGATTGTAGCTAACGGAATGGTTATAAAGAGGTATTTGTCTGTTTATGATAGGAAGATTTTTTTTAGTTGATCAATAGCCTAGGTCTGATAGAAACGGCGCGGTAAGGAGTCAGCAAGTTATGTTTTGAAACAATGTGAACGAAGCTTGTCGAACCTAGCTAGTATCTTGTTGATCCTGTGTGATCTTCAGTTGTTTATGGCTGTATTCAAACAGGCCCCAACGTAAGTGGTGACTACCGAGACAATACTATCCAATAAATACCCAATATAGTCTAACAAGGCCCACATAAACCGAACATGTATTAATTTAGCGGTGAAATAATACGACCAAATTGGAATAGCCTGTAGATAGGTATCTAGACACAAATGGTTATTGCTAGACAATAGCAAACTATTTAGTGTTATGACTATGACACCGCTAGGATTCCACACAAAATAGTTTTGACAAAGCGTCAGTGCCCAAAAGCGAATAGCTCTGATAGGGCTCGCATACGCAATTTGTCTGAACGGTCCCAATTTAAACCCAAAGTTCATTGTTAATTCATGGACAACGTTGGCTTGCTGTTACAATTCGTGAAATGTAAATTGTGTCTATGGAACTACGCAAGATACATATGTTATGTACAGCATATTTTTTTCTTAGATAAGCTTCGAGCGGTCTTTGAATGAAATTGACAGTAGAATAAAGTAAATAAAGTGAGATCCATGAAAAATAAGTCGTTGTCTGGATATTAAAGATTAAAAGACGTCCTTATAAATAAATATTCATCACAAACAAGCAAGCTTGTTTAGATACCGAAGGGTCAGTATTTTTTGCTGCAAAACGGCGTCCACGTTCCTCATAATTTTCTGCATGGGTACATTAATATGCAAAAGAAAAAATGGATATGATGAGAAAATGTTTCAACATTTACTAAGTTTACCTCCGTGTGATTACTTTTTAGCTTATGACTACTATTTTAAAATTATTTTTTCAGTTTTCTTAATGTTGGAAATATTAAAGGTTTTGAGCAACTTAATAAAATAGGTATCACTTCCTCTTTTTTATACAACTATTAAATTCCAACGTTCTGCAATAAAATTCAATACATTTGATTTATTTTCATGGCGGCTTTATCGCTAAGAAGGATTTTTTCTAGACAGTAAATGTTATCTGAAATAAGTGTGAAAAATTGTCATAATGCTCAATTTTATAATTGTAATTTTAAACTTATGCACAACATGCGTGAAGATTATTTTAATAGAAGCAATTTCTAGCCATGTTTCCAAACTGCTTTTAACAGGTTAAAATTAACGACTGAAGCAAAGTTTCCTGTTAAATATAACAAATTAAAATCAACTGTTCGGGTGCGCCATAACAAGTTCTTTCACACCTACTTCGAGTTTCAAGATATAAAGTTTTACGTTCTCAAAGTTGGTCGAAAGCTTCGGTTAACATGAGAAATGCACAAAGTTGTGTTGTGTTTTGTTAAACTACCGTAATACCGTATTCTTCCTAAACTAGTATAACAGAAAATACTAAAATTAACGTACGATTTCGTATGCAGTGGATCAGCAGTATTTTTAGAAATAATGAGTTGGCCTTTTACTGCCACCCGTGGTGGCTTGCCTACAATTGAATTAATAACGAGCCCGCACGGGCCCCGAATGAAGTAAGTTTTGAGCTTTGTGATGAAAGTGTGTTTGTACCTTTATGCTTTAGAAAATATCAGTTTCAGGGCCTGAAGGGCACTCCATAATAGAAGATGATATCTTTCTAGACCCATTCGAAGACAGACAAACCATTGCTTGACATGTAGGTATATATATATATATATGTCCACAAAATCAAAAGGCAGAAGTGCAATGCGGAAATTATGTAGGAATTATGGCATTTCCCATGACGACACCGGCTTAATATAATAATTAAGTTTGCTGCATACAGCGCTCAGTTATTGTCATCCTCATTTCAGTTCATTCTAATAGAGAAGGACATAATTTAGCCTGCTCCTAAACTCACATTGCATAAAGGTGAATTTGTGACAAATGAAAAATTACTGCGCTACATTATGTACTATTTTATTTTTATTACTCGTACACCGTGATATTACGAATAAAATATTTTTGATGTTTATTGATATGGTAGGTATACATACCCGGCACTAGACTAGAGTCAGTTAAAGTTTGATAAAATGGATTCTGTCCAAATACAAGACAGGAAACATGTTCCTCACTCAAGCTATAAATCTCGAAGCCCATCCTAGAATCGGCTACAACTCTGGAACGATATCTTTATGTTCAAAATAGACGATTTCGATAAATTTAGCATTTCTATCCCAACTGCGGAACAACTATGTATTATAAATTATTGAATTTAAGTTCTAAGAAATTTTATTTTTATTACACAACGCGTTCTTGTAGTCTATACTAATATTATAAAGAGGAAAGATTTGATTGTTTGTTTGTTTGTATGTTTGTTTGTTTGTTTGTTTGTTTGTTTGTTTGTTTGTTTGTTTGTTTGTTTGTTTGAATTGAATAGGCTCCGAAACTACTGGACCAATTAGAAAAATTCTTTCACCATTAGAATCCTAAATTTTCCGTGATGAACATAGGCTATATAATATTTTCAAAAAAGTTAGGGATCCGCATGAAAAGTTCAATAATTGAACCGTGCCCTGTATATTCAACCTCTTTTTCTATTATGGCGCGTCATAATAGAAAAAGAGGTTGCTTGCATTTTCTCTACGGCCAGTGTCAGGAGTGTCGAGTCAATGTCAAAAACCCCAATGCTGTTAAAAAAAGTAAGGGATCCGTATGACAACTGTGAAACCCATCGTGTTAATTTGTATAATTTCTGAAATTTTTGTTTAATACCCGTGCGAAGCCGGGGCGGACTGCTAGTCTTTTCTAAAATTATGCAGAAGTACTTGCGTAATTGTATGAAACCAGTAACAGATAACATAAGATCCATCGTAATACGCCATTCTAACAAACTCGGCCGACGACGGGTCCCTGATTACACTCGATAATCTCCTCGGAACTTATTTTCCCGAAACTTCGATGTCGTCCAATATTTGCTGGATTTATGACACTTTACGATGTCCCAAAAGTATGATTTGCTTTTCAATTATTGTTTCGAACTGGGCTTAACATGACTTTGGCATAGAACTTCGCTTCGTGTTTTGATTACAGATATTTATGGACCAATTTTTAATATATCAATTCATCACCAAAGTAATTAAGCTTCGGTAGTTGGTGTGAAAAATATTTCGAGGTATATAATGATATTCAATTTTTATAATTGCTTTTAGTAAAATGATCAATGCCCGGACTATTGTTAGCACGTTTTCGATATCCAACAAATTATTTGGTGGTTTATCCGAGCTGCAAACACAAACTTCGTCAAAGGGATTTGGTTAATTGAATTCTGGTGTTCTCTCGCCGCCTTTCTGTGCTTAACCCGCAGAAAATTTAGTGTAATATTTAATTTCAATAACATCGTAGGCACGGAAGGTTTACGGAAATCTTGTAGAAGTTTATTTTGCTAACAAACTTAATTTAGATTTTACGCAGAGGCGTACAGTGTGGCGTGTTTGAGTTAACAAGATTAAGACTGAAACTCTGGATGTTAAATTTGTTGGACACACTTGCGAGAATCAATGAATTTTTGAATAATTTTACAACATTAGAAATAGATCTACAGATTTCAAACTTGAATCATTGTTAAAAAAATCTTAGCTCTTTGAGAACTGCAATGGTGGCTCGGGAAGATTGACGATCTGAACACCCTGATCCCAATTGGAAGCGTTCATGCTTGTCTTATCTTAGTATTTAGGAGCATAGTAATCGCTCGTCAGTAACCGTCTGTATTATTATTCAAACGATATTATTATTCTAGACCTCTTGCAGAAGGTAATTTAGCAGCAAAAACAAAATACGAACGAATATCTTTTATTGAGCATTATTTAATAACGCCTGGCATTTGCCTGCTGTACTGTTAACGAACACACACTTTTCTTATGAAATCTACAGAAGTGATAATTTCCCTTTGATTAGTAATATTTTAACGGGTATTTATCGCGTTTATATAATTTTTTTTTACAGGTTAACACTCTGTCGTTGTCACGACATGACAAGACAAGAAATTGTTATATTGAGATGACAAGTAATCAATGTACCAGAAGAGCAACTAATTTGATTTCGTATTGAGATATACTGTATTGACCTGCACCGAGTTATTGGCTGGCTCTACAATCCTACCATATTATGGTAATAGCTATAATTTTATCAATTCATTAGCCTGGTTACATGCATGTTACTAAACTCAATAAGCGATTGGAATCTTTGATGTATGTAACTAAATAGTGTGAATTAGCTTTAGTGAATTATTCCAGTCTTTGATAGCCATGCGAATTTAGATCAGAAATTCGAGAGATCAGAAATTACAATTATTAACAGAGAAAGAGCGGGGTTATTTATTCATTATTAGGTAGATGTTTCAATTAATAAGAGTGCCTCGTTTAATAATTCGATATTCTTTGTGATGCTGCCGAACAATTAATGAATAAGTACTTTTAATCTACTGTGGTAACAAAGAAGTACCTAATTCAAAGGATAGACAGGTAGATATATAGACAGTTAGACATTTAATTAGTAAGTATTAAATTATTACATAGGTATACCTTGTGTAATGATTACAAAAGATTTTGGGGAACTGCTCCAATATAAATATGTATAAAAGCCTCAGACGTTCATTAGCCTTTACTTAAAGCACATAGCTCATAAGTAAATAATATTGTTTTATGAATAAATAGCTTATCTCACCGGCATTGTTACGATATTTAAGTAGTTATTATCACAGAAGAGTAATCTTAGTATGCTTAACTCCTTATTTAGGTTTAATCTAGTCTATTGTTACAAAATTTTACCCAGGATGATAATAGTATATACCTACATGCAAAGAAAAATTTCACGCGGTATACGATGACGCTTGGCCTCATTTCTCGATTTCACAGGTATCATCGCCGCTTTTAACAAACACTTTGATAAAATATAAATAGCTCACAGTTCTATTTCTTCATACGTAGCAAGTAATATAAATGCTAGTTCGATGAAGAGTAAACTCAATCAAAGAGATTCCTTAACGTACATTGAAATCTACGCACGATGGAAAACTTTCTAAAGCCAAGCGTTAATTGGATTCCTATTGCTGATGCCGACCTACTCTGACTTATGCCTTAGAAAAAACAAGCTTCAATGCAGATATTGCGAACTGACTATGTTTTACTTTGTTTTACTATTACAAATGCGAGATTGAAACGTAAGTAGAGATATCGAAGCAGAGTAATACAAAAGAACTTGAGAACGAATAACGAAGATGTTTTTAGCTAGCTGCAATCTTGGTACGCAACCACGGCGGCGGTAAACCATCGAATGGTTTCTGGTCAGCCTTTCTATTGACATCTTTGCAATTCATATGGCATGACATGAATCACTAGACTAGTGCAAGGACAGGAAAAGTAAGCAATCTCATATATAAAATAAATACACAATGACTACAAATAAAATGATCATTTCAAAATAGGGTCTCAAAGATATTTTTTCATTTTATTAATAGAGTTATTAAATGAAATACTGAAAATAACACAAAATTATATCGTTACATTAGAATATCATCATAACGTAGAATGTCAGTAAATATAACAGACACAATGAAAATTTTATGAATTAATACGTTCACAAAATAAAAAAACACCCGTCAGTGTCATTAAATCTCAGGTCTGTAGATTCAGATTCAGATTTAATACCTTTATTTCTTTAGGCTTACAAAATAAGTACTTAAACAAGTCAAATTTCATACAATTAATTATTATAAAAGCGAATTAAGTTGTTATTGATTTCTCTTCACTTCAATTTTTTGTCCACTAGTGGAAGAACTGTAGTCTAGGAGAGTCTGACATATCATTATACTAGATCCTTACCGCGGCTTTACATGCTCTTTTCGGATAAAAGTATGCCCATGACTGTCCCCGTGATACCATCTACCAAGTTCATTTTATTAAGAATCTTTCAGCTGCGGTAACAAACTGACAGAATTACTTCAAGTATTTAAATAGTGTGGATTTAAATCGACTGCAGCAATTAACATTGTCGGATCTACATTTTTGCGATTTTCGTTTTATTGCATAAAAGGCCTTAAAATAAGTCTATAAATGCTCCCTTAAATTATTAAATCTCTAAAACCAACCATCTCTGTTTTTCTAAGAGAAAAAAGTAGTATGTGTTTAGTGCGCCCAACTAATATTGTCGCATAGTGCATTGCGACTTTGTTACGGGGCGAAAAAGGCGCGCGCGGCGCGGGGATCTGCCACTTCCGACAATGTTAGCGGGAGCAGCGCACGCGTCGTATTTATTTTTTAACCCGTAATATAATTTAGACAATTTATATGATAAATTCAATATTCATGCTTTATCGAGGTCGAGACGGATTTTAGACTCATAGGGTCCAGGAATTTAATTATTTATAGGTTACGATAAGCTGAATTAATTAATATTTTTCTAAATAATGTTCAAAACTACTCTGAACGGACAATAATGTCGTATATGACAGATACAACAATGTTCATGGTTTTCTATTTAGTTTTCTGTGTTGGATGTGTCACATACAACATTGTTACTTGCTGGGATGTGGTTAAATTTTGTCGGATATGGTACTACCGACTTTGTTTCATGTTAATTTGATAAATAGTTTTGTAGGATGTACCACTAACTACATTATTGCTTGCTGTGTGTTTGATTGTATCTTGTCGGATAAGGTATTACTGACTTTGTTACCTGTTTATTTCTAATTTTTAGTGTCGGATGTACTACTTTTACTCAATAAACACAATAGCTAGACCGAAATTCTATCTGCTCTGGCTTGCTATTTTAATATTTTAGGAGAATCCCCTCAAGAAGTCCCCTCATCTCCGTGAAAAGAGGGGACTGCTTGCTGGATTTGAAGCGGATCTACCAAAAGTGTGGTTGTATGAATAATTTGTAAACCTGACGAAAAAGAGGGGTTCGTGATTTCACTCTACTTATATGTAGCAAAACCGCTCGGAGTGACTATGATCCATCGTTTTCTAGAAAAAGGTCACACACTAAAGGAGGGAGACAGAGTGCACGTGACAGTAGAGCGATCAAACAATAGCAAAACTTATTCTAAATTAGTATCGAAGCAACTGTACTACGAATTATTACGTAAATCTTACCATGTGCCATAAAAGGTAGTGATTAAAATTTAGCTTTGTTACTTATTTTTATAGATGAGAGATTTTCCACTTGCATTCTTTGTTATTTTTCCTACTAACTTACGTACTACTGTACGTCCTTTGTAATAATTTTGTAATATATCTTCTACTATAGCCTATTCTATGCATGTTATATTTAAAGTTAGTACATTGAATTAATGAACATACGTTTTTAAGAAATGATGATGATCTCAAATGTACTATGGCAGGATGGTTTCTTTGGTTTGTTTTGTTGATTCAACTCTACTTGTGCTGTATTGATTCATAATAGAAGCTACTTAGTTTTTGTCTTATGAAACTCTAGATTTTTATAAAGATTTCCAATAACGGATTGAATTTGATAACCTACACAATGACTTCTTAATTTCTGGAATGTTAAAATAATAGGTTTGGAAAAAAGTCTTTTCGCATTATTAGTATGATTGTATGAACTTTTAATAAGATCTCCTTGGCTATAGGTATTATTTGTATCTGGCTGGTTTTGGTATCATTAAAAGTTTAGATTTTAAGGAAGATAATTCCAAATTCAAATTAGGAGAATGTCTGATTTTTATTTGTTTTTCGTACTTTCAAGATGAGTGAATCTAATAAAGAAATACGATAACGTTGAAAATTTTACTGCACAAAAAAATGCAACGCAAGCCGCATAAAAAGGACCTAGTGCAGTGTCTGTGAGAGTAGATTCTTAATTACGACGTAATGAAACCGAACCATTTTCGAAGAAGCTTATAACTGGTGATAAAAAGTGGATCACGTACGACAAGAACCTGCGAAAAAGGTCGTGGTTTAAGGCCGATCAGGCATCAAAGACTGTGGCGAAACCCGGGTTAACTCGTATCAAGGTGATGCTGTGTGTGTGGTGGGATCGGAAGGGCATTATTCATTATGAGAGTTACCACCAGGCAGAACCATCGATTCTGAACTCTAATGCAAACAGCTGACGAGATTAAAGCAAGAAGTTGAGGGACAGCGGCCGGAATTAATAACAGAATCGGGGAGTGGTTTTAGCCACTCAGCAAAAATTAAGAAAGTTTGGCTGGACTCTGGGAAGTGTCAATGCATCCGCCGTATAGTCCTAACCTTGCACTTTCCAATATCTACCTGTATTTCTCTTCTTGAATGTCACTTCAGATTTCTTTAGGCAGTGTCAGGTTAAAATCACGAGAGGACTGCCAAAACCACTTGTCGCGGTATTCTGATGGGAAACCCTTAAGTTTCTATAGCAATGGGATCATTGTCCCTACCTTTAAGACGGCAAAAAGTTATCGAACTAAATGCTTCTTACATGCAACAACAACGCCAGCCTATAATAGTCCACTGCTGGACATAGGCCTCCCCTAATGAGCGCCATACATGGCATTATTAATCAGTTGGAGGTCATTGCCATAATCCTCACGCTGGGCATGCGGTTGGGGATCACAGTTCGGTGGAGTTGTTCTGCAGAGGGCACTGCTGCCCGCCCCCCTCCGGTGTGTCTCTTACGACACCCTCGGGAACCGTGGGGGTGGTGAAATTATATGCCGGCACTACACTGTCTATTCTATGCCGGCACCAGACGGCCTTCACCTACATACTATAGTTAAATGTAAATGAACTATATTAAAAATGTTTTGTATATTCTTCACAGATGGGAAGAAACTTTTTTCCCAAACTATTATGTAGCATGTACTTACTTAGTGGTCAGGTAATGTGGTGTATTTAACAGCTGTTTATAAGTGAAAAGTTCTGTCAACAAAGTCATTGATGTCATCTATCCATTGCCTAAGTCCCCGAAATAACGTCGTTAGAGATACTTAGTTAAAAAAATAAAAAAATTAACAATTAATAACGTTTTTAGCTACACATCCAACACAAACGAAATGTGAAAGTCCAGGCAATATTGCGAGATGTGCCATATCCGACCAAATTTAGAAATTGTAGTTCAGATAATAATGTTGGATCTACCATATCCGACAAAATAGTTGGATGATTAAGTGGTTAACAATGTGGCATGTGCAGTTTCTCATATTTCCTATGCATTTTAGATAAATTTGAATATACTACTACGTCAGGTAAATAATATTAATATGCCATACCAAATTTGGCTCAGGTACATTGATTATTGTTCACTTTATTTATATTTGAAACTTTGAATGGCTGTACTGTAAAGTATCGATTTTGCACATACGACTATGTTAATTGCTACGGTCGAAATATTTTCGTCGTATTACTGCCAAACGTTCGAGGCTTAGCAAAAACTACTAAAACCTATCAATACTCATCCGCAAGTGTACGAGTATAACGCGATAAGCCCGCTCAATCTTCCCTCCGGGATTAACGATACAAACTGGGTATAAACTAGTTTCCAACCGTGGCTTCGCTCTCACGGTACCCGGATAACACATTAAATTCTAAATAATCTGAGTGCTGACTCGTAGGTACCTCTCAAATTCCTAATTTCTGAAAATCGGATTCAGTATGATTGATTTGTCGTTTCATTAAAACAGCTATTAGCTTATTTTAGGCTAACTATGAAAATTAGATTGCGCAGCTTAAGTGCATGCAACTTTAATGTAAGTACTATAGAGTGTCTTGTTTTCAAATTTTCTAGTTGTAAGTTTTCCCAAAATATAAAAATAACATAATTCATATTAACAACCCCCAAATACTCAACTGTAACTTAGATTTAAGCACGTCGTATGTGACGAATTTTAGACCAATTTTCATAGAAAACTGTCCAAAAATGCGTCGCACGACAGAGTATTTTTGATTGTAAGCCAACCAAAACGTGATTACGATTTTCGGTTAGGTTTTTTTTTTGTGTGGGGCACGAATCCCTTATAAGGCATGAATCCGGAATTTGCCCTTACTGTGTCAATCAGGGCTAAATAGCTTTCTATTATAACGAGCTGACGCGACGATGTCCATAGCTGGACAAGCTTTCATCAAAGAGAGAAAAATACCTCTACATGGAAAAACGAACAGAACTGCATATAGGGTTAAACTAAAACTAAATTAGCGCAAGACATAGCTTTCAAAAAGTTAAATAATGTTCAAAATACGACGAGATGTTACAAGGAATCTTATTAACAAACTAACATACAAACTATGTTTCTTCTGCTAAGTGTAGAGACAACATACGAGTTTATACCTTCAGTAGATGAAATAGGGCTTGGATTGATTCCCCTCATGCTGGTTGTATTGTAGTACGGGTTATTGACGTAGTTATTGAAATGGTATCTCGGCCAATCAACTTGTGATTGAAAGTAACCTCTAAAATATAATCTAATCATCTTAGTTTTGAAATTGAATCTACTCGTATTTTAATTCCCAGACCTTTGGGAATTAAAATAGATTGTGACGTTTAACTGCATTAGTCTGTCCGTTAAAACCTACATTAATTTCGTTTGGTGTTTCTGATGTTTTTTGATTTATTTACCATAATTTGGAGACGGTTTTATTTGTCTGCGATTGAATATTACTTACGAAAATTCAAAGTCTGTGATTTCTTTTAATGCTTGGGTAGTTTAAGCGTAAATATAAATAAACAATTTATGTATTTATAATAAATTATATTTATTTATAAGAGGTACCTATTAAATAAATACTAAAAGAAACTAGTTTCTGAAAACTATTCTAAGCCAGACATCGTTTTTCCTATTATCGTCCTCATTTTTTCGAAGTCGTACCTGTATCCTGCAAAATCTATGTAGGTAATGCATAGTATCTATACCTATAGGGCAAAAATGTGAATACAAAAGACCAGCCGTAGATTCGTATTTTCAAAAGCATTCAATTTTACAACTCATGAAAGCAAGAGCTAAAGTCAGCAAAAGCTTTTCATAATTCAAAAGGGTTAGACAGTCATTCAACGCACTTTAATTTAATGACGAGGTGATGGAACATACAAAGGTTGAGCATATGTTATACAATACGGCTCGTGTGTTAAAATTATACGGAACCCGAGATTTACGACCTATCAATTACGAAAGAGGCCGGCTATGGGTATTGATTCCAGAACGAAATGTATTTGGAGAATAGAATTGGTAGTAGAGGTTAGGACTTTTATTTTTGATAATGATTAACAAAAACTTTTTGAAAATGTTTGTTTGTCATAATGTATCTGCATTAATACTAGATTTAAATAAATATTAAATAATACTGAAATCCACAGCGAAGGAAAGCTTGTGTTATGTGTACTAGATGTCGGATAAAATATGTAACTATACTTAATAAAATATATTACATAGATAAATACTTTTTATCATGCATAGAAAAGGTCCAAAGCAATCGGTACAAATATTTGAATATCTTACAAGCATTTGTCCCGAGGCGGGAATCGAACCCACAACTCTTGCGTCCTCCGCTCAACTCCTCAGAGGTCCTGTATTGATTGAATCATGCAACTGAGGAAATATTAAGGTAAATAGTAGTAGGTTACTTGTGTCAGTCAGTATTACATTACATACAGTATTCAAAATGTTGCGTTAGCCATAGCCATCGTTCCACGTGATATCGCTTGAGTTAAAAATATACTTTAAAGTAATAAACCTCAGACGGGTTTTCGACCACGCTTTTTCGTAAATTGGCAAAATAAAGGTACTCCTGTTCTTTTTATATAGGGCAACTTTTCATCACATTCTTCATCACATTTCTTCGCACTGCCGGGTTGCTAGTTGCAGCTCAAGATGGCTTCCAAGAAATCTTTCCACACAACATAATTTGATAGATTGATTCCGTGACCCATCTCGTCGGTCCAGTGCAAGTTGATGAGTTTATTGCTTGTTCCAGAGACTCCTATTCTTGCTGAGAGCCTAAAGGGTTCCGCGTTTAACCCGCTCGGTTCACGGCAGTAGGTAAACTAGAGATTAGTCTACCATAACTCCAGCACCTCTCAGGAATCATTGTCTTCTACGTATCCCATCATCTAATTCACTATATAAGAGAAACTCATCATATTGCAATGGCAAAGAAGTTTACTTGTTTTATACTTCTCCCAGTAACTTCAAGCTCATGTGCGGTAATTATTTCTTTATTTCTTAAGCCTAAATTACTCCGTTCTATTTCTCATCTAAAGGAATAAACTGCGCTTTTTTGATAAAAGCTAGTTTGATCATAACTGTTTGATAAAAACTGTTTTGATTGTTGAAAAATATATAGATCAAATTAAAGGTTTATTTGCTATTATTATTAAAGAAATTTAGTAACAGTTTTTTTTTTCAAATAAAACTACTTTACCTACTTTTTTTGTTGGTCCACCACTTATTCTTTTTAATTGCTCTTATACTTGTGAAAACTTTTAATTGGCCGTCCTTATTTATATTTCATTACTTTGTGTTACAAACTCATGTACCGTACTCATGCCGTAATTTTCCTAAAATAAATAAATAAATAAACAATCTAAGTCTATTGTGTCTGTCCATGAGAGCCACTGCCAACAAACTGTTGCTCAGTAATTTTATTTATTTTAATTTTTTATTTGGAAATAAATCCAAAACAATACAACAAAAAAGAAACAAATTGGAAAAATGTCTAAAATCCGAGAAATTGACCTAGACGAACCTCCTTACTGAATGCGTTGGGCGGAAACCACTGGTTCAGTCTCTACATTCCCAATTTTTGTGCTAAAAAGTTTCCCGTCCACAATATTGCTGATCAAAATTAGCAATATTACGGCCCCAAAGCAATAAATGACAAGTCATAAAGTTCAGTTTCCAGCAGTAGGTGGCTGGTGTAATATCGGACGGTGAAGTAGAAAGCTGCGGACCACACTCGAATTACAGCCGTTTCAAAGTTTTGAGGGTTGAGTAGAATCCGCAAAAATGTTAAGTTCCTTTTGAAATTACGGTTAGAGCACTTTGTGATATTGGGTGTTCTGGTTAACATAACTAGGAAGGTTCAGACTTATAGTAAAGTGACTAGACAATTCACGTGACTGTGTGGCACATTATGATTGTTGAAAGGATTCCTTATTCAATTGTTTCATAGAAAAAAGTCGTGGCTTAAGACGCAGTAAGTACACACCTTAAATTTTTGTGGTGGGTACAAACAATTTATTACGTAGTTTCAGATGTCAATTTAGATGTGGGCAAAGTTAAACTAAACTAATTTGGAAGGGATAAAAAGTTGTCATCCCTTTTATAACGATCGAAATGAAAAAATAACATTTTTAACGCTGTCAATTTATTTAAATCTAGCCAATTGAAATGATCGTATCAATTTTCACGCTGTCAAACGATTTTAGTTTGGCCACATAGGATTTGATATTTTATTAGGAAGGTAACCTAGTTTTATTAGGAAAAAAAACTGTAACTAAATTTCTTTAATAATAATAGCGAATAAACCTTTAATTTGAATTAATATTATTATTATTATTATATATATTATATTATTTATATATTTTTCAACAATCGCAACAGTTTGTATCAAACAATTATGATCAACTAGCTTTTATCAAAAATGCGCAGTTTATTCCTTTAGATGAGAAATAGAAAGGAATTTAAAAACAAGGAATTTCCACAAGCAGTTTCGCTTGAGTCGCATAATCTCAACAAGGAGTCTGTCATGAAAACGTTTCCACTACGTCACATGCTGTACTGAAGTTACAACCTCATCTGGTATTCCTCTTTCGCTGAGTTATATTATAACTCAGAAAATTGTTACCTACCTTCTTATATTTTAAAACGTAGCGTTGCTTCTCTTTTAACTTTTATTCTGTCATTATTTTGCTGGAAATATTTGTTTTTATAGTTATGAGCAGGACTTTGGTATGATTCGTCGACTAATCTAGGCTAGTGATGACGATTTGTATTTAGGTGTCTCGCCTTATGCACTTGCACACTGACTTAAAAGCGTTTTTTACAAGCACTATGTGAAATTCGAATTATAATAAATGAAACGATTGTTTTATAAGGAAATAGTCGTAAACTATAGGACTGCCGAATGACCATTGAAAAAACCTCTTTCTTTCTGCGTCTAATGTAGTGTAAGAAGGCAAAGTAGGCGACTGGCTGGGTCCTGGAATTTATACACTGAAGTACGATATTTCGCGTTTAGTTTCATGCTATCTTTACTTTATTTTTACTTTTTTTACGAACGAAAAGCCACGATGGCACTAAGTTTGTAATTCACACGTCGTCAGAACAGCTGCTTTTTCATTTCCTGAAGTACCTATTAGACACTTAAATTTTGGTTGCCTGTCTATTTTAGAAATGCTTACGTAAAATTTTGTTCACCGTGCTTTTTGTAAACAACAACTTCAGTCACTAAATAGGCCGCACGAAAACTGCCAGCTCAGAGTAAACCAGAGTACCTACATTGTGTTTTGAGGTTTCGCAACTGCGAATGAAAAGAACTATGGTAGGGGACTAGGGTCTTGAACCTTCGCACAGGGTACCTTCGCATCACTGCGCATTTCTGGCCATTATGTAGAGTGTAATGGCATCCGTTTGGGATAAATGGTTTTTCATGCGTTGACCAGGTGTGTTCGTCTCGTGAGGTATGCGATTTTGGGGTTTTTCAAGGATTAGGCAAACAAATTCGTTTTACTTGATCCCCTTCTGAAATCTCTGATTTTTTTTATTACCTGGATGCCCAAGAATCTATTTACCTACTCTTTTGCTTAACTTAGAGATTGCACAAATTATAACAATTAATTTAGAACCACTTGCAGATAGCCCAGTTTGAAATGTTTCTTTATCAAATATTTTAATATTTATTTTTGGTCTACTTTCTTCTCTTTTGGGACTCCAGTTTATTAGGGGCACCCTGTATTGTTTCAGTTTTACGCGTTGTTTTTACGAGGGTACTCTACAAGTCACGTTCGCATCAAAACCCAAGATAAATTGCTACGAAGCTCCTTTCCTTGCTAATGTACATATACATATGTTACTTGTTTGAATGTTTGTCTCTTTAACAGTCCTGAAAAATTCGAATCTCATCCATTTAAAAAAGAACAATTTCAAAAAGGTTTTTATAACTTTTGGATTGTTTTCTATTATGTTCATTAAAAGGTAGCGTTTCTGTGGCTAAATTCACGTTTTTATTGAACATAGAGAAAACTAGATATTTTATCGAGTAAGTTAGTTTTTCCGTTTAATTTGTGAAGTTCATTAAAAGATTTTTAACTTCATACATTGACCAAAACAGTAAGTTGATACTAGTATAAGCTAACTGATTTTTCATTGTGTAGCTGGCCTTTATGTCCCAACAAACGGCAAAAAAGTTAAGGCTTGCTCGGACTTTTTCATAGCCCCTTTATCTTGAACTTCATCGAGGCGTTGATTTAATACGCAAGTAAAACCGCAGTAAAACTAGGTTTATGTTACATCAGGGCGTGAAACAACCTATCTCCACGCAACAACTAACTTCTTATGTAGGGATAGTGTGAAGAGATGAGTTAATTACAATGTTCATGAAAAACCTGCTCTACATAACGATCTGTTGTCTGTGTTTGCACATAGAATGTAAACTAGCTGTGACAGTTTATTAGACTGCAGCTTTTGCCCGTAGCTTCCGTCACCTTAAAAATATTTACCGGGTTTTGGGAGTATTAGAGGAGGAGAATATCTGCGATAATTGTGATTTAATTTGCTTCGCCATGTTACTTTAAATGATGTTATTCCGGGTAATATACACTCTAATAATATTCATATATTTGCCTTTTGGTCGAATCAATTGAGCCATTTTTGTGAAAATACAACAAACTGTCATACAGAGCGTCTTTCGCAAAATAATAATGTTGGTACCTACGATACATCATCTCGCGAACGTTCCTATCTGTTTGCTTAATATACTTCATAATTTCAAATTTATTCATACGTTGTGTTGAGAAAATCCGGTAGAAGTTATTGGAGCATAAAAACAAACATGTTTACAAAGCGTTTTCGAACAAGAAAAATTGCAACCGGAAAAAACATTACACGCCTCACAGAGCCGATCGACAGTCACATTGTTTACCGCTCGCGCTAAAATATTAGCCAGAAAACAACAGACACACCTGATCTTAGAATTATAAGAAACGGAACCACGTGGGTTCACGTATTTCACGGTCGTCGGGGTTGAATCGTGAACCAATGAGAACAATAAATTTTGCGGCGTGCTCAACTCACCGAGGGAGATTTAAGGCGGCCGATAAGCGGATGTTTTGTCGATGGTTCTCCTGTACACGGGATATATTATTTTAGCACAGCTGTTAAAGGGTCTCTTTGGATATGTTGTGTGCAAATAAAACTCACAGTCACTTTTCTTATAAATGGAGTTTCTCTTAAGTTTTTCTAACCTGAACAAAAATGGTAGCCACATAGAACGTACAAACATGCCTTGTTTCTATGTACTTTGGTATGAAAAAATATTTTATAGCAAAGTTAGCTTAAATTTTCATATGTTCCGTGATCGTAAGCTAGCCATAACCTTTACTAGCCATAACCTTTACTGTCAAGTCATTCGATAGAGGAAGAAAATTAAGGTAATTAAAAACAAAACTCCTTACCAAATTCACCATAATAACGTATGTAGTTTTATAGAAGTAGATCTAATATCGTAAGTCTTGATAAAAAATGCAGTGTTCCTCACGTCTTGTATCGAAATACGACGATGTTGGCATAAAACTCCGCATTTATGCACGAAGCCAAGTTCAATATTCTAGGGGAAAATTGCGTTTACATGCACCCTTTTATAGTGAGTATAATAGAGACGCGGCTTGAATATAAGAAATGTTTCGGGTGAAACCTATAAATCATTGCCGTTTGAATTATCGTCGACCGGATTTTCGTACATTGAAGCAAGCTCCATTTTACTTAACTTCAAATTTTATTGCCTCTGAAATGTCAGTTGAACTAAGCTGTTAGAATTTATTTCTTAGTCTTTCTGGTTCTCTAAGATACCTTTGATATGGAGAGCTTCGCAGTTCACTTCTACGTTTCAATTTGATAAAGCATTAAAACTGATTTTTCAGATTTAATATTTCAAAAACTTTATTTGTTTAGTCTTACAAATTATGCACTATAAGTCGATATCAAGCATTTCATTCATAAAGTATGTTAAAATAAGGTGTTATTGATTTTCTCTTCAAGTAAATTTTTTGCCCACTGTTGAAAGAAGTGAAAAAGAAACCACTACTACATTCATAATATCACTTATGTGTCTAATATATGTTTGTTTTGCCTATCGAAATCTAAATTTAATTTGATTTAGATACATGTCAATATTTATTTATGAAGGTATCCTTAAAGCTAAGCACAACATTCAACTTCTTTCATGCTATTGTCGGTGTGGAATGGAACGACAACTGGTCAAACATTAATATCATTGATGGAACCATCTATCGAGTAAAACTAATTTTCAATTTGGCTTAAAACTCGATATTACTTTAATATTAA
Source organism: Eupithecia pulchellata (assembly GCA_963931895.1). NCBI lineage: Eukaryota > Metazoa > Arthropoda > Insecta > Lepidoptera > Geometridae > Eupithecia > Eupithecia pulchellata. Next base: position 1,449,302 of record OZ007536.1, on the reverse strand, counting down.
AGAACCCACGATATTTTTCTTGTAAGCAAAGAGCTTACAGGACCAGGAAAAATTTGATGGGAATTATTTTATGGCAATTTTGGAGGACAAATGCAGAAATCGGAAACTATTTTTGGTTTAACAAAACCTATCCGTAATGCTTGTTCAAATTATGAGTTATCAAAGTTTTATACCACCTCTTTTCGCCTACATCGCCATCCAACCAATTATATAACTAATATTCCTAAAATTTTAGTTAAGTATTCTGTGCTACAGCGACAGCGAAGTGAGAACTAGGTAACTACCTATATAATTATTTTGTGCTGTAGCTTGATATCGCGTTTTAGTTTAAACAACCTATAAATATGTGCACAAAGGATGCATCAATGCGGCAAATGCGTGTCCAATCGCGTGGAAGCCTGCACAAGCGGGTAAGGAAAACTATATTTAGATCTCCGGCACTTGTACCACTACTGAAAGAGGATAGTTTCTTGCTACGTACATAGGTATCTGGTGCCTACAAAATAAATCGTACTCGAGACATCTCGACGAAAGTTGGCAGCTTGTAGCTAATAGCGATATACATACATAGTTATGAAAAGTCAAAAAATGTGGGTAATAACTTACCTACTCGCAACGCTAGTGACATCAGTTGATCCGTGATCATTCTGCCTGTAACTTGGCTGGGATATTGAAAAACTCATAACATCACACAAATCTCGTTAAATATGTATACAGTATGGCACATTAAGAACGGTCAGTATGGGAAAGTCTGAAACTTTAAGACGTACAAAAATTTCTTTCCAGGAACCATGTCATCGATTTTATTTACAAGAAAAACTGCATTTTGTCATTTTACAAAAAGTTATATTCAGATCGGGAATCGAACCCGTTCTTTTTAAATGTGACATCCAGTTTAAACAAAGTACACAGAAAACGTACCTAAACAACCATCATAGTACCATCAAAGAATAAAAAGAAGTAGATAATTAATTAATTGAGTAGGTAGATAGGTAGGTATTTGTTTAAGAAGTAAAAATTAGGTTACGATTTTAAATGGGTCAGCTTTTGTTTCTGGGCAATTTCAACATAATAAAACAGAGTTAAATCTAGTAACCGAGAAAAATATGAAGTCACAAAAAGATCCAGCATTCACATTTTACATTTTGCCTTTTAAATGGAAAGCATGTTAAACCGCTTGAAGCAGAGATTTTACACTTATTCGCCGTTCTAAAGCTTATTCACATAAGTTTATTAACGCTGGTAATTCTCTGAATGTTCCCACAGATTTGAATTTTACCGCTCTTGCTCTCTTAATTTAGCGTTTGCTACTTCCCGACTCTTCGCACTCTATGATATTAACTGGGAGTGTACTCCAAACTCGTTCTACTTGTATTTGGAACTTCGTCCGTCGTCGGGTTCTCGCCAAAGACAATGGTAACAATAACAAACGCTTGTGGCAAACAAAACAAAGTTAATTTCATTTGTTTTGTTATTGAATTTAACAAGAAAATTGCGCGCGCTTCCTAGACGATCATTCAGCATGGCGGTATCACGGGACTTATAACATGACATTATATTGAATACTTAGTCGAATAAAATAGTATTAGTATACCAAATTTTATATTTTTTTTTGTTTTATTTGCTGCTTGCTTTGCGTGCAAGATCACACGCGTCTTCCCGTGATGAAAAGTAAAACGGACTCAGTTAATGTGGCAAACTATAATTTTTATACTCTATTTAAAAACTCTCGATAAAAATCGAAACTTTCGTTTATCCCCATATTTTTCGAGTCGGCAGTCAAAAGTATGAAAATATTTAATTCTGTCATTCAGTCTTAAATCCCTCACCTATTAACAAGTAGGGAACTTCATAGTAGTCATACATTACCAAACAGCAAATAATAGAGTGGTTGTTGTAAAGTTGTGTTGAATGATGTGAATGTCCTGCAATCTACGTGCTGGCAGTTGATTGATAATTCCTTTATTCATTTAAGCGTTAAAGCTATGAGTGACTGTTTTTTCTACGCAACATTACCTACTATGTTGCGTAGCAGCGTAGCGTCTCTAATAAAAATAAATCTCGCTTTATAACCGTACATTGACAACGACAGATCCACACCAACGCAGAAAACCTCTATTAGTATTATGTTATCTGTGCCTCTACGATCTGACTGTATAAAATTGCGCGGCTGACACCGATGCCGTCAGGTCGCCGTGCCCTCCCCGCCCGCGCCCCGCCGCCTCTCCGCGCGTGAGCCCGACACGTGCGCGCGCCGCCCCTCCCCCCGCGCGCGCATACGCTGCCGTTGCTGCCGAATGCTGCATGCCCGCTGCGCCCCCGCTGCAGGTATCGACAGCTACATCAAGAAGGGAGAAATTGACGCAGCGTCGCGAATCTGTTCGCGCCCCTGCACCCGTTCCGGCTGCTCGCGAGAGAAAGCCGCGTGATGCTGAAGGGTTCACTGAGTAGTGCGGAGGAAGAGGAAGCCCAGTAGCCGAAACCAGCGCGGCGTCGCACCGACCGGACCTAACTACTTGTTGCAGCCGGCCGTGCCTGCGACGTTGCTCTACGTATCCAGGCTTCACTATACCACGAAGGTGGAGGAGATCGTGGAATACGTGAAGACGAAGACCAACATCTTAGTGAGGGTCGAGCGGTTGGAGTCGCGTCATAATGATTTTAAATAATTTGTGGTGCGTGTTCCAACTGCGAATATTTCGACCTTCACTAAGGAAGAATTCTGGCCGAAGAATGTGCTGTTCCGGCGTTTTCGCGGACGATTACCGGTCGCAGCACATATTGCGTCATTACGTGTTAGTAATTAGGTTTATTGTATATATGTTAGGTTAAGGTATATATTTTATATGGGCCTTAGTTTTTCAGTATTTTCCATCTTGTACTAGACTAATGTTGCCTGATAAAATGAATAATAATAATAATAAATTGATTAATCCAAGCAAAAATTTTGTAAATTATCATAACGGCATGCTACAGACATAAATATATTGAATGATTTGTACAAGAGTTTTGGATAGTGTTCTTCGAAGTGATGTTTAGAATATTACGTTTCTGACATAGACATTTTCTACACATAAGTTTTCGTATATTTACGTCATGGTTAATGAAGCTGTTACAAACCTGCTAATAAAATTGTCGGCTTATTGTCGGATTATTTTTCTAAACATCAGAAATGTATAACATCAGAAATGTATAACATATAAAATAATAATAAAGAAAATAATACACAAAAGCATGGTTGTTAAAAAACAGAATATCTTATATCATTTTCATAAAAAAGAATCATGCAATAGACTGGCTGTATGAAAAACTAGTAAATTGGTTTGTAAACAGCAAAAAAAATATATATCACGGAAAGTGTAATAATTTGAAGTGCTTCATCAATTAAGTTACTTTTCCAATAATTGCTTCGCTCCACCAGCCCACAAATTGAATGCAGCTTTGACGTTTTTTTAGCGATAAAGCTTTGTTTATTTGTCTTATTTCCTTTCCCGATAGTTTCCTTCGTAGTTCGTGAAAATAAAAGTTTGAATCAATGTACCAATTATCTTTAGTATTACAGTTTACTATTTTTACAATTTACAAATAGGTGAAAACTGTAGATTGTCATGCGAATTCTGAATACAGTTTTTGGCGTCAAAACCACTCCAATTGGTTTTTAAAATAGCACGAACGTGATCCAGCATACGGAAATATTCTGGACATTCAAGAGATTTTCAGAGGTATTTCCACTATTCATACAGGAACCATTCGTTAACAGGACTCAGTAAATAACCTACCATACCTCTCAGAGCTCGTGTTTCTTCGAACAAATAAAGCAAGCCATAGTATTTATTTGCATTCTAGTCGTTTTATAAATGTATAAGACGAACATTATATAAATGTTACTGGAAAATGTTTTAACAAATTTGAATAGGGTAAAAAAAGTAAAATACTTATATCAGAAGAAATAATTAAAACTTAGAAACTTTATCAATAAATTTACAGAAACTGTTTCTTAGTGCTGGGAATACAAAATGTGTAAAAGTTTTATAAGAAATACTATTTACTAGTTTTATTTACTATTTTACTGCAGTCTAGAGAAGAAGCGGCTAATAATGGATTCAAAGTTTTACCAACACTGTAAATACTCGATTAAATCCACAACATTTTATTTATCGGTTAGCAGCCGCTGGTTTGACGCATCAAAATAGTCTGTTCAAAAATCGCTGCGAATTGGGACGCAGTCGCTATAGAAGAGTCGACTTCAGGAGATACCGCACAAAGAGCACGTTCATACGAAGGGAATTTTATTTCATGCATCCGATACGGGAACGGAATGGAAAAGGCATGAGCATCGACTATAGACTAAATTTAACATTCCATTCAACAAACTACATGGTTTGGTTGTGCCGTTTCTAGGACATGATGTTTATAATTCACTCACATTTTATTTGGTAACTTTTACACTCAGCTTCGCTCGTGGATTTAAGGGGAAAATACTCATTATTCAGTTCTCAAACTAGAGCCACATGCGTGCAAAATGCTAAACTGATTCGTATTTTATTACTTTGTGATGCCTTGTAATGTAACAAGCTGATCTCTCAATAATTGTACAAACTTCCACATATATTTTATAATTGCAAAAAGTTCACTCGCGCAACAGTAAATTTTAACCAAAATACCACCTTTATTGTTTAAATGATATATACTTAAAATAGCTACATACAATTCACTTCGCAAACAATGAAGATTGGATTAAATTTTCATTCATAGAACAACAGTAGTACTCTCACCTTACAAAATGAAAATAATTTTCTCTCCATGTGGAAGAGGAGGTTCACATAAATAAAATGCAACAAACTTGAACAAATAACACTAAAACAGAGAAAATTCCGCTGCATAACACGAAAACCGCATAGACTGTGGGAGAAACCGATAAAACCGCCGTAATTCCCGCAAGAAATGAACATTTGAGTCGCGAACTCCACTCTAAGTAAATCCATATCCATTCAAGAATACCGCGAGATTAGAACGACTTTGAAGACAGTAAGTATCATATTATTACCACAAAAGATAAGTTCGAAACTATCGACTAACTTGCGGTGGGTAGATTAGTTACATAGTCTACCGAGTTGCAGCAAAAAGTTGAGGTTCCTATCTATCCCGACTTCATCAAACGGCTTTGACAAGTTAATATTACTGAGATTATGAAGTTAAGCTTTGGGTGGAGGTCGACCACTTTACAGCAAATAGGCGAAGGTTTCTTCATAACTATGCCTTTCTTTAGTTCCACATACAAACTCCTCGCGATCCAAAACACGAAACCCTTATGGGTTTCATGCTATCTCGCTGTTCACATTCTGTTGCAATGAGGTAAAGGATTCCAGGTAACCACATATACATAGACCTAGCTAGAGTTTTGTCTTATAGTATCGTGAAAACGGGACTTTCTAAGCCCAACGTGTAGCCCTGAAGGAAATAAATTGAAATAAACGAATATAAACGATTCAATCGTTAGTACCTTTTTCTTCTTAGGTCGTAGCCCGTCATAGCAGGGCTGGTGGCACGCCCCACAATCCGGCGCCACTCCTCTCGCACCGATGCCTTCCGATACATTTGTGTACGGAATCGGTCCATGCAGCTTAATTTGGTCCTTTCAGCGCATTGGTGATCTACCGCACTCTAGTAAGTACCATAACTTAAGTAATCGGCTCAGAACATAAAATCTACGGAAAATCTAATCAAATTTTAGACAACTTTTGCCATATCCATTCATTTATGTATGGCATGTCTTTGATTACGTTACCGTGTATGTTCTTATGAACAAAGTTGGGCGATAACTCCAATTAAAGCGCTATGGAAACCACAGTTCATAAGTAGGTAACTGATAACTTTTCGCTGTAGTTGGCTGCAAACAAATCTCCCTCAACGTTCTTCGTTTTTCTTACAGCGCTGGGTATCTTGAAAAATGACTTCTTTCAACCGTGGCGTTGCGAATACACTAATGCTGCTCAATTTGTATTTTGCTCTGTGCAATCTTACGTTCGAACAAGTTGCTTTAGCTTTGCAACGTTTCTTTTACTTGTTTTATTATTATTTTTGTCTTTTACTTGTTTTATTTTTTTTTTTTTTTGTAGAATCGCCATCGAAAAACTCGAACTCATTAAAAGTCTTTATGAGTTGGTAAAGGTATATTTAAAGCTGGTAAGAATCGAGCCAAATCAGTAATTTTTTGTAGCCACGGATCCCGGGATCAGTGGATAAAAATATTTAATAGGTAGTTTTTCATTGGAAACCGCTTCCGGTATCGGTGGATAAAACTTGGCGGTATCAGTGGCCAATTAAATCTGATCCCGTGATCCGTGGACACAAACCCATTTAACCTGCAGCCCACATTACTTATAAAAGATTCAAAACAAAATGAAAAATGTAACTAAATAATGTATGTCCATTAAAGTCATGTACAATAATAACATATATTTCAATTAAAACATCGATTGAGAAGGATTCGTACATTTTCCACACAATACCTAACTTTTTCTAGTTCGATATATTATTTACACACACATGCGACTCTCATACGAGTCAAGTTCTCGTAATGAAGAAGTTCAACGGCCCCCAACTCAATTTTCATGTTTATTTACACACAAGAATGAAAACACGCGTTGTTTACCTACCGCCAAATTGAACCACAAATGTTTCCACCAAATTTAAGGTTCGTTTGCAAACACATACCCAAATGAAACGATAACAACAAAGCCTATCTTTTTTAGAAAATTAGCATCGCTGTTTACTTGACCTTTTGGTGGAATACCTTCGTCTTTGAAGCTTACTCGCTAGCGCCCTGTGGCTTAAATTTGTTTACCTTTAAAATTGGTTATCTATAACGAAGCATTATCAGGGATGCCGGGAAGAAAATTTAATTATTTTTATTTTACGTCAACATCCACCTGGTGATAGTCACCCCAATTTGTTTGAAGTTTTCTATTTGCGATGTTATCGGAAAATATTTGAACTCATTAGCATTTTTATTGGAAGGTATTAAGAAAGTGCTTATTAATTTACTTCGATCTGTTTGTAAGAGTTAAATTGGCTTTTAATGATTTTATTTTGAGAATAAATTAGTCAATATTGTTGATTTTGTTTATGAAGCTGGTAGCATTTACTACTAAGATGCTAAATAAATTTAGGAAACCTTAATATGCTAGTCTGAGAAGGTGATTAAAAAGAAATATGCGGTGGACATTTACAGAAAATATTACCTACTAACCGGGTCTACCGTTTGTTTATTTTAAGATATAAGTTAGTTCAACCATAATATAAAATAAAGTAAAACTTTATTGTTACACTACAAATTGGGATTATTGATCAAAAGGTCTCAAACCTTGGATTTTGATTAGTTCACCTAACAAAACTGAACTAACTTATACTACATATGTAGTTTAATTTATGCAATGTGCCAAACGAAGATTGCATTTGTACAGTCCGCATGCAATCTTCCAAGAATGCATTCAATCCCCAGCACATTAAACTGAAAGCCCTCAGCCCCCAAACGAACATGGCAGCCGAGTAAACATCCCTCAATACAAACCGCTTCTCAACCCATTCTCCACAATGTTGACAGTCAACAATAGTCCACACATTACGATCGCAGCAACTCAGATCTCTCCGCTCTTCGAGGCACTAGTTTATGGCGTCACTATAAAGTTATAGCTGACTGTACATGATGTAGAGGCTATAAACAGTCGGGGTAGAAAGGCGGGTGTGTCCGGTCAGGGCTTTCATAGCTCTACGTGCCTTTTATGTGTATAATGGCTACTTATATAATCGCATTCGCCGTTTCCTGTGGCGCTGCAATTAAATGTAAAGCTATTGAGGTATAGGGATGGATTTATTTTGCTTTTAACTTTAAATTGCAATAATTAGTATCTTTACCTACATAAAGTAGCAAATATTGGTAATGTTACTAAAGCTTGTTATAAATAACGGAGAGAAGAATTACAGTAGTCAAAATATTATATCGTATCTTTTTTGCCTAAAAAAGCCCTGCTGCACTGATAATAACCCTATTATTGGATTTTTATATAAAATACTGAACTAGATCCCGTCAGCAGGGCGCCGTCATTTACGTCGGTCTTCTTGTCGGCCATTGTCCATTTCTCCATTTGACACATTTATAATTCCTTCGAAAGCGTCTAGCTGCCTTCATTCCATTGAAGCTAAGTGTTTCTTTTAAATTTCATTAGAAAATTCCTAAAATACGGTGTTTATGATTTTCAATAATAAATAGTAAATTCAATAACAATATTCCCTATAAAACTCATATCCACGCTAATGTACGAAAAAAATGTCATGTTACAATTGTACAGACAGAAGCATTAATTGGTAACCCCCCTAATAGCTAAAGTTTACATTGCAAATCACTGTACGATTTACAAATCTTTTACTCAAATACTAAGAAACAAAAACGTAACACCCAGTGGGAATCGAACCAGACATCCAATCGCTCACATGACAAGTAATGCACGCACCAACCAACTAAACCAACGAACCAGTTATCAAAGCGTCGAAATTTTATGTTATTAGTGTTCGACAGCGGATTTTTATTTATGAGATCTCTTTACACTGGATAAGAAAAAAAAGAAGTATTTGAGGGTAGATTTAAATATAATCTTGGTGAATAATGAAAAGGTCACTAGCCATACTCAATTCTAGTCTTGACTTACTGGTTTGAATCATAAATGAATTGAAGAATATTGAAGGAAATTATGCAAATTAAGAATTTTGTGAGAACTAAGATCGCGGAGCAAATGAGTAATCAGGAGATTGCTCGTTAGCTTTGAATTACGGTAAGTTATCAACTTATTATTCATGTGTCAATAATCATAACGAAACAAATACATATTTTTTTAGTAAAACCTTGTTATCTTTAACTTCATTTAAGTATTGATTTGTTGACTTACAGATAAAAACTGTGCGCTTAAGTGTAATGTGGGGATGTGAATGTAAGAAGCAATGGCAGATAAACAACAGGAGTGTATTACAAATCAGTGAAGTCGCCACAATAATATTGTTGACATTCAGACTAGTTCGCCTTTTGCATCCACTCGTTCTACTGCTCAACAATATTTGATATCAACATCAACAGAAGGCATTTGCATGCAGCTGATATACTTACACAATTATCGAGCAGCAAAAATAGGACTGTCTGCTGAACTCCATCGTAGGGCATGAATAACTTTAGGTAAGTGATAATACTGATAATTCTCAACAAATTCGAACACCTTTATCTATGATTATTTCATCATAATAATGATATTTTTAACAAGTTAGTATTTACACTAACTAAATTAACATTATAACAGTTGACTTTTTTTTCTTTTTAGGTTTTGGAGATGGATATGGATATCCTCTATGGGTCCTGGAGAAATAGTAAAAATAACTGGGCGCATGAATGACGAGCTTGAAAGTGTTGAAGGTTACTACGCGGATCGCGTATCGAGAAGCCCAAATTTATTTTGTCCATGATAATTGTGCATTGCATCGTACGCGGATGGTTTCTCAAGGGTTGTTCATCTCTACAAGGCATTACTGTTATTTCTTGGACATCTAAAAGTTCGGACCTAAATCCGATACAAAATATGTGGGGTCAAATGGTTTTAAATTGAGATCCGATCCGTAGCCCTTAAGCTATTAAGCGATGAGTATCACTAAATATAAAGGACGATAAATATCACTACCTACTAAACCCTAATGTAATTTTACCTTTTAACATTGTCAGAAAAACTCCATTTGACCTCATTTATTTTCAAAACTACCTGATTATTTAGTATTCCATGATTTACACGAGATCCAAATTGTTTAATTCATTAGATTAGCAAAGTAAACGAAAATCTAATGAAAACATGTGTATTCTCGAGCACTAAATCGAAAATGGAATATTATTTTTCAGGATAGTAAGATATTTGTAAGTAGGCTATATAATAAAATAAAACATCAATTAATTTTTTTGTGTTGTTGTTTGTGTAGGCAAATTTTTGAAAAAAATAAACGTAATTGTTTACCTGAAATTATTATTATTGTTTTATTTTATCAATTTTATTACTTTAAATTCATTCTAATAGACAAAAACTTCACTATTACACATGAATAAATGTCATTACATTACTAAAATTAAGTAGTAGTTAAAAAACAAAAACATCCACTGCAAGGATTCGATGACGATCATTACGATGTGCGGTGACAGAATCTCGGTTACACTAACCACTACACCATAGTTACATGTGATACAGGCTCGAAATTTCAGTATCGTTACTCCTGATAAAATAAATGTAGGTGTCGAAAAAAACATTTGTTTTTTATTAAGACAATTAAACAAACTAAGTATATAAAAAAACAAAAATAAAAAATAATGTAAATTAAAATGAATATATAAATCTTCACGGGTTTGAACCTACATGCTACTGAATGATAACTATGACATATTCTGTGAGGGGGTTACCAATTAATGCTTCTGTCTGTACCTAAATACTAGTTCGCAGTCCTTCATGTGCTGTCTTGCTTCGCCGTGCCCACGTCGCTGAAAATTGAAAGCCGATATTTTAAATGGGGATGGAATGTTTACGCCTGTCATGAAATGAAGAGCAATCTCCACTATAGTGGAGATTGCTCTTCATTTCATTTCATCTGCGGAAAACGAACTATAGTTCGTTTTCCGCAGATGTTTAGAAATAGACTATCCCTTAATTTTTGATAATTTTCTATATGTTTACATGTATAATGTTCATCAATTACTACAATACAAAACTTAGGATTCTAATGGTAAAAAAATTTTTCAAATCGGTCCAGTAGTTTCGTAGCCTATTCATTTTAAATAGTCAAATCTTTCCTCTTTATATTATTAGTATAGATTTTGACAGATTCCACTCGACATTTAACCACGAGGTCAAACTATGCAATTACTCTATCATATCAACCTTTACCCTATCAAAACAAGTTATTTCTGCATTTCGGCTGTTACTCTTGGATACCATAGTGTCTGAACACTATCTGTTATCATCTTTTTCGGATTAAAGCAACCGATCTCGTCATTTTCGTAACCTCGTAACCTCGTAACCCGCATTTACCTAACCAGGTGATTAATGACGAAGATGTGTCCACAATAGCGGTTTATGCTCTATCTATTTGTGTATGCTTCACAAAGGAAAGGCTATTATCGCGTGTGTAAAAGTAACCTTAAACTACATCTTTATTCAATGAGCGGAAGTTCTCTAAAAGTTATCTTAAAAAGAACAATAAAATACACCTAGCTATATTGTTTATTGATTACTTTTTTATAAAACACCAAAAAAATTATTTATTTACACAGAAAATTCGTATTAAATTATGTTCCAGTTTTAAATACGAGGAGTATTTAAAATTGGAACATTTTAAAAACATTTGACCTAACCGCAGAAACAACAAACTGTTGCAAATAATGTACAGGCAGCTCAAGTGACTCATATCAATCGGAAGCTTCCCCAAGACGCTGCCTGCAATTCCTATGGATCTCCACTCCAAGGGTAGTATATGCGTAGGCTCTGACGAAACCTGCATATTTACGTCTCTTGTTATCCTGGGCCAAACATACTGCCACAACAGCTATCACGAATAAGGGTGGGAAAGCGCAAGTGTGTCAAGGCATCCCACAAAATGGGCCTATCTAACTCCCGTGGGACTATTCTCAAACTGTCTGTCTCATATGCCTTTTACCATCATAGTCATGTAACAGACCATTCAGTTTGATAGCTGGGTTTTTTTTAATAGTGGTGACAAAGGCCCGCCCAACGAGTATAAAAATCTAATCCTTCAGTCGCTCAGCAACTCTATTCGATAATTAATTCGGTAGAAGATCTTTATACGATAGAATTTCAAGTATCGCTTGTTGAGTTAAATGTGTTTGAGCAAATGAAACTCAGATGAACTGAACGTGGAAATTCGTGTCGTTATATTTTATTGAAGATTTCAATGTTTAAACTGATGACAATAGGTTTAGTATACCGTTTGAACTTCATTCATGATAAAAAACCCTTTCGTTTAAAATGTTTCTGTTCAGCTTGTATATTCACCTTGTAATACGAAGTTTTGGGTCTTCAAATCAACATTTAACATCAATATCAATAGGTCCGGGTAGATCGTATTTATTTGTGATTTACATTTATTTAGTAACATTCATTTCTAATCCTTCGAGGTTTGATCCGACCGACGGCTTGATATAGAAGCGATTTTTTCCAGCCCACGGAGCTGGTAAGGTTCTAAGATTGGATTCTAGCCGTGGGAATCCGAATTTTTGTAATATAGGTTATTTCTTTCGATACGGAAGTTATGGCAGGAAACAAAACCAAACAAATACTCGTAAATATTCATTTCAAATTGAAGGCATCGATTACGAGACAAAGTCGAATCAAAGGAATTTCCATGCAAATGAGGTTTCATGCTTGTTGATTTCAGAGTTGCAAATATTTGTTTTGCAAAAGAAATGTTAATAAAGAGACATTGTTGTCATATCAATAGAAGATAGTTACTTACGACTTTTTTGAACTGACTTTTTAAAACTTGGCACGGCGCATCAGCATTTTCATTGTCTTGGGGACGCTTCCGACGAGTATTGATAATAATCATAATAATCATCTTTATTCATAAACAATATTAAAATCGTGTTTGAAATTCCTATAACTAAAACAAATACAATGTCCGGCTAGAAAAATAATAAAATAGATGGATCAGTAGGGCTGTAGATTGTTTGCAACCAGTTATCTCAATTGTTTATATTGTAAATATAAAATTGTTTATGTTATTTTATCGAAATCTATCTATTAAATAATTCATTCAGCAGGTACATTATAGAATATAATGAGTTATTTCCCCTTTGGCCGTAAACGAAACCGCAAATTCCAGCTCTAACAACGGATTTTGTCTATTTTGATTGAATTGTGCGAAGTTAAGTCCGGTGCGCGCAATATTTTGCTTAAAAAAACCTCGTGTGACATTTAAAAAAAATAAAAGCAAAAAGTTTTCACTGAACTTCACAGATTACTGCCAACATGGTAATAAAAGTAACATACCCGAGAAACTATTTGATTACTGTCCAAGTACGAAAATAAGTTTAATTCAGTATCCGGTGGAAAGAGCCGATATCTTCTATTACTAATGTTATAAAGACGAAAGATTTGTTTGTTTGTTTGAATGGTGGCTCTGAAACTACTGGACCGATTTGAAAAATTCTTTCACCATTAGAATCCAAAATTTTCCCTGATGAACATAGGCTATAGAATATTTTGAAAAAAGTTAGGGATCCGCGTGAAAATTCATTTTTTGATAAATACCTGGTCGAAGCCGGGTCGGACCGCTAGTCTTCTTGAGTTTTGTAAACGTACAAATATATGTAACTACGAGTATATCATGCTGGTTGTAGCACTGCAAATATTCTGCTCTCCATTCGCGCTCAAAGTGATCTAGAGAAATGCAGGTCTCATTAGATCCATCGTATATCTAGTAAATGGAACGAGAATCATCGAAAACGTACACAAAAAAGAAGTACTACACGTAGGCTTCTCTCACGCTTCGTGCATGGCCCATTATTTTTGTAGGCCTCAAATGGATGATTCTTTTATTATCCAAAATACTTCTGATTCAAACGGCCTTTTCAGGGTTCTTGTCACAAAGAACTGGGCCATTCGGGAAGCAAATAAAACGTGCTCGGTGCTCGTGTTCATGATTTACATAATGTTTTTTTTTCGTTGAAACGAGGTAAAAAGAATGGTGTGCGTTGGTTTTATGACACGGTGAAAAATGTTGGTTTTAGAAGTAGACACATAAAAACCTAGAATTTCTTACGAAGTTCAAGTATCTTGAATTGTACAGTGATCCTTTTCAAACCAATGTATTTATAACTGTTTTACTTAATAATAATAACCCTTTTAAAATTATTCATTCGCATTATCATTATCATCAGCCGCTAAGTTCCCTATAATACCGGTATCTCGTTTCTCTAGAGAAATAAGTGGTGCAGTGGGCAAAGGTCCGACTGCTGTAGGAGGTTGCAGGTTTGATTCCCGCCACGGGGACAATAATTTATACCTATAGTAAACAAATATACATGATTTTTTTTTTTTGTATATTTCCTAACTGGTATGTATTCATAATTTGAACAGAATTGTGTTGTTAATTTTAGATTAAAATACGTAAAACAAAATCAAAAAACACTTCACAATGGAAGAACTACATATAAAAAAAAACAATTCAATGCGTAAATTCGGACGGAATACATATTCAATTAGGTTTTGAAAGCAATCTCCACATTCATTTATGGGACGAAAATTCAAAAATTTAAATTCACTTTGGAACTGTGGTCCATAATTGTGTAGACTAAACTGCCAGCTATTTATTGCCGTAGCTTTTTAATGATATCAGTCCAATTTTTTATTCAAATGCCGCCTGAATAGGCGATATAATGGTTTAGGTTATTTGATTTGAAGTGAATATTAAGAAGAAGATGCCGTGTGGTGCCGGCATAGAATTTCACCACCCCAACTCTTCCCGTGGGTGTCGTAAGAGGCGACTAAGGGAAACACACCGGGGGGGCGGGCAGCAGCGCCTTCTGCAGAACAACTACACCGAACTGCGATCCCCAACCCGCATGCCCAGCGTGGGGATTATGGGCAATAACCCCCAAATAATGATGCCATCTATGGCGCTCATTAGGGGAGGCCTATGTCCAGCAGTGGACTATTATAGGCTGGTGATGTGATGTGAATCGGTTATCAAACACCCATATAATAATCTCTCCTTAATTTAGGATTATTGAATGCTGAGAACTGTCCAGAATTATTAAAATCCATAAAACAATAGTAGACAATTCAAATTAAATATCAGTTTAAATAAAATTATTGAAAATAAAACAATACAGTTAAACTAGGTTAAATTATTATACATAATACTGATACTATTGCATCAATTAATCTCTGAGAAGAGAAGACATTGCTCTCATTGTTTCGTAGTGAATTAGTGCACCCGGTGGTACCCTAGACGGGTGCGGATTTATCAACTCGACACAGCATCGTCTTGTAGTTTAAAATTAAAAGCAGATACAAAACATTAAAGTTTATTGTTTATTGTATAGTGTAAAGTTTATTGCTCACCAAAGAACCAAATACAGGAAAAGAGAGATAACAATGTCGCGCAATGGGAGGCCTTATAGCTAAGAGCGATCTTACAAACTACTTTGGAGTGGACACGTGTAAGAAGAAAGTGTTATAGGTATCTAGGTACCTACGCTATTCCATATCAATGTTAAGCTAGACTGAGCACAGACCACGCAACGTACGCGACGCACCAAGAAATAGGTAAGCATTATAAAATAACACAGCACCCACAATATTGTACCACAGTATTGTAATTGTTTTTTAAGTGCATGCAGGGACCAGGCGGCCTATTTGAATACTACAACGCGAAATCTCGTATTCGTATCGGCCAATTGGAGCATTCTAATAAAACGAAAGAGAGCACCAACTTGCCCCAAAAATTAAACGAAACAATCGATTACGTACATATATTTGAGAATCATAATTAGGCCCCAGGAACACGCCTCTAGAATTGCACTCTTTCTAAAGAAGTTCCTCGTTAATGGATGGAACGTTTGTATTCTACCAAAACAAACAAGGTTCTTAGTTAACCCGCTTCCAATTCATAATGAATCCACAACATTGCCGAGACATCATTTATGCTGTGACCTTAAGCCAGGACTCAGGGACCCGCGACGGCGCCCGAAAGTACGCAGAACCCGCTTCATTAGAACATTCATCAATGTCATGCAGCTAAACAGATAACAAACAAAGTGATGTATGGAGTGAATCCACTGTGAAACGAGTCTGGACGGAGCATGTGAAAACCGGAAAATTCAGGTTAAAAAACGTTTTCGTTTCGACGCGCGCGGATTAGCTCGGAATTACAAGCTTGTGTTTTTAAAGTCACGAGGCAGAATGGTTTATTTTAAAACTCGGGCTTCGTTACCAAAAACATATAACATTCTTGAATGTGACATTATACGCATGACCTGCCCTTGATTTGCCAATAAAATAAATGAAGATGAGATAATTATACCAATGTATGAACCGCTACGGCGCTACCTATAAACCAAATAACCCTTAAGTTGTTCCTCAGTTGGTAGGTACGTAACTTAGATCTAAGAATCAGAAACAATACTACATCTCATTGAACCCCAATTGATGTGTGGGAAAAGACTTCCTTTATCCAAGCCAGCTAAGATCTATACCATAGGTTACTAAATTGTTTATTAACAAAGAAAATTATATAATAAATTAAAAATTATACGTCACAATATCAACATTATAAACATAAAATTCTAACCAATAATAAATTAATACATAAACGACCCAAATAGGTAACCTCGGTCTAAACGTATCGGATAAACGTATTTTCGCCTTTTGAGGAACTCCATTGGTGTTGCTGCGGAGCTAGCCCATACTGATTTTGACACCAACAATTAATAATAAACTCCCACAAAGTAAAAACTCAATAAAGACAAGTTTAAAGAAGCATTACCTAACCTACATATCGCTGTCCTAGCTAAAAGCAATTTTCGCAGAAAGGCAACAGTTAGATGTACTTTTGTTGAAGATGTGATGGCGCTATCCCATAGGTCAAACAATTTCACCCTCGCCAAATCCCTAAACCACGCAGAAACTCCAGAGATTTCATAAAATGGTCTCATAAACTGCCGCACCTAGTAAAACACACCAACAAGAAAAAGGGGTCAAGAGACTGTTTCATTGCATGCACGAAATAAATGTCAACAATAAACATAACAGAGCACGGGCAGAAGTTAGGTCTAAACTACTTGAACGTGTTTCGCAGTACCAAGTTTAGTTGTGCACTGGGAACGTGACATGTTCGATAGCGTAAGTTTTGGAGGGCCCTAACTCGTGGAATATGGGAACAGGTGTCACGGTAACGTCGGAATGTAAATTTCAAATTGGATTGGTGGGGAATATGGTTTGTGGTTAAATTTGTTAAAGCGGCGACAGATGAACTTCCCATACAAACGTTATACCAAAATGATTGCTAAATCAAGAATATTTTCACCGTGTTTGTATTCGCATTAGAATTATATTTATTTAGGTTCCTACCACAAGCTTTTTTTAAAATACTTAGCAACACAAATACTAAGAAGACGTGTCTTCTTTGATGTAAAATGTGATTTAATTTCATTTCATATAAGTATCTTGATAAAAGTTTACGGCAGAAAGTCAGATAAATACTTTTTAATACAAATAATAGCAGGCCGTGCTGAATACCTATATGCTTAAATTACAAATAGTTTTGGTACTACATTTTTAAGCGGAATTCTGCCTCTTTTCTTAGATAACCCTGAGAAGGGAGTTTTTTAACATGAGGTATTTGGCATCCATTAAGTAATCTTTCAAGAAATACAATTAGTATAATGGCTTACAAAATAGATAAGTCACATTTTAAACGATCTATTCTTAAATAGAAAGTAAAGAAGGGTAATTGATTCTTACCACTACACTTTTTGAAACTATCTAGAAAAGCACCTGAGTATATCACACCCCTACTAATTATCAGTTGCCTGGTACAATGCGTATTTGATCAAATGAGATGTGTGATAACTTATCACACATCTCGTTCTCTCAAATCTTGTCGCATATCACTGATGAGCGACATTATTTATCAATAAAAATGAGAAAAAATATTAGTAGTATTATTAATTCTTTTTTGCAATTTTTGTTAAGTTTCATGAAGACCAAATTATTAATCTATATTTGTTCTAAAAAAGTACACCTTGATGACCCAAAAATCATTTCGGTTTCAAAAGAACTTTCAAAAATACACATTTTGTTAGTATTTAGCAATAAAAATCACCAATTCGCATCAATAAGGTTCTTAATGCAAAGTTAAACAATGAATTTGCAATAACCTATACCACTCGACAAAATTAAAAGCCAAAACGAGGCACTTGATCTCTCAATCTGTCTCAAATTACTCAAATTGCGGACAATCTGAGCTCGGAGATAAGTGCGTGGGTATTTATTTGAACTTCGGATTCTGTTACCTGCCCTTTTACTTATACATCGGGATTGGTTGTAAGCTCGACTGATAATCTGCTCATTCTACAGAAGATTGAAGCGACATCTCCGGTAGAGATTCCTTTTTTTTTTCATTACAGAGGGTTCCGACTTTTTTCATTTTAATTTATCCTTGATTTAATTTACATAGCTTTTCAGAATGACAAAGTTGCCGGGCAAAATTATTAGAATGATTTCATGTTTAAAATTAGATTTGGCTTTGATGTAACATAATATGAAATAAATTATATGGAAATTCACTAGCTAACACCTAATCATGATGATAATTGGCAAAATAATGAAATTAAAAGCGACCCGAGGGCTGGCGAGTATCTGGCAGCGGCATTGCCATACAGTGAGACAATAATTCCGCGTCTTGGGGACGCTTCCTACTAGGACAAAAAATTGAAGTGAAGAGAAATCAATAACAAGTTATTTCTTTTTTATAATAATAAATTAACTGTATGAATTTTTACTTGTTTAAGTGCTTATTTTGTAAGCCTAAAGAAAAAAGTTATTGAATCTGAATATGGTATTGATTTGGATCAGTTAAGCTACCATGGATAGATTGTTTGTAACAGTCACACTTAGATCAATTTTTTCAGTTGTAGCTCTGTAGTAATTAATGTAGAGCTCTGTAGTGTAAAGTGTTAATCTCCAACAGTGTAAACTTCTTGTTGCAGATGATCTACCTTCACCATTTGATATAAAATTTTACTTTTTATTGGCTTTTCCTCAATTGCTAATTTGTCTTTAATGAAAGAAAACAGACTGCTTTCTTTCATACCATAAAATATACGTAATTATCTTTCTTGAGCCAAAATTTGTATTTTAATTAAGATATTTTAGCTACTTTTTTCGTTTTAATAAAGTTACATATTGCATGAATCAGAAGAGTAGGTAGGTACCTACTAAGCATAAGCATACGTCAACGTCAGGTTAGTGCATTTACAATATGCATATTCTGCGATGTGCTCATTTCATAACTAGAACTTTTTGCTATCTGCACATTCTGCTATGTGCGCTATTTGCAAGCTGAACGTTTTCCTATCTGCACATTCTTCGACGCGCTAGTGCTCATTTTGCGACTTGCTCTTAACGCTATGGTACCATAAGGTGTTATTGAATTTCTCTTTCATTCCACAAGTGGTAGAAGTGAAAAAGAAACCACTCGCACATTCATATATCTCATACGTGTCTAATACATGTTTGCCTATCTATATCTAAGTTTAATGTGATTTAGATTATGTCGATATTTATTTATAACAGGGTGTAATACCCCTGAAAGTTTAGTCCTTCATTTTTGTTACATCCTGTAAAGGTAAACCTAAACTTAAGCCAACATTTAATTTCTTACATGCTATTGTCGGTGTGGTTTGGAACAACTTCAGGCCAAGCATTCACATCATTGATGTTGTAGACTGTAACGTTCTTACCTTTTTCTCAGAGTTATTACATCGAGTATATTAACTTACTTTGTATATTCATTAACATCTTTATTTACCTCAGCTTTTACCCAAACCATTTGTCAAAACTCACCTGAGATACCAATATCTGTCCCATGGGCCAACATCTGTTTATTAGCCTTCGTCGGATCCTTGCCACTACACCGACCCCTGTCAGGGGAGTATTCCGTAACATGGGTGCAGAATAACACTCAGACTAACTGGATATTCTTGGAATAAGATTATAATTAATGAACATACTCTTATTCCTAATGATGTTGTTTACCACCAGCAATTATTAGTCGGTGTTGATAAACAAGTCTGTTTATTGAGGTCAATTTATTGAGGTGACTTTTATGTGTATTTCTGGATGTATATTTTTGTATCATGTTTAATAATTATTACATGTTTTGTAATGTATTTTTTTCTTCTTTCTATGTTATATGTTTATAATGTACCTGTTTTGGCCTAATAAATTCATCTTTATTCTTTTCTGTCTATAATCTTTTAAATATTTGTTATTTTTAGGTATCTTAGAATTGCAGAAATTAAATTTAAGGTCCGAACGAGAGTCGTGAGTTCATTAAGGTATCGGTTTGATATGATCAGAATGTATAAACCTACCGAGGTTTTATACATTTTGAAATATTAGGTCCTTACATATGAAATTGGCGTTTTGTATGGGAGGAACAAAAAGTCGAATATTTTTTAATATAATAGATTTAATTAATCAAAGTATGAACCATTATTTTCTATGCACTTTTGCCATCTTATAGGTAGTTCATTGATCCCTTTACTAAAAAAACCAGTCGGACGGGAATCAATAAAATCTTTGAAGGCGATTTGGACTGCCCCATCGGAGTTGAATTTTTTCCCTTGCAAGAAGTTATCCAAATTTCGAAAAAAATGGTAATCTGTTGGAGCAAGGTCCGGGGAGTACGGAGGATGTCTTAGACTTTCCAATTGAAGCTCTTCTAATTTAGTAGCCGTCTGTTGCGCAGTGTGTGGTCTAGCGTTGTCGTGAAGCAGCAGTGGCGTGGAGCGATTGACCAGCCTAGGTTGTTTAGCCGCTAGCTTTTCCATCATGGTTTGCAATTGCTGACAATAGACATCAGCCGTAATAGTCTGGCCAGATTTGAGAAAACTGTAATGAACAATACCGGCACTAGTCCACCAAACGCTTACAAGTAACTTTTTTGGGGTTAATTTTCGCTTGGGGCAGGATTTGGCTGGCTGGCCAGGATCCAACCATTGCGCTGAGCGCTTCCGATTATCGTAAAGAACCCATTTTTCATCACAGGTAATGATTCGGTTTAAAATACCTTCATTATTGTGCCGGTTTAGTAATGTAACGCAGCAGTCGACGCGCGTTTGCCGGTTTGCTTCAGTCAATTCGTGAGGTACCCACCTTTCAAGCTTTTTAATCTTCCCAATTTGCTTCAAGTGAATTAAAACAGTTTTATCACTAACACCGCAGCCTGCAGCTAACTCGGACGTGGTTTGCGATGGATCCGCTTCCAAAGAGGAGAAATTTGTGATTAAAGTGGCCAGTACGAAAAACGCCAATTTCATATGTAAGGACCTAATATTTTATAAAAGTCTTAAATTTACCATCCATGTGAAATATACTAGGCGTTTGTAGAGAAAGATTTTATTGATTATATTTTTTCGTGTTCGAGATTGAATATGATTCGTATTCGCATTTCGAATAAATTTAAAAGTAGCATAAGCCCACATAAGCTCTGCTGTGTTAATTGTCCAGTATTACTTACCTATACATATTATTATACTTCTAAAGATTGAAAAATATTCAACATTTTTTCCACAAAAGAATAATAACTACAAATAATCCAGTTAACAAGCCTGAGCCAATACGTCTAGACAGGACAGCTTATCAGAAAATCCATATTTCGTTTGAATGCTGTATGGACTCAACACAAAATAGTACCTAAGTCATCAAGACGCCCTTCTTGGAGAAAACCGAGAGGCGTGAAAGATTCAGATTCAATAACTTTATTTATTTAGGCTTACAAAATAAGCACTTAGAGGTAGACAAGTCAAATTTCATACAGATAATTATTAAAAAAAAAGAAATTATTTGTTATTGATTTCTCTTATCACTTCAATGTTTTGTCCACTAGTGGAAGAAGAGGAAGGCCCTGCCGGACCCTTCAGGCTGTTAATCATAATAATAAGTCATAGTTGTGAATGTTTTAAAGAATTAATAACGAAACTATCGCCAACGACAAACATCCCATAGTGGTGACCTCTTGCCCCATTATCTTGTAAAGAAATGATTCCCCCCGAAGCTAGGCGATCGCACCATCTGTAGCCTTTGAAATTTGAATCGGCATATTTATTATACAGAACGCCTATTGTTCCCTTGATTTCGTTCTAAATTGAAAGACTATTTCTTTAGGATTACGCTCGTTTGGCAGAATACTTAGCTTTTGGAGTAATTGAGATGGTGATGAGTTTAATTTGTTCATTATTATATTTTGTTGTAATTAAGGTCGAAAGTAACTCCGCACGGCAGAAGATAAAAAAATCTCAGATTTTTGTAATTTGGCGATCTTAGGGTATAATTACTATTTGACATTGTTTTATTCTATTAATTGCCTATAACTTTCTATGTTAATAAATGTCTATTATTAATAATGTGAGACATTACCTAGTATGTGACTGAGTTCTGTGAGGATAGAAAACACAAAACCCTTTTTTTTATTCATAAAAAGTACAACGTAGCCTCCGATATACATTTTTAATCTAAATTGATATTGTAGACTACAATGCAACGTCAAACTTGGCATCTTGAAATCTTTTCTGGCGCACATGGGGTCAAAGTAGGAAGCTTTTGTGAAATCGACACTGCACTAGATACTCTTTACATTTGAAACCATCAAGGTTTAAAAGTATGATAATACTTTCTAGGTTTTTTAAGTTTGAAATTAGAAAAGTGGAAAACTTTTTAAACAGTTTTCAATTGGAATAAAAGCACCTAGACTACAATACAATACAATACAAAAATGCTTTATTGTACACCAGAAAAATAACAAAACAAAAGACATTACAAAAAACAAGTACAATGGGCGGCCTTATCGCTTAGAAGCGATCTCTCCTTTGGATGGAAAGAATTATTTGAATTTATGAAAGGCAGTATAATAAAAAATGAATATTAAAAAAACTAATAAATAATATAACTAATACGAAACCAAATATGTAAATATATAGATGAATATTTATAATATACTACATAAATACATAAATATAGTAAGTATATTCAACTTTCAGACAGGAAAAGCTCCTTGACACGAGCTTGAAAAACTAGACTACGTCGCCGTATATACTCTATCCTACAGTATTTGTACCTACTAGTAGCAGATTTGGTTTCGGCAAATTGCACAATGCAGTCTGATATTCTAAGATTTCTAATCTTAGATAATATTGTCGTGGATTCTCGCAGCAACAAGACTTCTAACACATTGTCGGATAGAATTAGATTTTGATGATAAGAACTCTATGAAGTTCACTTGGTAGCCTTTTCTAACAAGAATCATACGTAAACAGAAACATTTTTAGTACAGGAATAGGATATCGATTTTTTTCGGGTTGTTGTAACTTAGATTGAATATTTTATTGCCCATGAAATGGTGGTACATATGTGCCTTACCACGAGTAAGTCGGTCACTTGTAAGTCGTACTCGAGCACAAGGGTTCCGTAAAGAATAATATAGAGAAGCGTTGATTAATTTCAATTTAAGTTTAATTGTAAAAATCTCCGCTTTTTGCCTCCAAATACAACAAATAAGTGTACAGAATATACAATTTTATTTAATTTTGTAAATGTTAGTTTACAGGTCATGTATTATAAATATTGTATTACTACCTGTAGTAAATAATGTCATCTGATACTGTAGTACTGTAGTCTGGCTGGAAATGTCTACAAATATAGGTGAACACTAAGTGTATAATGTTATTAGATAACTTCCGGTGCTCTTGGTATTGCTAATGACGTCCGCGTGTTTCCGCTTCTCTAGTATCTAATTAAATTATATCAGAGCAGAATTAAATTTAATTCAAAGCTCTTTCAAAGACCGTTGACTAGAATCTTTTTTTTTTTGTCGTCTTTGAAAGGGCTTCCGGTACTATCTTTGTCCTTCCTACTTTTTTGTAAATGCTTTATTAAAGAATCTTAAAGAGATGGTTTAATAAGATGAACAGGAAATTGGTCAGGTTTCATTGGATAAAATATCTGAGTAATATTTTATGATGTACTACGTCAACATGGGTCTATTTATTTATTAAAATTTAAAAATATTTTTTTTCTCTCTTTGGGTTAAATTAGTAAAGATTACCTTTACAAATCTGCTTAGAATAATATAAACTATAAAATAATATAGCTAAACGACAATAAACTATCTGAGGATAAATTATATGAAATAAAAACATTTTGTAATTATGTTAATATTAATGTAAATAAGATATTTAATCAGATCCTCTAGAGAGGATGCCAGAAATGAATATTTATAGACGGAACTGTCACACCGACCGAACAGACTGTGTCATCGACTTTGATGTGTTGACTAACCTCTGCCTGGGACTGCGTTCCGTCGTCAACCGATGAGACCTGTTTAGTATGACAAGGTACGCATTCTGTACCTAAATAGATGGTTGTGTGCCTAATACCCATTTAATGCTAGTTTAGTTCTAATTGGCTCTAATTGTGCCACATTACAATGAAATATATATACCTACATGCTTCATTGTAACGTGTACGTAAACATACATAGGTACATACTTCTGATCAATGTTCTGAAACAGGACTAGGTTAGATAGTGTGGAGATCAAATTACTGAATTATAAATGCGAAAGTTTGGAACGAAAATGAATGATCGTCACCGAAGATTATGTAGGCTGAAATTTTACATGGGCTGTTCTAGATTTAAGAGATTTTTTTATTCGATAATGATAATATAAGTAGAACTTAAGCTAACCTAAGATTTTTTTTGTTCGATAATTATTTGAGATGACCTTAAGCTAACCTAACTAGGCGAAGCTGACATAGATGAATTGAAGTTACTGTAAAATAATGTTTTTGTTAATCAATTATTTTGTTTGCATTTAAAATTCCTAAAGATTATATTCGACTGGTACCACGGAACCAGAAAAAAATTAGGCAACCTACGTTCTGGGTACCTACTACAGGACCTACTGGCTCATCCAAACGAAAAAAATATTTTATTTACATACCAAGTCTGTAATTGTTAACTAGTCTTTGTAAATATAAATATTTTTTAATATTGTTATTATTTGTTATCTCGCCTGTTGCCTCCCCCGCAGCGAGCGCTGGACGTTCAAGTGGATTATAATCTATTCAGGAAGGTGAATATTTTTGTATTCCTACAAAAACAGATATCGCAAGAAAATCTCGCGTATTTAAGCCGTAATTTAACCCTCCTTGAAAGTGTTTCGGTCCCCGCTCCCACTAAACCACCAAGTAAGAGGTAATCAGTCGTGAATTTCACTTACTGGCCAGCCGTTCGTTTTGAAGCACCATTACATTGCCGATGGAGTGAGCCATCAATTTGGCTTCACGCCGACCGCACGCGTTGCGGCCTGCCGACGACATGCGAAACGTTTTATTACGGTCAACGAAAATGCGCTACAATAAGAACAATATGCTAAATATTTCTGGTGACAGTGTTTATGTGTGGTCTGTTTCTTATGTTTGTGTGAATTGGTTTTGAATCTTTCATACTCATTCCCTTTTTACGACCAAATGAATGACTTTAGTGATAGTTTAGATTCAAAAGTTTAAACTAGATAAAAGATTCAAAACCAACGCTAAACCAAGATTAGATAGAAGTAGTTTCGAAGATCAATAATGTACTAGCCAAACTAAGACAGTCGGTACATACCGCTGTATAAGCCATATAAGTAGCTATATAAGTGAACTAGCGGTCCGGCGCGGCTTCGCACGGGTATGTAACAAAAATTGAATTTTCCATTGGTTATTCAATTCAAACAAACAACCAATCAAATATTTCCTCTTTATAATATAAGTAAAGACTTGTAATTCTTGGCTGGATTTTGCGGACAACGAATTTTTGACATCTCGCGTGCGACAGTTATATATTCCGCTCACATAATACAACAATAGCAACATTTTCCGGATGTTTTCCCGGAAGAGTACAATCGCGGGGTCCTCAAATCGACAGTGTATATGATCCTTCTAGGAAAGCGTACTTCATAGTAACCCACTGGCCCCTTACTTTATTTTAGGTACTTTAAGTGCGATGGTGGCCAAATACCGAAACATTTACAATTTATACAAAAAACTGTCATGACATGCTCTAATCAGGACTGAAAAACCACTTTTATATTGGGAGACCCATTGTGTGCTACATTGCTCCCTTCGAGTCCCCAGACGACCAGACGATCAGAGACGAGCGTCTGGTCGAAGCAATTGACCCGAGAGCTGGTGAGTATCTGGCGCAGTTCATCAGCATTGCTAATAGTGAGGCAGCCAGGCGTATAGCTTCGCTTCTGACTGCTATTGATCCATGGATCCGTTGAGCTACCCATAGATTGTTTACCTTTTGTCAGCAGTTAGAACAATTGTAAATACTACTTCTAATTTAGTTCTGCTGTTATTTAATTGTAGTTTTCTATGTGATTCTACAACAATTACGGTCAAAACGTTTCTAAAACAACATTAGTGAACATTTAACATTGATTGCCTAGTCAATACTAGCAGCTTCATCCATTTTGTATGTTATCATATTGTTTGAATAATCATGAAAGCGTAATTCGCTTGTCGAGTGGTGAGTGTTAATTTTGTCACTAATTTGTTGTCAACAAGCTTTCATTATTCCGTTTTATAGCTGCATATATTACTTTATTAGATTTTACCATTTACTGGAAAATTCGAGGGACATTGCTCGCGCATGAATTTCTGTTTATAATATGTTGCATTTGATTTGGTGAAGTTGATGTGAAACGCTGGCGAACTTAGATTGATGATTGAAGACCGAAAATGGACGGTCGGAAGTCAGAATAAGAAGTGACAATATATCAAGTAGGTATTTATAGTACATTTTCAAAGCGTGGCAGGTGCTGCCTTAATTTCTGTATGCTTTACTGATACCAAATTAGAACCATAGCTTTTTATATAAATTTAAAGTAGGTATTTCAATTTTTCTATTCGGCGCAAAATACGAAAGCGGCCTCGAGAAAAAAAATAGACCTCAACAATAACCAAAGAGCTTTACAGTCGGCGTATCCAATCTCAAAAGGGCCTATGAGACGAATTTAAAGTATCCTATACGTGGAAACTGCGAACAGAGGGCTCACGGGGGAGCCACCTCGAAACATGGAAGCTGACACTCGATGAGCTTTTTAAATTTATGCACAAACATTTTATCGCGCTTTTCGGGAAAGGAAAACATCAGGCGCGGAGAAAATGCGGACGGCAGACCGCTTTATTCCACGAGTACGAATACGGTATTCATTTGCGATGCTCAAAAATAAATATTTCTGAAACAATATTGATTTAATTAATCCGTAACAGCAGATTTTTATTTTGAAAGTTTTAACTCTCAATATTTTGCATGTATTTTACAACTAGCATAATTTTCAGAACAATCTTAGAAAATACGGCTCGTATTCGTATTTTAGGGTTATTCCAGCTAGTCCCCACGTTTCGTCCCCAGTGGGGACGAACAGGAAGTATACTTCCCGTTGGTCCGCACTAAAATAATATGAGGACAATTTTGAAAAAATTCCACAATGAATTGTAATCAACTTTAAACATTATCTTAATAATAATTGTAATGACAGATCAACATAATATTATTATGTGTGTTGCGGATGTAAAGATTGATTATTAAACCCTCGATGAGGTTCTTCTTGTCATCTTGAAGATGAAAATGAGTTCGTAATGGCCTTCATAAATAGGTATTTTATATTTACCTACGATGTTTTTTAAGATTTTTACGGCCCTCAAAAATGTATTTGCCCTCAAACCACATGCATATTGCTCAAACAACAGCAGCGTATAGCGGCGACGCTGAGACTAGTGGGTATGGGCAGTGAATGTGATATACTGAACTAAACGAAATACTAAGTTCGATAAGAAACCCGACATGACTGGCAACGTAGGTGTTCCAGAAAGAACCAACTTGGTTCTAGGTAATTTAATAAGCAAGAGTTCCCGCTTTCTTTGCTAGTTTCAAAGGTTTTGTAATAAGGTTTCTAACATGTTTACATACAGGTAGGGAAGACTTCAGACAAAGTTTTAGGGATTTAATAAAACTTAAGAAAGTCCGATTTGTAAGAAAGTAGCCTGAAGTGGCCGAAAGGGCTGATCCAACACTGAAATTCAAGAGAGGAGAGAGGGCTAATATCGTTTAATGACCAAAGGGGAGAGATTATTACAACCCCCAAAAAGATCCAAATATTACGGAGAGAACCCGTCTCCAACAAAACATCAAAGTATGATGTGGGTCAGTGAAGTAATTCGACCCACGTTTTTTTCAAACTCGAGTTGCAAATGGGAAAAAATTTGCACCGTTTACTTCAAAGTTTCGCTCCCAACTTTTATTATGTGGTTATTTGTTCAACCATTTCTTTTAGATATTAAGATCGGAAAATTTTCCGCGGTTTAACGTTAATTTTTCAGCGTTGTTTTCTGTTTTTGTGAGGTTTTTCTTTTTTCGGTTGCGTTGCTGAAAGAAATCTAGGTAATATCTGGTTAACGAGATCTACTCAGTTACTCTGATGGACATGGTAAAAAGGGAATTTTAGGACTTCTTATTTCCATCCCAGGTGACATTCATATACTATTTATGTTCTTCAAAATATGCAATTCTGTGTAAAGTTTCGTTATTTTTTTTATTAGGTGTAGGTTTAAGATCAGGGTACCATGGTTGCAACTAAACACGCCATTGTGTATTCGGTGAAATAAAATAGCCCCCTAGGGCTACTAATATTATAAAGAGGAAAGATTTTCTTGTTTGTTTGTTTGAATTCAATAGGCTCCGAAACTACATGACCGATTTGAAAAATTCTTCACCATTAGAACCCTGAGTTTTCCGTGATGAACATAGGCTAAAGAATATTTTCAAAAACTTTGGGTTCCGCATCAAAAAAATATTTTTTGTTAAATACCCGTGCGAAGCCGGGGCGAACAGCTACCTAGTTGTTTATAATCATAAAGAAACCTTGCATAAATTAGAGTAATTGAACGATTCTTCGTAATTCATTTGTTCAAAGATTCCTTACAGCTCCTTCGGCGCGTTCAATTCGGATCGATGTACGTTCCGCTTAGCTAACTTTTAATATATTTCGGTTTCTACTTTCGAACCAGCTTCCTTCAAAAATATATTTTTACCAAAGATTTATTAGCTGGGTAAAACTCCTACTAAAGTGCTTTCCTTTTATTATTTTCGTGAGTTGCTTTTACGCACTAAACTTTGTTTTATTCATTTATTAAAAAGTCAAACCATTATAAACAATCACTACTTAGTATAAAACAAAGTCGCCTCCCGCTGTCTGTCTGTTGGTCCTTATGTATGCTTATATATTTAAAACTACGCAACTAATTTTGATGCGATGCTTTAATTTCCACGAGGAAGAGAGGCGATAACCGTCTTCACGATTAAGTATGTGATTAATTAATGCGGGCGTCGTGTACCGACTGCACTGCATTCGGACACGGTCAGTGTAGTGTGTCGTACTGTGAACGTGGACATTCCTGATTCTGAAAACGAATTGAGGGTAGTCGTGTTTACTGCTGTCAATTCTTGGCAGTAACTCGCAGAACATCCAGTCGCCCCGTGACCGAGATCGCAGCAACGCGATGGAAACGTAGGGGAAAATAAAACTAAAGTAAAATATTCTTTAATACAAATGTTAGTTAATTCAAGCAAATTCTATGATGTTATTATAAATAAATAAATAATGCTGGACAATCCACACAGCATCATCTAGCCCCAAGCTAAGCAGAGCTTGTGTTATAGGTACTAGATGATTGATATACATCACATCACCAGCCTATAATAGTCCACTGCTGGACATAGGCCTCCCCTAATGAGCGCCATAGATGGCATTGATATTGATATACATAATACAATATTATTAAATAGATAGATATTTTTTATTATTCATAGAAAACGACCAGAACCCCCAACAATTATCTCACCTAGGTTAGGTTAATAAAATTTTCATTTTACCAAAGTTATTATTCTAGGTAAGGCTTTGTTCCAGATAGCCATTAGTGGTTCAAAGGTGAGTTCAAAAGATTCACATTTTTACAAAATACCCTGCATTTTTTATATGCAAATATTAAGTAAGAGCCATATTATAGTGCATTTACAAATTATAATGCAGTAAAAGTGTGTATGCAAACACATATTCACTCTCATAATTACCTAGTAGGTATACATTAGGTAGGGATTGCCTAATGGATAAATGAAGTTCATTGAATCACAAGCATTACTGAAAGGGGGTAAACTTTTCAATTCTTTTTAATGTTCTTGTACGCAATTTCTGAATGTTATCATTCGTGTTAATTCACAGTAATTCTTCTCCAAGGCTCGACGAAAAGAATGGCCTCTTACTTTCTTTGATATATTGTATCTTTTGTTCAGCTGCTTGTTAATTAACAATAAAATTAAGTATAATTAAATACGGGTGGGTCATATTGAATAATTATCTCATAAACTTGCCTGTTTCTTTATCATATTTTATAATCAACAATGAATGGGATGTTATTAACAACGAGAGAGCCACTGCGAATGCCGTATTTCATACTTAATTATACTTTAAAATGTAAACAAGGTTGCGACCACGATGTGCTTGAAGTTTTAACGAACGATCTTCTCAAATTCTTTTTCAAGTTATTTTGGTGTGTTAGTTTCTTGGTGTAAATAGTGCTGAAAATACAGGTGGGTTTTACAGACTTGGTAGAAATTAGCTGTACCTAATCTCACAATACAAACTGGAAACGGAAGGAAACGTCAATCAACATTGTTACCAAGTTGGTATAACATAAGGTAATTTTATGTTTTTAAAAGCACTTCTTGAAGGGGCCATAAAACGTTGCAGTAAAAAGTATGTCATAAAAACGAGGCATTCGAAAGAAAGTCATGGTTATGACGACACGTCAAAATCAATTAGTTGCCTCGTTACAAAATAATTGGGTTCAATCAGCGAAAACAGATCTATATTTTGTCACAGTACCTATGCTAGTTTCTGTAAAGTAAACTTTGTGCATCATATTTCCCGACCAGTTTGTGAATATGCTAGTGTCAGTTTAAAGACTATTTTTTGCATAATATCGACCTAAACCTACAGCTGGTGATTGAAGTTTGACGTTGAATTCATTTGCAAAGTTCAAAGAGACAAAAAACACAGTGAGCTTTGAGGCCGTTGGGAGCGTATTTACACAGAAAACGAGAGTCAAGCACATCGGTTCAACCGCGCGGTTAACGGTCGTTTTTATATACGAGTTTATGTGAAACTGATATTTTTAAAATAAATAAATAATACTGGACAAGCCACACAGCATCACCTAGCCCAAAGCTTGTTATGGGTACTAGATGACTGTTATACATAATACAAAATAGATATTTTTTTATTACATATAGAAAGCGACGAGAACACCCTGAACAAATATCTGAAGATCATATAGATGATGATGACGTTGTCCTCCTATCCGATTTACTCTCTTCAAGACCGATTTAATAGGTGTCTTCTAGAACTTCGTGATATACCGTTGTTTAGATCTTTGCTATCAGGAAAGATCATGGTCGTCAAACAGAGGTCTATCAGCTATAAAATAAAATAAAAACGAAATGGCTATGGCCGCTAATTTTAACCGAGACTAGTCATGAGCTTAAGGCATATTATAGCTTTTTACCATCAGCAGAATGATCCCTAAGATGATTGACGAATGATGAATGACGCCTGACGAAATTAAATATAGACAAATTTTAAGACGGTCAATCGAGTAAGACAACGGTACTTTGGGAGAATCCCAAAGTACCACTGACATTTACTATTTACAATTTCGAGCGATTAATCAATGAGATCCTATCCCTCTAATATATCTTCGTATTTTCTTCCCACCATTAGGTATATGGTGAAGGTAGATTAGTAGTAAAAACATGAACTCAACTCCATCTCGTTGTATTTCATATTTAATGATCGTTGTCAAGACTGCCAGCGGGTTAGAATCGTAAAATTAATGAGTGGCTTACTTTTCCCGGTTTTCGAACTAAATGCGGCCTTCGACTCGGCAATGCTTTAGGAAAAGTTATCTAGTAAATGCGATGCGTAAATATGTTAAAAGAAGCTAAAGCGATTGAAAAGCTTTCAGATATCAAAGCAACGTTATAAGTGTATTGATATGAAAACATACCTGATTCTATAATTCAGACGTATAATAATTTAGGAAATTAAATAATATCCCATAAATTTTCGATTTCGGCGGGACTCAAACCTGCGGCCATTTCTCAGTACGGGAGTCTGTTGACCACTACACCACGAAATCAGGTACCAAGTAAGATCTAGGAAATTAAATAATATGTCAAAAATGTTCGATTTCGGCAGGAGTCGAACCCGCGGCCCTTCCTCAGTACGGAAATCTGCTGACTACTACACCACGAAATCAGGTACCAAGTAAAGTAAATAAATAAAAAAAAACAAAAGATATATAAAATAATATATAATTTATATAATATAATTTTACCTTCGCACCGACTTCACATATGTATTTAAAAAAATTGATCTTTATACTCACACCCATATTCTCGTTTGGTTACATTATTGAAGATCCCTAACTTTTCTGAAAATATTGTTTAGCCTATTTTTGTAAGGCATAAAGTAGGGTTAAAAGAATTTGAAACTTTTTCCTATTTAATCCAAACAAACAAACAATCAAATCTTCGCTCTTTATAGGTGGGTTTTTTAAACGGGAACTGAGCTTGAAATCATTTTTTTTTTAATTAAGCGGGCGCAGAAATTATTTTAAAATAACCCTTAGGTTTACGACTAAATGTTACGAGCACCTATAAACAATCATGCTCGTAAAATACTAATCTTAAATTTCTCTTGTCCTCACACTTTATCGTACGATATAAGTACGTTATAATTTAGAGCACTGCACTAAGTGTGATCAATGATCAAATTCTTTGTCTATTTCGATCCGGGCACAGAAAAAACAAGAATTAATGGGTGCCTAAAATAAGAATGAACGAGTGACAGGTCTTATGTTAATGCTCCAAAATATGCAATCGATTGTTTAGTATTTTTATTTGCAAATTGGAACTCTTATTCGGTTTATTAGTATCCGAAATGCAGCCTCCACCGCTACGTTTAAGGGTCGATTAAAAACATGGTTGTTGGAGAGGGTTTTCTACAGCATGGGTGAATTCCTTGATTTACCCGAGCTTTAGAAGACCCCAACAAATAATTATTATGTATGTATATTATATGTACCTACGTGTTATATATAAATGACGTGTAAAATATTATTTATACAAATAAATTCTTGTATTCTTGAAAAGAAAATAGAATTTTTGTTAGTTATTTTACTAAATGGTTACTGGATATAAGACAGTGATTATTGGCATGTCTTATATCCAGGCTAGATCCAAGACGGTTACGTCCCTCATTAGGGGGCCTAAGTCCAGTCCAGACTAGCATTAGTTGATGAAGATCATGTTTCACGTACCATCAATCAAAATAGCGTCGGGCGAAGTCTCTAAACGAAAACCGAGGAAAAAACGTTTTATTTGAAATAATTATTTCAATCCCAGTCGTGATTAAGAGGAAGTCTTCAAAATTGTTCCTAAAAGACCATAATTTAGGATTGAATTTGATATTAGAACCGTGTGTCAAGAGTTCACACCTAGGTAACCGAGACCCAGGGCGGCAATAATGCAGGCGGAGTGAGGTCAAAACCTCTACTAAAACTAAATACGTGAGTAAGCTCTGCAACGCACGCCTTTAAGAGCTTATCTTGGGGTAAGCATACGAGTTTTACGGTTCGTTACGGTACCTACTCGTACTATTGCACCGTAAATTCAGGTTTAGTGCGTGTTTGTATTTGTACAGTTGGCTGCACTAAGGTGGTACTTAAGGACCTTTGGTATATTATAGAGAGATTATTGATAGGTCAGAACTTCTTTAATAATTTCTTTATGCTTACAAAACAAGCACTTAGACAAGTCAAATTTCATACAGTTAATTGTTATAAAATATGAAAAATTGTTATTGAATTTCTCTTCACTTAAATTTTTTATCCACTTGTGGAAGAAGATTGGTCGATTAAGTCATCTTTATTATGTTAGTCTTAAACAACGAAGTTTAAGGTACTAAGTGTACCTTTTTTTATTTTCTCTGATTTATGTTTACTCTCTGAATTATGATGTGCATCGCTCGGCGACACACGAGCTAATTCCGGCTTACTACGGTAGGATTTTCCTTCCATAGCATCCACTGAGTGTTGGCCATTATTGTTGTAACTAACTGATTTGATATTTTTTACTTTTTATAAAGAAGACAAGAAACAAGTTTTTACTTTTTATATACATAATTCTTAAGAAGACTTAAAATCTATAAGGAAGCTGATATAGGAATTTAACTTTTAGAAGTTCTATATTTTGAATAGGTTGAAGCTTATCTTTCGCTGACTGTTCTTATGCTTATCAGTTGCTTCGCTTATCTAGTTGCTATACTCTGGCAGGCCATATAATTCATTATCCAATCATCATCTGTGCGAGATTATACTAGAAGCACGTCTCGTAGGTTTTTATTCTCTAATAACATATTGCATGCACTACATTTCTTACTTATCTATGCTAATACGAGAACTTGCCAATGAACTTTCGTTTTTGATAGCTCAAAGGCTGGTTTTCTAAAGACTTTTGAGGAGCTTAGACTTCCGACTTACTTAATTATTACTTGATTATATTTTATTACTTACGTGATTGAGATTACTAGTTTTCAACGTCAAATGAACTAGGCGAGGTATATCGTGCTATACGAACGAATTATCTGTAGATACGTAGATAAAGCCATGATCTGCCACCAGCTGACAATACTCTCAAAAGAGCCGCTACCTTATTTGTACAGTATCACACTCATTCGACCCCAATCCCAGACTGTATTGGAACTCATCCAACGATTGTTTGTGCCGTACAATTTCGGAGGACTCTTCAAATAACATTATCGAAATTAGTCACAGGGGAATCGGGAATCGTACCGGCATGAGTGTGTTTTGTTTTAAACCAAATAGAAAGTTCTAGACAAAATGAAATTGATATTATATGAACCAGTCCTCTGGTTTCTCTATGAAATAGAAGATTCCTTGCCCAAACCGTGTGACGTCACAATGTGTTCTAAATACGATTCTGTTCGATTTCACGCCGCTGTCTGTCATATCTGTGAAACACGTTAGGATTGGCAATAGTGTATAAAGGCCCAGTATGGAATGCTAGCGTCCTGTATTATGCTGAACATTCATTTTTAAAGTTTCATGCTTTCTAGGCCGGAAGCCGTAAAGAGCCAGAGAAATATCATTTTAGAATTCGTTGTATAAACTCGCGAAATTCGCACACGTCCGCAGTGGTTCAGACAAAGTATGAGCATTAATTTTATCGAAGAATAAATTGGTTCAAATATAGCTTTAGAATGTTGAAGCTGTGTCTCTTTTTTATAATCTTCTAGGTTGTCTAACAGCTTCAAGTTTGCCTGTAATAGAGCTTATTTTAGTTTTAAGTGATCAATATTACCAGCATTTGAGAATTGCATATTCCAGTCTTTGAGGTAGATTTAGATAAAGTCGAAGACGTCGTCCTCCCCGTTTTGGCTGTAAACAACGACCTTTACAATGTCAGCTGTTATGACTATGTTTGTAAGAACCCAAGGGACATAAAACGTTCGCCGTAGGGCGAGAAGAGGGCAATTTCTTGTCAGTAATAGAGCATTGTTGTCTGTATGGTCGAACATTTTTTGAATGGGTAAGGAAGAAGTTACAGCTTTGAGTGGCGATTTCAGGTCGTAAAGGAAGCTGGGTAGTTTTATGATGGTGTTTGGCAAAAAGCTTTTACTATAATGTTACTAAAACTTTTTAAACTTTCACGATTTGTTGACATATTAAAGAATATTTATCGGGTATTTATCGCGTACCTTTTGTTTTTATTTTCCCCTACATTTCCATCGCGTTGCAGCGATCGTGGTCACGGGGCGACTGGATGTTCTGCGAGTTACTGCCAAGAATTGACGGCAGTATCCACGACTACCCTCAATTCGTCTTCTGAATCAGGAATGTCCACGTTCACAGTACGACACACTACACTGACCGTGTCCGAATGCAGTGCAGTCTGTACACGACGCCCGCACTTATTAATCACAGGATTCCACGAGGAAGAGAGGCGAAAACCATCTTCACGATTAAAATTTGGGTGTTTTTTGATCTCAATCGCCTCTCGAACCATCCTTTTATAATAGTGACGCTCACGTGATAGAACTTTTGGGTCATGTAACTCGATCCAATGGTTACTTCCTGAGTCTAGTAGATGTTCCGCTATTGCCGACTTATTCAATTGCCTATTTTTGACCGCTGCTATGTGCTCTTTCACTCGCTCAGCAATAGTTCTTTTAGTTTGTCCTATGTATGAGCGACCACAGCTGCAGTCAATCTTGTAAACGCCTGGCATTTGTAGAGGTATGACATCTTTTGGTGTTCTTAATAACTGAGCAACTTTTGTGTGTGGCCGTGTGGTGCCGGCATAGAATTTCACCACTCCCGCTCTTCCCGTGGATGTCGTAAGAGGCGACTAAGGGAGACACACCGTGGGGCGGGCAGCAGCGCCCTCTGCAGAGCAGCTCCGCCGAGCTGCGATCCCCAACCCGCATGCCCAGTGTGGGAATTGTGGGCAATAACCCCAATAATAGATGATAACGCCACCTATGGCGCGCATTAGGGGAGGCCTGTGTCCGGCAGTGGACTGATATAGGCTGATGTTGTTTTGTGTGAGGGGTGAGAACCGACTTTATTGAAAACTTTTTTAGTATATTTTCAACTTTATCTGTCACCTGTCGGTAAAACACATCTTTCTGCCATAAATGGCAGAAAGATGTGTTGTCTGCATACCTCTGGCGTTTTTCGGCTCCTTCGCTTTGTGTGTCGTGTATTCACATATCCGTTTTGTTTGAGAACCTCCTGAACATGGCTGAAACAGAACAAACACAAAGGATGAACTCATCCTCCAGATGTTCAGGGTCACACAGAGCATGAGCTCTGTTCGTGAGTGATGACACAACGGACTGTAAATGGTGCGGATGGTGGTGTAATGCGGCGTTCAGGTACCTATCTGTGTGAGTGGGTTTTCGGTAAACACTGTGTGCTAAGGAACCATCTTGCCTCACCATCACTCTGACATCAAACATTCCTGATTCAGAAGACGAATTGAGGGTAGTCGTGGATACTGCCGTCAATTCTTGGCAGTAACTCGCAGAACATCCAGTCGCCCCGTGACCACGATCGCAGCAACGCGATGGAAACGTAGGGGAAAATAAAAACAAAAGGTACGCGATAAATACCCGATAAATATTCTTTAATATATAATGTTACTGGTTAGTTCTCTAGCGGTAGAATTCAAGTGTTTATGGCAGTATACGTACTAAAAAAAATGTTTGCGTAGAGACCGCGCAAAATGATAAACAAACATTTTAAAAAATGAAATACAAAAGATTTAGAGAGATTGTTTATTTTTCCAATTGAGTTTTAATTGCTATTCCTTCGTTTGATTTGATTCAGCTTTTTAATAATAAATTTATCAAATTCCCAATTTTCTTTTCGAATAATATAGAAGCTCGGTCAATCACAGTAAAATTAAATTTGTGAAAATAACTTGAGAAAATAGATCTGAAAATAGATTCCATTATAAACGTTATGAGACCAAATGCATTGAAAAACGTGAGTGGAATGTCCAAAGGAAACTTGATTGGCCGACGTCGTAAAGACGCACACGTTCACTCCATTTCTATAGCGTTTCAAATTGTTTGAACGTGAAATTACGAAGGCAGGTGTTGTATGTAACTAGAAAGTAACAATTTCCTAAGTTAGATAAGATATATTCATCTATATCTACATATAATCTATACTAATATTATAAAGAGGAAAAATTGGCTATATCTTGAATAATGTCAACTGGAACATGACATGAACCGGTTGCTCGAACGCGTTTGGGTAATCATGAAAATTTGTTAGATTTCATGCCAAATTAACGTTAAGAAGTGGTTTGATCGTTAATTTGTTAAAAATTATCAGCGTAAAAACAACTGATCGTGAAAGGACCTACTACTTATGGATATATTTAATATAATAATAATGTATTACAAAGAAATTGAAAACTCAAAACACCGCTACCGTTATTTACTTTTAGTGTTTAGAGTTACTAATGAGATTCGAATAGTATTTTCACACGAGACTTTTTTGTGTGTTTCTCAGTACGACGCACAAACCATTTTTATAAGAATCTATATAAGAATTTACAAAGCTAGAATATTGTGGATTTTTGAAGTAGCCATGGAAATTGACATGCAAACAAAAACATTTTTCCCGCATTGTGTGGTCTACCTATAGATTCCGCTACAAAAACGAGGTAGTTTTTAGACCTATAACAATATTATCGGTCATCTGACCCTATAAATCATACGTCCCGTACTCGAACTGAAACCTATTTCAGCGTGTACCTTCATACAGTAGTAATAAAACACATGCGTCATGAAACGGTCTGACCCGAAAACCGAGTGGATCCATGGAGACGACCGAGGCACGTACCGCGCATTATAGCTCTGAACGGCTGACGTTACGAGTCTTTTCAGCCGGCACCCACTTCAAGGTATGCTGCGTCACTTCTGCGTGAGGAAACTTTAATCAAATCAAATCAATCATTTATTTGCAAGACTACATAATTATTATACAATGTCAGGTCTTATAACTATTTTTGTAACTGTATTCAGCCTGCACGCAGGCGTGCAAATATTCTGTGAGTCATATTAATGTCATTAAAATATAGATTATTTAAAGTTTATATTACACTTAGGGTTTCTAAATATTCTTTCACATTTTAAAAACATTTGTCCAGTAACCATCCACTTAACTTTATCCTAAAGATATTTCCATTAAAATCTTTTATTTTTTTTAATTTACCACGGGTATGAAATAACAATTGCAATTTCACTGCATCAGTCCGTATACCTACATCCATAGCTGAACATAGACCTCCTCCAAACGACGCCATGAATATCGGCCCTGAATATGGTCCTTAAATAGCGAAGCAAATTATACGGTAATGGCCCACCCAAAATCATGACATTTTGGGTAGGCTGCTGAGCTTCTCACTTAAGCCAAGCTATTTACGCTTTTCAATTTCTCATAGCTGTTAAATCTATATTTGCATTTCAATCGACCGACCACATGGGTATCTCAAACAACAAACAACAACTAGGTACATCAGCCATATAGTATAGTATACATAGTCCACCGCTGGACATAGGCCTCCCCTAATAAGCGCCATAGATGTCATTATTAATCAATTGTGGGGTTATTATACTGTCCATAATCCCCACACTAGGCATGCTGGTTGCGGATCGCAGTTCGCTGGAGTTGTTCTGGAGAGAGCGCTGCTGCCCACCTCCCGGTGTCCTCCCTTAGACGCCTCTTACGACACTCACATGGGAAAAGTGCGGGAGGTGAAACTCTATGCCGAACCACAAGGCAAACAACAATAGAGTATTCGCCTACTCCCTCATTATTCAACAACTTGGCTTAAGACTTAAAAAATGGCAGATTTAACCCTACTTTATGCCGTTGTTATGGAATCAAAGTGAATCTTTAGAAATGTAACTTTGATTTGTTCTGTGCGCTGCTATTCTTTAGCCATTATTCACAGGACGCAATCCGCCGGGTGTTAAGTACCCTTTTAAAGGCGACGTTAAGGGCGTAACTACTCTTGTCATTCAACTGCGAATTATTGCTTAGAAATGGAATAACCGATATAGGTCCCGGTCGATTTTCGTCGCTTTCAAAATGTAATGACCATCTGCATTTGACGCGAAATTCTGATAACTTTTCCTATTTAAAAACGTTTTCAATTTTCATTGAAAGCGCTCAAAAGGCGCCTAACGACGAACCAACAATAAGTGGATTACAGACGTATTTCGATTTAATAACGCCTCCGAAGATTCCTATAGCGATAATAATTGCCCTCCGTAATAGCCTGTAAAATATTCGTGAAATTATTCGGTTTTCGGCGAGAGTCATTAGCAAACATTTGTCATTTGCAAACTCGGCTTGACGTTTATCTCTCTACAATTGATGGACGGATGTTAGGGCACGTAATCAATTGTCCCCTGCTTGTGGCGAAATTTTCCGCGAAATTATATTTGTGAAATAAATTGTTTCGTAAACAAGGAGAAGCGTCAAAACAGTGATTTATTCGGTGATTAGAATTAGCGCGTCACTGTGCAACCTCGTTTGTATTCATGTTAGATCTAAAAGTATTATTCTATGTGCTTTACGTTTGCATTTAACATTATAAATTACGAACAACGTTGGAATACCTTTGCATACATTTTTTCAATCTGATTATTTTAGTTTGAAAAGACTTGATGAGTGGAAAAAACAGTTTCTTTTAGATGTCATCGACCTATCACGCCGGTCAACGTCCAAAGAATGTAAGTTTATATCCATAAGGTCCGAAGGCACTTCAAAATATATATGCTTCCCGCAGGAAGCAAAATTCAGATGGGCGCACTTAATCAGAATTTTTAGGGTTATGAGGATTAAAAATGTCTCCTCTATCGTGTCGATCTGCCTTCCCATCGGCTTAAGAGAGTGAGGGAGCGTGAGAGCATGTGTGTGCGTAACACACGTTTTGAAAGAAGGAAAGAATTTTTATTTACCATATATCTATCCTTATCCTATGTTAAGTAAACTAGGCTACCAATTATTTTACTTTTGTAAGTAGCAATTCTACGCATGCTTGTGACCTTCACTCAGCATTATGCTGGGTGCACACTGATGTGTTCACCCAGCACTGATTTTCAGTGAAGACCAGAAGGATCATGTCACGTCTACGTCGCTTGTGCACTACATTATATTATAGTGCACACTATGCCCTAAACAAATGGCTTATATCCATTGACCTAACATAGCCTAAATTCTAACTAGTTAAACATCATCATCATGACTTGGCAACAGGAGGCATTCAAAAATCTTCCATTTCCACTTTCCTAAAATCAACCCTTGAACACTCAGCTAAGTAATTCATACAGTGGATATTTGGCACCAAACGTTATTCGTAGCAATTTGCGACTCCAGACTTGTTCATAAAATCAACGTTGAATGGCTAGCAGCGGACGCAAAAATATTGTGAACAGAAATGGAGTGTGCACCTATTAGTGAAAAGGTTAGTTTGTGAACTGATTTACGGTCTTGAGTGCACTTACACTAAGTTTTGGGATTCTATAGCATCCACTAAGAAGGAAATACTTATACATTACCTGTATAGAGAATACATTATTTTCAATTTAAAATAAATAATAAATAAATAATAAATAAATAATACTAGACAATCCACACAGCATCATCTAGCCCCAAGCTAAGCAGAGCTTGTGTTATGGGTACTAGATGACTGATATACATAATACAATATTATTAAATAGATAGATATTTTTTATTATACATAGAAAACAACCAGAATACAACGTACACACAGCATCATCTAACCCCTAGAACCTAAGCCCATATTAAGCACAGCTATTGTTATGGGAACGGAGAACTGACATACATTGTCTTTGATGCTTTGACCTTGGGCCAAATGTTTGTACGATCTGCAGATATTTGTTCCGGATATTCTGATCTATCTAGAAAAAGGTGCTACAATGTAAAACATAATGAATGGCCGCTAACAGCGTACGGGAACAAACAATGAGAAGGAAAAGAGTGACAAAGCCATTACCATACATATTATTAGCCAGATTCAGATTCAGATTCAATAACTTTATTTCTTTAGGCTTACAAAATAAGCACTTAGACAAGTCAAATTTCAAACAGATAAATTATTATAAAAAAGAAATAAATATGTTATTGATTTCTCTTCACTTCAATTTTTTGTCCACTAGTGGAAGAAGTGAAAAAGAAACCACTAGTACATTCATATATAACTTATGTGTCTAATACAGTTTT
The DNA here is from genome assembly GCA_963931895.1 of Eupithecia pulchellata. NCBI lineage: Eukaryota > Metazoa > Arthropoda > Insecta > Lepidoptera > Geometridae > Eupithecia > Eupithecia pulchellata. The sequence continues at coordinate 1,407,468 of OZ007536.1, read as the reverse complement.
TTTTTGCCTATCTAAATCTAAGTTTAGTGTGATTTAGATACATGTCAATAATTATTAAAATACATATGGATATGTAACTAAACACAACATTCATTTTCTTACATGCTATTGTCGGTGTGGAATGGAGCGACATCTGGCCAAGCATTAGTATCATTAACGTAATCATCTATAGAGTAAAAGGCTTTCTTAATAAGATTTTGTTTTATATATTGTTTAAATTTACGAATAGGGAGCTCAGTTGCTTCAGATGGAAGCTTATTATAGAAGCGCACACAATTTCCCATAAATGATTTCCCTACCTTATGTAATCTGTATGATGGGATGTGTAATTTGTTTTTACTTCTTGTATTTCTAGCGTGAACATCACAGTTTTTCAAAAAGTTATCTCTGTTTTTATGCGTATACATTAAATTTTCATAGATGTATTGCGATATTACTGTCAAGATATTTATTTCTTTAAATAATTCTCTCAAAGAATCGCGTGGCTTTAATTTATAGATCGCACGGATCGCCCTTTTTTGTAGTACAAAGATAGTCTGTACATATGTCAGCCGCCTGTACCCATAGCAAAATACTATAGGACATAATAATATGGAAGTAACTGAAATAAACTAACCTAGCTGTATCTTCGTCGGTAATATATCTAATTGTTCGAACTGCATAGGCAGCTGAACTAAGTCTGCCTGCGAGAGCATCAATATGCGGTCTCCATTGAAGAGAGGAATCAATATGTAGCCCTAAGAAAATGGTAGACTCTACAAGAGGAATGATCTCATCCCTAAGCATAATTTTAGTAGGGAAATCTCTTACATTGGGTAACATAAATTTTATGCATTTGGTTTTTTTAGCATTTAGTAAGAGATTATTGGCGGTGAACCAATCTAGTATTTGTGAAAGAGAACTATTTACATCGTCATAATTATTTTTATTCCTGTCAACTTTAAAAATCAACGAAGTATCATCAGCAAATAAGACTATATCACAAAGATCTTTCGCTAAAAAAGGGAGATCATTTACATATACTAAAAATAGAAATGGACCTAATATTGATCCTTGCGGAACGCCTAATTCAATCTTTGAACCCCTAGATCTTTCTAGGGGTAACACTAATATTATAAAAAAGGAGTTATATTTTGATTTTTTTATAAAACAAAACCTAACAATATCTTGCACGTGTGCATGTACAGTGCGCGTCAGAATTAAGTACCCCCCTTGTCTACAAAATATTTTCGAATACTTCTAATTCCCTTGTAACTTGTCACAAATTTTCACATGAAAAATTTATCACGCCGCCGCTTAGGATCGAATCGCCCTTCCATAATACTCAAAGTCTGAAATTCCCACCCATAACAAATATTGTGTCCCACATACATTGAGATAGGGGGTAGGTACAGTGCGCATCACATATAAGTACCCCCCATGTGATGCGCACTGTACCTAACAAAATTTGGGTTGGTACTCATATTCTTAAATAAAATGTTCTTTAATAAGAAGATTAGAAAATGAAGACAAATCCCTTGAGCCATTATCTAGAGGTTTCTTAAAGGATACGCAATTTATGATTTCGTCCAATCTTCTCCACAAACTTTTAATAAGTTACAAAGCAATCAGCATGAATACTTCATTTTTACTTTGAGATTTTTGTTGCGTTCTGGGACTTGTCTTCATCAGGCTAAGGCTGTAATTGAAAAAAACTTATTTTATAGAGTCGCCATCTTTGTGCCCTCATATTTTACGTTTAAAAGTTGCACGCCGAGCCAATCTCAGCCACATTTCATTGCATTCGAAATTTAAAATGTTTTATTGGTTCACCAATGAGCACTAAATATTAAAAGAATAAAAGCGGTGGTTGCGTGATTGACGATTGTATCATTGAGGCATCAACCCCATCCACACCCACAGAAAAGCTGATACGAAGGAGCTAAATCCAAAGGTCGTGCTCCGGTACTTCAAGGAGCTGGCTTGTTTAGGTTAGGTTTGCCTGTTTAGGCAAAGGGATAAAGCATAATACACTCCCATGCGAGATGTCAGTGCAGTTCCCTCACATAGAATTAGAATTAGAAGCAGTGATTTGCCATTCTCAGTCGTTTAAATAGAAGCAAGTTACATGTAACAGTCAGGACAACCGATGATATTCGAAGAATGAATAATAGGATAAAAACAGATTACCGTCAATCCCTCAATGCAAATAAATGGCAAATTTATCGCTGATGTATTTGTTAACCACAATATAACGGCTGATTGAATCTGGGGGAATTAAAAATGGCGATGGATATCAGTATTCCGACGGTCGTACGTATTTCCGAATTGCGTCCGACGTTACAATTGGCGTGCGTTCTGATTAAAATTTGAATTAAATTTACATATATGACCTTTTTATGGAAGACCACCTGCAGCCGATAGATGAAATGAAAAAAGAAAACTCGGTTGGTACAGGAAATGCCGAAATATTTCTTTTAGTTTTGTTTCAGTTTCTTTTATATACTCGTACCTACTGCCAACTTTTGATCTCACTTTGCACTATGAATGTAAGCGGAACTACGAATCTATTATGAGTTGGAAGAACACCAACACTTCATCTACATCTATACTAATATTGTTATTAGAGGTAGTATTATTGGGGTATAGGATTCCGTTCCGTAATAACATTTTAATGATTTAAACCAATTTTAATTATAATGATGTAGCCGTGTGGTGCCGGCATAAAATTTCACCACCCCCACTCTTCTATAGGTGTCGTAAGAGGCGACTAAGGGATACACACCGGGTTCGGGCAGCAGCGCCCTCTGCAGAACAGCTCCACCGAACTGCGATCCCCAAGACGCATTCCCAGCGCGTGAGGATTAAGGGCAATAACCCCAAATGATAAATAATGCCATCTACGCTTGTTAGGGGAGGCCTATGTTCAGAAGTGGACTATTATAGGCTGATGTTGTTGTTGTTTGATGTTTGATGTAAACCAACAAAAATAAAAAAAAGTCAATAATTGAAATTTTTGTTTAATACCGGTGCGAAGCTAGTTAGTCTATACTATCTATACTAATATAATAAAGAGGAAAGATTTGATTGTTTGTTTGTTTGAATTGAATAGGCTCCGAAACTACTGGACCAATTTGAAAAATTCTTCCACCATAAGAATTCTAAAATTTCCGTGATGAACATAGGCTATAAAATATTTTCAAAAAAGTTAGAGATCCGTATAAAAACTTCAATAATAAAACCATACTATACATCAACTTCTTTTTTTTATTTTTTTGCGCTGCTCGCTTTTGCTGTGACTCAACTTCAACTTCTTTTTTTATGGCACCGCTTTTGCTACGACGACTCCGCCAGTGTCAGTTATGGATTGTCATAGACATCACAATTCGTTACTGGGGTGCAAGAGGAAACTCAATGTCAAAAAATATAAACACTTCAAGATTGGAACCATGCAATGTAGGCGATATAGCGGTGCGAGAGAAAAGTCTTTAAACATATAGGTAAGGAGGTAAAGGTACAATTTTAAAAAGGAAAGATTTTAGTGTTTGTTTGTGGTTTGAATTAAATAGGATCTGAAACTACTCGACCTTTTTGGAAAAAAATTCATCATTAGAATGATAATCATAGGCTATAGAATATTTTTAAAGTTAGTGATCCTTATGAAAACTTCAATAATAAAGTACCTTATCTAACGTGTGTGTGTAAGAACTTAAAATTCTTTAAAATACCCGTGCGAAGCCGGGGCGGGCTGCTAGTTCTTAATAATTTCGTGAAACTACGAATGTTTTTATGGTATTTTTAATTAAGGATGTACAAAAGTTATGTCAATAAATGTATCTCAATATCTGTCATCTCTTTGCTTTGGTAGAAAACAGTACTCACATAATATTAAAATTTGTTTTTGTTTCCCACTTTATTTTTACTACTAAGTAGGTACGTAGATTATTTTAGATCTCTAAAAGTTTATTTTATCAAATGTCCCGACGTATCGTGATCGTATCTTATTAATGGTAGAAAAACTTGCTGTGCGAGAAATATTTTCTTACAGCATTCTTTACAATTTTATTTTACTGGCCGTTCTTACAAAAACGCTCGTCTGTTTAACGGTCGCTGAAGGACGTATTCTGAGGTCTAGTACGAATTTTGTATACTTTACGAAAACTATAAAAGGTTTCGTTTCTTTACAGAAATTAAGCAACAGCATCCATACCGATTGGAACTACTTTTTACCGTTCGACAGCGATCCAACAGTTTGATAAAAAAAACTATGATAATTTTCAAATGATTTTGAGTAATAGGTAGATAGAAAATACTTTATTATGAAATCTTATGACTAAAACAAGATATAACAAGAAGGCAAAAGAATTGACAACCTTACCTATTGCTTAAAGCTATGATGAGCTATCTAACTTACTATCATGGCATGTTAGCACTAAAACTTTGTCAAGACGTATGTATATCAGTTATCTAGTACACATAACACAAGCTCTGCTAATCTTGAGGCTAGGTAATGTTGTGTGAATTGTCCAGCATTATTTATTTATTTATACTGTGCAATTCACACTAGCCACTTTGAATAAAATGCGATTTTCATTTCGAGACCGTTTCAATCCAAGATTACAATAACAATGGCGAATCTCGCTTTGTGTCCGTTATAACTTTACTTGGTGCAAGATATTCTCTGATTGTAACTAGATGCTAGGCTAGCATGTGGTTCAAAAAAGCTCTGCAGCCTTACTTGTTACTTGTTTCTGGACTGGTTTCCGCAACTAGGCCACAGGTGGGCCCTTTTTGCCCTGCAGCCTTATTGTCTAACTTGAAATCCATTACCAGTGAACTTCAAACCGATTACCAGTTGTATATCCAGTCAGAATGTTGTCGGTATTGTCTAAGTATTCAACTGATCTTCGGTTTTAGCTATTTACACAATACGAAAGTGACAATCGAAGTCCAGGCTAGGTTTGAAATGCCAAACTGAAGCCGATTACGATAACTAGTTGAGTTAGATAATAAAGCCGCTTGCTTGAACCAAATTGGTTCCGAAACTGGCTTTTCTTTATCTGCATCAGGAGTGAATAACAGGTGGGTACTTCATTTGAAAATGTTCTTGACGTTCCCAAGTCTCAAGAGTCGTTTTTTATTCAAATTTTTCCACAATTTTGCAAATCATAAGTGTAAAAAAAAATATTGGTGATGTATGAAAGTCTATCAACGAAATTTCTTATTTCGTATCGGCCAATTGATACACTCTAAAGCACCCAATTAGAGTACCGAGCAATTTGCACAATTGAAACAATCGAATGCGTATATTGGAGAATTCAGATAGTGCCTCAGGCTATGTTTTACATAGAAACAAAAGTAGATTGTATTACAAGGTAGCAACATAATATTTTTATGGCGAGGGTGCTTTTTTTAATCCAGAGCGAACTGAAGTTGAAGGAATCCCTCCTTAGTAGAATGATGACGTCGACTGATGATGTCACTACGTCGCCGCGCAAGACAAATTCATATATTTTGTGCCCGATTGATATCTACACTCTACTTTTCATCACCCTCTATGAGAAAAGAAAATGAACATCATATTTTATTAACTGTGATTTGAAGAACTTATTTTTCAAATAAAACCATAAATTTCTAACAATCCGTGAAAGTTTACGAAAACGCGGGCTTGTAGTAGACCGCGGGTTTTTAATTTGTATTATTTTTTTTATTCAGCTGGCCGGTGGTGGCTTACTTGGGCCATCGTACTTAGCCGTATTCCTTATTCAAACAATATTTGCCCACTTTTTTTGGCGCTGAACACTCCAAATTCAAAAATTGCGCGGCAAAGATTATTGCGTCGCACTTATAAAGCGGATTAAAAACTCATTTTGTACTTCTTGCTAAAAGTTTTCTATACATAGAAAACACCACCTTTGTGTGGTTAAAGGCGAACCAAGTCGTCCTTTTCGAATAGATGGGATGAAAAGGAAATGCAGCACATACCGCTGGGCTAGCTTTAAAGACACACACGTATAACCCTTACGTACAGCATTATTATGTGAATGGGCATATAAATATGGAACTCGACTTGTAGAAACGATGATACGGTGTCACTCATACGTTCGTGGACAGCAAGTTTGCGATAGCTGTCGAGTCTTTGTCGAGTAGACAGCGCGAGGACAGAAAAAGATTTGTGGAGGCCTACTGGAAAAGAGCGGCCTGTATATATTATTGTATTGTATTTGTATTTCTTTATTAAACTTATTCTATTCTTATTTCTATGACACTTCAAACAATATGTTTGTTCAATGTCGATCGTTACATCATGTTGCGACACATGGGATAACCTTTAAGCTCTCTAACATTAAACCATCGAGTACGTATCCAGCATTAAACACTCGAACTTACACGAGGCAACATATGTAAGTTCGAGTAGTAAACATATTAATAGAGATCACACGATAATGATTATCTAAATATTTACCAATAAATAGAACTGCTTAATCAACAAGTCAACATTGTATAGGGCACTTGCTTAGTTAACCTATTGGTTGTTACTAGAATTTCCATTAGGGTTCTAAGAGTTTGGCAAATACATGTATCTCGAATGCATGAGTTGATTTTCGTTTGTTTGTTCGATACATAACTTTGCGACGTAGATATACAGGGTGATTGAAAGGTAGGTGCAAAGCTGGTGGGCGAAGGTAGTGTGGACTATTTGGAACCATTTATGCCATAGTTGTCTTAGACGAAGTCTGACTATTTCTTTTTTACCAATTTTTAAACATGTTTTTAAAAAGTTTCGAAAAAAAAGCAACATGCGTTTTTTTAAATTACTTCAAAAATTGTTTTCGTAAGTCGTTGAAGATTTTCGTGAATTTTAAATGTTTGTAAAATGGCAGATGCCTCAGCTGTCTAGAACATGTTTTGTTAGATAACTTACACATAAGTAAACTTCAATTAATAAAAATAACTTACACATAAGTAAAATAAAAAAGAATTCACTTACCTTTCAAACTGGCAATGATTAGCAAATAACTGTAAAATTTTGGGTATTTTCCTTACCTCCCATAAAAAATTGGTAAAAAAGAAATAGTCAGACTTCGTCTAAGACAACTATGGCTTAAATGGTTCCAAATAGTCCACACCACCTTCGCCACCAGCATTGCACCCACTTTCCAATCACCCTGTATATCTACGTCGCAAAGTTATGTACATACTATATATACATACTATGTAATTTAGCTACGGAGAAGATTGCGGACGCCTGCCATAAACAAAGTCTCATCAAACTGTTAAAAACGATAGACGGTAGCTTGCCGAATGCTGAATTACTTTTAGTATCTTTTCATACAGAAAAGAAATCTTACAAAATACAAAGCAGCTCTATAAATAGAGGTGGCCAATAAGAGAAAAAATAATAAAATATTAATTCAAAAATCCACTAAAAGATCATTTGCACATTGCCACACACAATATAATACCTTGCACTTCTATAAAAAGAAAAATAATTACGACCTGTGTTATCCTAAAGATGTACATATGTTTAGCGATAAGTTAGTTACAACCATAGCATAGTTTGAACAGACAAGCAACGCTTGTGTTATGGGTAGGAGATAAATGATTCACTTAACACACTTCATTGACCGAAAACACTCTGAACTGATCTACAGATCGGTCAAACATCTCTCCCGAGCCGGGAACCGAACCCACAACCTCCGTCGCCCCCTCTCCCCGCAGCACATAGATCTACCCACACTCGATAAACATAGTGGCAGCTGTTTGCTTTCAATTCAAATACAAATATTAACTCTCTACTGAAAGTTGGGATTACGTCTATTTTCATATATTTGCGTGTCTCCACGGATTAAGAAATCCATCTGTAGTAAGTAGTCTCGCCTTGAGGTATTTTTATTTCTTTTCTTCGAGTATTCGCGTTTCTTATAGTTATATATATTGGATTTAGAACGGGCGAAGCGAAACTTAAAAAAGAAGGTATTGAATCGATAAATTATTTCAGTTTAAAATGTTTCTGCGAAAGTAAACGATTAGATAGTTTTGGCTTAATTTTATTTCTTAGAAGTTGTAAGTTAGTACCTGAATAAAAGTATTAACTTTCTAATGAATTTAGGTAAGATTATCATAACGAAGTTATACGGAAAAGAAAAAGAATTCTGACGTTTTGGACGACTCACCGTGAACCAGTGTGCGTAGTAAAATTTCATACAATATCTCTCCACACTACGAACTATAAACTGGATATTTTAATTTTTCCGGGCGTTTTCGATGTCATATATAAAAGATTTCTATGCACGATCTTGAAAGAGTACGCCTACGAGTAAAAACGTAACAGACAGAATTAATTTCGTATTTACAGAATACTGTAAATACGTTGGTTACTAAATTACTTTGGTACATAATTTGTCGGTATCATTACTATTAGTGATGATCTATTAGAACAGAAAGTAGCACACAAGATCACGTAGCTAGTAATAGAAGTGAAATAAGTTTCGAATTTACAGAATACTGTTAATACGTTGGTACTTGACGACTGTACAGATGTAACTGGACAGATTCGCAACTGGAGAAACCGTCCAGTTGCGAATCTGTCCAGTTGCTACGGAGCGCGTAATTCGTCGGTATAAATACTATAATTACGAATCTAATAGAACAGAAAGTAGCACACAAGATCACGTATGTAATAGAGTTGAAATGAAACGGGTACCTAATAAAGTTATGCATGCAGCGCATTGTCCTCGCATTACATTGCACCGCGGCATTGTTTGCCCTCGGGTCAGACGTGAGCTTTGCTTTAAAACGATTCAATGTAAACCTACTCTGTACTGTATTCAATGTTGAACTATCATGTGGGCGGATGTTAGCCGCAAGCAGTAAATCTATACTAATATTATAAAGAGGAAAGATTTTTTTGTTTGTTTGTTTGAATTGAATAGGCTCTGAAACTACTGGATTGATTTGAAAAATTCTTTCACCATTGGAATCCTAAACTTTCCCTGATGAACATAGGCTATAGAATATTTTCAAAAAGTTAGGAATCCGCATGAAAATTTTATTTTTTGTTATATACCCGTGCGAAGCAAGGACCGCCAGTTAGAAACATATCATAGAGTATCTGGCTAATTGTCTTTTCACTTATGATAGTAATGAAAAGCAAGGAAATGGGTTGCTTTCTTGAAGACACGGGTAACATTTTATTTTTGTAGAACGTTTCAAAGCCGCAGGCAGCTTCCGAAGCTTGTAGTTACGGATATGTTGAAACTCTCCGTCTATTTCCGGTTGAAGGAATTTACTATTATCGGAGATATAATTTTTCCAAAGTAGTTGAGAACGTTCAAAAGTGCTTTGAGATTCGATGTATGTATGTATTCAACTAGCGGTCCGCCTCGGTTTTACACGGGTATTTATCAAAAATATTAAAGATTTTAAGTTTTTACACACGTTGGGTTATTTTATAAAAGTTTACGTATGAATTGCTAAATTTTTGAAAATGATTTGTAGCCTTTATTATAATGTAAAAAATAATAACATATGTCAAAAACGAGAGCTAATGTCTAAATTTGTAGAAAACAAAGTCAGAAAATTTAAAAAATTATAGCTAAGGTCTAAAACGAAGGATAATGTCAAAAATGAAGGTAAAAATAGTATTATTAGCGAATATACTCAAACAAACATCTTCTGCCTCTACAATCAGTAGTAAAATATCATTATCGGCAACAAAACGGCCCCCTCAGGGCGACGGCCACAGAAATCATTGAAGCAAGCCCATAATAAATCTACCAGCCACTGGCAATTCGGTCCCCAGCTCCGAGATATTCAATGTAGTGTGCAAGCTAAGGGGCCGTGTGATCACGGAACGTGAACCTGATTAATGAACAAAGGATATTTGTAGATATCGTTTATCTAATACGACCTCTCTAACGCAATCATAGGCGATATGTTCAGTTCACACCACCTCGTCCGAAGCTCTCGACAGTCGCGACTCGTGCGCAGAGATTTTCGATGCAGTTAGCTTCAATTAAATTTATTTAGTACCTTGGGCTCACAAGGAGCACTTAGTCAAGTTAAATACTTTTATTAATTACACATCAATTTTAAATAATATTAAATCATGGAAAAGTAATAGCAAATAATATTTCGTGGTAGGTAGCTGCAATACAAAAATTTAAAGAAATAAATGATGGTAAAATTTATAATGATAACGTCAGAGTTAAATATCAAATTTCAAAATCGAAAATATTTTTGTCAGCAAAAGCTATACTTCTATACTTCTAGAGATAAAAACTCTTATAAATCTTTTGATTTTGATCTGGAATTAATTTTACACAATTTGGTAACTATTTGTACAGCTTTACGGAAGTACAAAAAAAACTTAGAGATTTTAGTTAATCTTGTTTTCGGGACCATTATCTAATTTTTATTTCTTGTATCGTAATCATGACCCTTAACATACTTGAAATTATTTAAGTTGTGTTTTGCATCAACAGATTTTGGTAAATATATTCTTCAACCATTGTCAAAACTATAACTATTTCCCTGAGCCCCTATAGCTAGCTTAGAGTCGTAGTGGCACAGGACAGTACTACTATCACTAAAGCCAGTGCACTCACCCCGAAGAAGTCCCGGGGTGAGACGTTGATATCAACACAAAAGAAATGCTAAGTAATGTTAAGTTCTTTCCAAAAAAAAATACAACAAGTAAGCTCGAATTTTTCCACGCCAATTGGATAGACGGATAGACAGTTGGTAAATAGTCAGAGTGCAAAATAATATTTTTCACTTAAATCAATAGAAGACTGTGAGAAATAGCAATGCTTTAAGTTAGCGTATATTATAAATAAGGGAGTGAATATGTACCTACTTACCTTACGAGTTTACCGTGAGCAGGCTATTTTCGTTTAGTTCATCAATTAAGTAGGTCTAATAATATCTATAACCTATGGTAGGTAATATTAAAACAAAACGAAATACCCCGGCTACACAAGCTTTTAAGAAATCCTTATCTAGCCAACGTTTCGGCTAATAAAACACTCACAAAGCTCTTATAAGCTTCCACTTCAAAACTGCAAGCGCAAACTAAAGACGCCCATAATGAATTTAAAGACCGCTTCGCAATATTTCCTAAAGAACTGCTATTAAAGCAGTTTAGTTCTTATTACGGTCGTGCCTTATCGAAGAATATTGGCGTCTTTAATCTGTTACGCCGAGTGAATCCAGTCGGTTCACTGCTTCTACACGATCAGCAAAACGTGTAAAATATGGAGACCATATTTTCCGTCGATATCGGAAGAGACGCACCTAAGATACCGTATTTTACTTAAAGACGGAACGTCGGGAACTGAGGGGGAAACGTCTGGCTCTTAAGCTTTGACACCTGTTACGATGATAATATCAGGGATGGAGGAATTTGCAATTTTACTAAGATAAATTCTTGTGAGATGAGGAAATTTTTGAACGTCAAAAATTTATGCAAATCCTATATTTTACGGACAGTTGTAATATGTAGATTGTTTAAGGAAATAAAATATCAGATACTGATATAACCCCTAAACCTAATGAACATGACGCACAGAATTTGATCATGCTTGATCATTGATGACTTGTTTTGGCCTGGCTTGATTTTGATGACATAAATGTATTTACCTAGTCATTTTATTACAGCATCTATTTGAATTTGTGCAGATAAGAATAAAATAAAATTACGATAACACAATAAAAAATCACTACTACTATTTACACTTGTATCTTTTTCCTTAATCTAATCACTAGAAGGCAGAGTGCCCAGAATACTGGCAACATTGCCACGTTGTATGACAATACTAATCCGTTGCCCGAAAGAAAAGCCAGCTTTCCAATCACCTGTACCTATACTCTATGAATTCAGATTCAGATTCAATAACTTTATTTCTTTAGGCTTACAAAATAAGCACTTAGACAAGTCAAATTTCATATAGTTAATTATTATAACAAAGAAATAAGTTGTTATTGATTTCTCTTCACTTCAATTTTTTGTCCACTAGTGGAAGAAGTGAAAAGGAAACCACTAGTACATTCATATATAACTTATGTGTCTAATACAATGTTTGTTTTTGCCTATCTAAATCTAAGTTTAAAATGATTTAGATACATGTCAATAATTATTTAAATACATATTTTGTAGCTAAGCACAACATTCAATTTCTTACATGCTATTGTCGATGTGGAATGGAGCGACATCTGGCCAAGCATTATTATCGTTAACGTAATCATCTATCGAGTAAAATGCTGTCTTAATAAGATTTTGTTTTATGTATTGTTTAAAACGAATAGGGAGCTCAGTTGCTTCAGATGGAAGCTTATTATAGAAGCGCACGCAATTTCCCATAAATGACTTCCCTACCTTATGTAATCTGTACGATGAATTCTGTATGATCTTGTTTTGATAACATTATTTATTTGCGTAGAAAAATTCTTCTTTCTATAGGTAGAAAATATGAATTTGAAACGTCCTTCTCCGAATAGCATATGTTATCAATATACCACTTCGAACATTATTTCCGCTCAGATGATTTGACGCTTTGCTGGATACCGGATGTCCGGTGGCGAATGATAGCGTAGAATAGATATGTCCATTTAGCGTTTGCCGTGTAGCATCGGTCACGTAATAACAACCTCTTCTCGTCACGTGGTGTCACCGGCCTGCTAGTAGGATAGACTGAGCACTCATCGACAACCTCGATTTATCCTAAGTTCTAAATATGGCCGGATGATATCCCTTAGATGAAGGAAATAACTCTCTTATAGGTGAGCTGGAAATTGGGTGGATGTCCTAAATATTTACTGAATGGATAAAATTGGATATCTTTATTTTCGCTAAATTACAATGATTGACACCAAATTGAGCTTCATCATCATCATCATCATCATCATCACCAGCCTATAATAGTCCACTGTTGGACATAAATAGTCCACTGTTGGACATAGGCCTCCCCTAATGAGCGCCATAGATGGCATTATCATTTGGGGGTTAATGCCCATAATCCCCACGCTGGGCATGCGGGTTGGGGATCGCAGTTCGGTACAGTTGTTCTGCAGAGGGCGCTGCTGCCCGCCCCCCAGTGTGTTTCCCTTAGTCGCCTCTTACGACACCCACGGGAAGAGATGGGGTGGTGAAATTCTATGCCGACACCAATAGATGCGGCAATAGAGCTTCAGCTTCGATTAATTATGGTTTAGTGAGCTCGTTGTAGGTAATTACATTTTCAGGAACTGGATAAAAAATACATGAAACCTTAATCTACCTAAGTCTTAATTTTTCAATATCTCCGAGTTCATGAAACGCCACTCTATTGTAGTTACAAAACACTATTCTCGCATTCCACCCAGTGAAGTTATAAATTCCATACCACATTCCGTTGATTCCATTACAACAGAACAAAGTTATTGCCTTACTTCGGTAACTATACTCCCGACAATTTATTAAGGCACTTTGCCGCGGAATGTATGAAAGTACCGCATGGGAAAGATTCACTCTGCTGTAAGAGCTAGAACTACGAACTCAAAACAACATTCATACAGAGAGAGAAGATGAATACCTAAGTTTTAGGTGATTTCAACAACTGATTCACCTACAACATTGTTTGGAAAGAAACAGAAATGTTTTCAATTCATCAACAGATATGGTAAGAAATGTTACCAATCCATCAACCAGCGGTAAGTCAAATACCTCAAGAGATCTCGTTAGACCTCTGAGTTATTTGATACTGAGATACACAGAAATGTTTTCATGTTTCTCAGTACTGACTTAATCATTATGTATTATTATTTAGAATTTCCCATAGCTGAGGAGGCCATGCCATCCTGCTCTAGACACCAACCGTGCAACAAAGGCACATCAACATCATCAACATCACCAGCCTATAATAGTCCACTGCTGGACATAGGCCTCCCCTAATGAGCGCCATAGATGGCATCATTATTTGGGGGTTATTGTCCATAATCCCCACGCTGGGCATGCGGGTTGGGGATCGGGAACAAAGGCACGCCACGCTTCTTTTGCTGAAATTATTATCAACTTCTATAAGTTGTACTAAGCTTCTTACTTGCCATGTAGGAGTTCATATTCATTGGGTCTACATCTACACTAAATATAAAAGTACACTAGATATAAAAGTAATGCATTATAATTACTAAGTGGCGTTTGATAGAGGCAGTGATAGCCCAGCACTGAGCAGCGTCAAACTATAGCTGGTATCACGTTGATAAAAACACGCTGTCAAATCAGCGCCGGCCAGCCAAGCATACCAGCCTACAAAGCCGGCCTAAATAGAGCTACAATTAAGTGAAATAAGCTTGATATCCGATGGAACATGAGCAGACAGGTCAATTATTGCGCGCGCAATGTTGACGTTAATATTTCTTTACAAGTTCTCGAGTTGAAACTAAGCTTTTAATAAGTTTTGTTTCGCTTAGCTCTGAGAGTATTACGTTATCTGGTTATTTATTTTGTACCAACTATGCAGTGTGTTTTAAGGCCATGGGAGTTTAATGAAACGACTAGGAAAGAGCATCCACACCCATTCATTGTTTAAATTTACATATCATACATCCGGGCTCCCATGGTGCCTATCAAACTCCTACTTAAATTTTGATAGTCCCCTAGAACTTTTTTATTAGTCATAGCTAATTATAGCTTTGTAGCATGTATTTTGTACTAGAATTAAGACTCTTTAAAATTGGAAAAAATAATGATAATTGTATCAACATTGATAAAGTTATATAATACGACTTGCATTTCCTAATACGATACCCCCTCCGCAAATTTCCACTCGATTTGCATACAATACAACTCTTCAATCAACGAAAAAGAGACAAAATAAAGCGATATTCACAGTTCGTAAACTTCGGCGTAACTTCGTAATGGGTTTTATAAAATTTCCTATAGCTTTGTTATTGTGCGATAAAGAAAGGATGTGGTCATTCAAGCGGTTTTATGTACTTATTATACTGTCTTCAGCGTTCACAAGTACTAACGTCGTGTTTACTGGCCGTATCGAGGCTTTTACAAGCAATTATTGTATTTATTGCATTAATTTGGCTGAAACTGGCTGAATCTGGCTGGAACTGGTTATTCCGGGTTTCGTGTCTGGTTCAGGGACATTCATAAAACGTATCGGGGTTAACTCGTATTCTATTTGATGACTGCAATTTTTATAACCATGGTAATAAACCTATATTTGTATCGTAATGTATCTAAAAGATGAACTGGGGAGATTATAAAAATCGAGGGCAAGGGAAGGGGATTGGAACAGCATTTTTATTAGCTATGGCAGAGCTTGGATGAAATATTTAGTGCAGTAATAATAAGTGACCTTATAGTTATTCTGTCATGTGATAATGTGTAAATTCGAGGAAAAATGAGAAGAAAAACAAGATCCTAGTGAGAGATAAACTCGCGCGCCGAGGGTTTTGAACTTTTGTCAATAACGAGTATATATACTGTAGGATATTAAAGATTGAAAACAGGAGAGACTAAGCAAGACTTATAAAGGTTTCGACTTATCTATAATTTTCCCCACCTTAGTACATGCCCTAAAACCTCCACAGTACTGAAGTACTCAATATAATTTATGTTATAAACTTTTACTTAACTTAGTGCTTATTTTGTAAGACTATTTTTAGTTATAAAGTTATTGATACCTGAAATCTTACTGATAGATAAACATGTGCGTAGGATCTCTCTTGAGCAGTAAGACCGCCAATTGTCACATTTCTTGTAACATTTATTTTGCTTTTTTATTCTTTTGTTAAGTATGCTGTAAATAATTTTCTATATATCTATATTTGATTGTGCATAAGTGTGGGCAAACACAGGTACACTCTCTTTCGTCCCACTCTGCAATAAAGAAAGAAAGAAAATCATTTATTTGGTTCATAAAAAAAAACTTAAGTAGGTACAAAAAAATTAAGTAAAAAATAGTCCTAAAGTTATTATTATCCTACCAAAATAGCTTATGAACCAAAAAGGTTCTACCTCAGCATAATGTTGCTTGACAGGAGTCGAGCAACGCTGGTTTTCTGGTAGGACCTTTAGTGCGAGCGTGTCTACACGGCTGACATTCTACAACAATTTAAAACAAAAAAATTACAATAACATAGGATATAAAATTAAATACAATTTTAATCAGGGCTAAAATACTGTTCAATAGGCCTTTATTATTAGTATTCCTAGCATTTGCAACTATAATAATAACAATTCCTTCGTACCCTTATGACAAATTTTATGTTTCTTTCGTAAGTGAGAAGAAGCAGGCAATCTCTTCGACAAACGTCTTCTATTTTTGTGCTCATTACATTTTACTACAGGACTTAATATTAATTCAGCTGCCTCTTTACTGTAATTGGATTGTCGGTGTGAATTATTTCATCTGTTTCGTTTTCATCTGTTCTGTTTTGTTTTGTTTCGTATTAGACTAGCCTCAGGACTAGTTTTATATTTGATTTATCTGAATTTACAGGTCATACAAGTTTTGATATTCATTGATAATGAATATCAAAACAGTTCAGTGAGCTTTTTGAGTAGATCTCAGCCTAGAGAAAGATCTTACTGGTAGACGTTCGTAGCAACTCGTAGAAGTCCGTAGAAACTCGTAGATGCCTGTATCAACTCGTAGACGTCCGTAGCACCTCGTAGACGTCCGTAGAACCCAAAGACGCCCGTAGCAACTAAGAAAATGCCCTAGTAACTCGTAGACGTCCGTGGCAACTCGTAGACGCCCGTAGCAAATCGTAGACGTCCTTAGCAACTCCTAAATGCCCGTGGCAACACGTATCTCAGCAGTTCGTATAGTACAAATTACCAAGGCACTTATAAATTTCTCCATACATTTGGAGTATTTTTTTTTATAATGTTTAAAAGTTAAGCCTAATTTTTATAGAATTTTCTGTAGGCTGCAGAATTTAGGAAAGTTTTTGACTTCGTGGATTTTTATCAGTGTCAGACACAAGTGAGCCTAAGTAGAAACAGATACGCTGCTACGTCCTAATACACCACCTTAGGAAAAGGAGCGTGTAATACGAGCTTGTAAAACTTATATCACGTCTCATATCTTCGCAAGGTGAGTAATGACTTCGTGTCACTCGTTCGCTACGAATGCTATAGCCGAATTCATCAGACTTATGAGAGATCTTTGAGATCATTTATCCTCTGAACGTAATCTAAGACGGATCTAAGACTATTTATCACTGTGTGGATGGGTTTTTAGTTCCGTCGTATTAGAATGTGAAGAAATGGTTACGTAATTGGATAGTTTGCTTTAATTTACGACTTTGACGTTCATGTTGCAAGTTTGCCATGGAGCAAATTTAACTAACAAATGTTGGGTTTTGGAACTGGGCGTTTTAATCGTTCATTTATTATTTAAGAAATCGTCTTAGGGCCTAGTTACATAGTCAGCTAGTAGCAGTCAAATGTTTGTGTACAGCCCTTATATTAACCAAAACAAAACAACCCTCAAATATCGCCTTTTAAATCGAGCTTCTGTTTTTACAAAACAAACCATAACTTTGCCGGCTATCACGTTTTCTCGCAGACAAAATAATATTTACTCGATCCCACCTGCCCTAAACGGAGAGGAGCGTGCCATCCAAGGAAAACATACATTAATTAAACCTTAATGTTTGCTCACAGAATAACTAAAATCGCGCCGAAGTCGGAACGTGACGTTGCTTAATCAATTTAAACTCTACCTCTACGAAATCAACGTTCAGTATCGTAGTTAAACATTTAGTTGGCATGTTAAATACTACGATATAGGATTCGAAACCTCTGATCTCAGGTGTCATAAAAACAAAACGCTGGTGTAACTTTTATTCAGACGTCTATTAAACACATAAGGACTTTTGAATCGCTTTGGTATCGCGTGTTTTAAAACCATCGTATATGCTCTTCAAATCAAACACGCTTGAGTATGGTCAAAACTTTCATGTCACGAGTCATATAATATCGTAAACCTTTTCATTCCCTTTTCACCTCGGAATATATATTTCTTCAATCTGCAGATATTTTTCCAGGGGTTCTGGGTGTTTCTGTTTCTGATAATCATAGCACAAGATCTGTTGTTTTGAACTATAAGACGTGATTTTTCCAGCATTATCTATATCTATACTAATATTAATAAGAAGAAAGATTTAATTGTTTGTTTGTTTGAATTGAATGGGCTCCGTAACTACTGAACCGATTTGAAAAATTCTTTCACCATTAGAATTCTAAATTTTTCCTGTAGAACATAGGTTATAGAATATTTTCAAAAAAGTTAGTGATACGCATGAATAATTACATTTTTGTCAAATACCCATGCGAAGCCGGGACCGCTAGTATATATAATATCGTTTCAAAACGCCCAATGTGAACCCTACTCTTAACCGGACGCTTAGCGAGTTTGCACTGAGAGAGAATAGACTTAACTTTTTCAGCAAATTACTTCTATGGCCGCGCCCGAAACTTTTCGGGTTATGGGACATTAAGCGACGGTCTTTTAAAATGACTGGCCAGGAAAAGTACATTCACCCCTATGTTTATGGCTTTTACAGTGTTTTACGGTTTCACGGTTTAAATTGTAGGTAAGTTTTATTTATTTTATTTTGGAGTTCAGGAAAATGAATTGCGATTATTATTGAAGTACTAAGGGAATTTTATTTATTTATCATCTACGCGTATTTAGTTTCTTTCTTTCTTTCTTTCTTCATAAATGTTAATTCCGTCCTATGAACATAGAACATGTATGAGATTTAAAGATTTATGTATTTGTATTATAACTAAAAATTAAATAAATTTGTTACGATTGATTTTATACAGTTACTTTA
Source organism: Eupithecia pulchellata (assembly GCA_963931895.1). NCBI lineage: Eukaryota > Metazoa > Arthropoda > Insecta > Lepidoptera > Geometridae > Eupithecia > Eupithecia pulchellata. The sequence continues at coordinate 1,388,646 of OZ007536.1, read as the reverse complement.
GTAAAAATCGTCAGCCTGTCCACGTGTGAACAGATTATTTCCCTAAATGAAGCCTCAAGTGCATTGAAGTGTTATTATTTTTTATTAATTACGAGTAGTAACCACCAGTCCTAGGTAACGCCTTGCCCTATCGCATAATAGTTTTTACTATAAAATACCTAAAGATTCATATATTACCTACCTTATCTTTTTCATATTTAATTGATATTTTGATGACAAACAGTCCTCTGAACGGCATCAGCGTGCCTAACACTTTTAATTAACTCCGTCCATGCGTAAATATATATGACGGAATGAAACAATGCAATAGTTCATAGACACGTTATCTGACAGCTCGATATACATATATCAAAGCTCTAGTTAGTCCAGGTTAGTCCTAATATTTTTCGAGTCGACAGATTCTCCTCACTATTTTCTATAGAGTTATAGATAGAGTCTGTGAAATATTGTATTCCTCAAAAAAATATATCTCATCTGTGCAAAGAAACTACATAAAAGTGGCGATCCAGACACCAAATCGCATAACAAACAAATCAAGTCACTGAAAGAAAATAAACACTTATGTGTACAATCAACGTGCATAACAATAAGTAATATTATAGTTCAGTTAATTACACAATACATTACGGTACAAAGGGAACACTGGGCGGTAATTCTGTTAATAAACTGTACATTGTGACAGTGTGGTCGCGCCGCTCGGAAAACGCTGCTTTATAGAGTGTAATGAACGACTGCAGATGAAATGAGGTTTTATGCTTTATTAAATTGCGTTAATTTATTCATACGGTAGCAAAACAAGGTGGTTCTCCTTGATGGGTCGTGCAATTAAGGATTCCAAGAGTTGAAATTACATCGAGTGGTATAAATGACGATGTGATTAGGGTTGTAAGATTGTTGCCATATTAAAATACAGTTAAATGCGTTCAGAAACATCGCATTTCTGATGCCGGTAAGAATCTACCCCTCTGATTCTTTGGAAGTCGTTAGTGGCGAAGGCAGCGGCTTTTTTCGGTATAATTGAAACCTCTACTGTAATTTTTATCATTAATGTACGTAAACATACTACTAAGAATTTAAATAGTATCCCAAAATAATTCTATTTTAGCGGGACTGGAAGCCGCGCCCTTCACTCAGTATGGTAACCAACTGCGCCACGAAATCAAGTACCGACTAGACAAAAATCTTGCGTTACGTACCACGGGAAGGTTGCAGATCAAAGTCTCGCTGGAATCGAACTTTTTTAGTATATTATTTTTAAAAAATTAAGCCCCCTGGGTTGTGTGGGTTGACCAAGCATGGTGTATGACAAAAACTGTTGTTTCAAAACTCAAAATCATAGTGCTTTATTTCCTTTAAACCTTACAGGACTCTTGGACAAGTCAAAAAATAAACAAAAGTTTTAGGGAATGTTCAGCTGACATAAAAGTGCTGATAGGTAGGTAAGTTTCCAAAATCACAATAACACAATCCATCCGCTTCCATTAAATCACAGACTAATCAGGCTTATCACATCTCAATCTACCACAATCACGGGTAAATTAATTGAATCTGAACCGTACTGGTTTAAACTGAAAGCTGAAACTCGGAAGTGCAACAACACGTTACAACTGCGGTTTTTGAAATTTTCCGAACAACGGCTGAAGTGGGATTATCCCCAAGGCTTGAAAACTGTGTCGCTTACAAGTTTATGCGCTTCCGCGGGCGCGACATTGAAACTTATTATGATATAAAAATTGTTCTGGGTAGTACTTATCTTCTTTTTTTGTTTTGTTTGGGAAACGGGCTGTATAATATCTTTATTCACACAGAAATATACAACTACAGAACACAAAACTCTATAATATTTTTTTTATAGTTACCTGCGGATAATGGGGCTCGTTACACTTTTAGAAATAAGTTTACTTAAGTACATTTAATTAATTATATACGTGTGATTGTTTGTTATCCTAAGAAAGAAAAATAAAAATAAATAAAATATTTCATAACATTTTAGAACTCTGTAATATAAAGCACATAAAAAGAAAAGCGTCAAATTAACGATTATGACAACGATTGTGGCGAATCGGGCAATGGTCCGCGTCGCAGAAGGGCTCAATTCCCGCCTCCGGACAATTTTTTGTGCGATCTGCCGATATTTGTCCCATTCATTTTCCTAGTAGAATAAAAAATATCTATCTATGTAATATATTGTATTAGGTATCATCTACCCATAACAAAGGCTCCAGGCTATATGGTTCTGTGGGGATTGTCCATAATTAATTATTAACGCTCTGTTAAACCAGGGTTTTTATCTTACTCCCTCTTCAACATTACTCTATACCTAGGGCTTATTATTATTTACATATTACAAAAATATAAACCTCAATTTTCCGCAGTCGCGTAAAACTTAACATACAGAAAATAACTTTGCAAATGCTTGTGATAGCTCTCTGGTCGTTGCCGTAAGTTTTGAAACAGAAGTACATAATAAACTTGAAATCTAAAAAAGTCTTATACGAATTTTCTTTCGCTCTTTGTTTCCGAAACTGTGCTCTATCTCTGCACTCATCTCGTCGAGTGTAGTTTTCCTCCGCTTTGTTACGTGCTTAAATCTTTGTTTTAAAAATCCTTTCTTTTCATAGCTAAGTTTATGATTCTCGAGTACCTATGATGATACAATGTCGCATACCGGTTAGGTATGAGATATACAAGTTTTCTTACCTAGAAAATTTTATTAGAATTTTGTTCTGTTGAATTTTTAGGGTTTCGAAAACCTAAGCTAAATCTCTAACCGGTATATCTATAACTAGCGGTCCGCCCCGGCTTCGCACGGGTATTTAACAAAATTAGCATTTTTCATACGGAACCCTAACTTGAAAAGTCTTATACGAATTTTCTTTCGCTCTTTGTTTCCGAAACTGTGCTCTATCTCTGCACTCATCTCGTCGAGTGTAGTTTTCCTCCGCTTTGTTACGTGCTTAAATCTTTGTTTTAAAAATCCTTTCTTTTCATAGCTAAGTTTATGATTCTCGAGTACCTATGATGATACAATGTCGCATACCGGTTAGGTATGAGATATACAAGTTTTCTTACCTAGAAAATTTTATTAGAATTTTGTTCTGTTGAATTTTTAGGGTTTCGAAAACCTAAGCTAAATCTCTAACCGGTATATCTATAACTAGCGGTCCGCCCCGGCTTCGCACGGGTATTTAACAAAATTAGCATTTTTCATACGGAACCCTAACTTGAAAATATTATATAGCCTATGTTCATTGCGGAAGATTTAGGATTCTAATGGTGAAATAATTTTTCAAATCGGTTCAATACTTTCGGAGCCTATTCAATTCAAACAAACAAAATCAAATCTTTCCTCTTTATAATATTAGAATAGAAGAAGGAAAAGGGCTCAAAACAAATGCGTTTCGCGGGTGGTTCGCGGTTATTGGTGGCTTCAGTGTGGAGAAGTTTTTACGACACTCTAGCGTATTGTGAGGTGAGGTGGAGAAGTCAATTCTTAAACCGTTATCATAACAGCCTTAAACAGCGGTTTAAATGATGATATAGATCCATGCTTCCCACATTAGAAGCAGTAACACAAACAACTCGGTTTACTTAACAACTTGACTTGGATTACCTCGTTGCGGTGTCGGTGCGTGCGTCATCTAATATTTAAGTTGAGTTCCTAGCTACTGAAGTAGCTGAGGTGATATGATTCCTCTTAGTTTATTTCGAGGATTTGTTGTATATCTACATATATTAATAATATTATAGAGAGGAAAGATTTGATTGTTTGAATTGAACATGCTCCGGAACTACTGGACCGATTAAAATAAATATTTCACCATTAGAATCCTAAATTTTCCGTGATGAACATATGCTATAGAATTTTTTTTAAAAAGTTACTGTTCCGCATGAAAAAATATTTTTTTGTTAAATACCCGAGCGAAGCCAGGGCGGACCTCTAGTTGTATTATAATTTTAGTTAAAAAGTAGAAAATGGGTGTACATTGTATGCCTACCGAATAACGAATACTATTACAAGTTACTAATACCGCAAAATCTGAATCCAATGAGTAGTTTTTACAGTGGTATTATATTATATTATTATGCTTTAAAAAATGTTCGATAAAATTATTTCTACCAATAAATTTTTATTGATGTCGTTTATTTAACTATAAATTTAGTTGTGACATTATAGTATTTTGTTTTAGTGAATGTGCAACATCGTGCACTGTTTGTATAGATGCGTTCCGCCTACGCACTGGGATGAGTTATCTAAACGGCAGGCACTACTACGGCTTTGTAATTTATTGATACCAAACTATCGGACTAATGGAAGCCTTCGTGAACTACTATGGGAGATGAGAAATTATTTGTTATGGAAAACAGGCCATACTTCTCTACGCTTTCACACAATCTCCTGCGCTTGCTGTAAATATAAAGTTATGCTTTAGTAGCCTACATATATGTATATACTATATACATGGACATGGGCACTCTGCCTTCTGGTGACTGTTTAGATTTTAGGAAATACGAGTAGATATAGGAGTAGGTACTACCTCAAGCTTAATGTTGTAATTGTTTTATTCTATTTTTGTTTTATTTATTATTAGCCGGGTCAAATATTACAATTTACTGTGTTTCGCTAACTTCTAAACAGATAAAACATCAACAGATTAGTACTCCAAACGTAGTTTTATTATAACTCCCAATACTTATGGATCGTCTTATCAATATAATATTTGTAATTCAATAAAAATTACCAATTGTATTTTAGAAATTCACTTTTGGGTGCAGATTTTATTTTTACAATCGCGACCACGGCGCGGCGGCATGATGCCACTAAACTCGTCATCATTTCAGCCTGGGATTACTCACCTCTGAGTTTAGGCCTTCAATACAATATGTACTAATAAGTAATTTGTTTAAATTTCTAAACAAAATGAGCAAAAATCATTGGAGTAGTTGGAAGACGTTTTTACTTGTCAATTACTGCCGTCAATGTTTTTCTCTTTCAGTATAGTTTATTCCTGTGGTAATGGCTTCTTCCAACGTAATTAATATGCAATTTGGTATTATGTTTGGTTCTCTTTCTATTTCTAAAAATGTTTTACACTATTTATACGTAAAGAAGGATTCGCGGCACAACTTCAACTTCTTTTTTAATGGCGCCACTTGCTTTCGGTACGACTCTTTTTTAATTTTTTGGATGAATGATTGAACTACATATTATTATGATTAAATTATGTATGACTTTATGAAAATATACACTGATTTGTCGGCCGCAAGATAGTAATTGATTTATAAATTTTTGTTTTATCAACGTAAGACAACGTTCGTGCAACCCGGTTCGAAACAACAAAAACAAAGCATTATGCTTTGTCAACTAATTTGCGATTTGATTCGTTCAAGAAACTGGCTTCTAATGTTGTACTTTGTAATTTCTTTGTAATAAGTTTTACTACAAGAATATGCGTCATGGTCACGCGTCACTCATGTCATGACATGAGTTCATCACTACTGAAGATTAATTTCAAACTGTTTAGGGCTAGATGATGCTGTGTGAATTGTCCAACATTGTTCATTTAATAGCTACTGTCTACGGCTTCTCACCCCTTTTCCTGGATAAAAGGTAGGTACCTTATTATGTTAATTCAAGTACACAACTTTATCATAGCTCTCAGTAGTTTTTCGAAGGTAACAAATATCCAAACTTTCGTATTAATATTAGTGCGATGTGATTTATTGTTACTTTTCAATTGTTTATGAATCCTGCAGAGGTATTTCGGATATATCCACGAACGGGGTTCTTTGCTGGTGGTAATAAATAAATAAAAAAAATAAATAATAAAAAAAAAAATAATAATACCTAATAATTAAATATCTACTTCTTGAATAGGTAGTTTATTTGATATACAGATTTTGTATGGTAAGTAGAATCTTAAATCCTAAATTAGGTTTATTTAGACATGAGCGTTCTAATATCTAAATATATATAACTCAAAGGTGACTAACTGACATAGTGATCTATTAACGCACAGCCCAAACCACTGGACGGATCGGGCTGAAATTTGGCATGAAGGTAGATGTTATGACGTAGGCATCCGCTAAGAAAGGATTTTGATTAATTCTACCCCCAAGGGGATAACTCTGTCTATTTTAAACCAATCGGACTGAGACATCGCATGCATAAACTACTATGACGTAGGCATCCCCTAACGCGAGCGAAGCCGCGGGCAAAAGCTAGTCATTTATAGTATCTAAATACACGCTTAACATCTATGGTGGGCGAAGGTCCGCTTGCGACGCAGGAGGTTGCTTGTTCGACCTCGGGACAAATGTCTGTGTGATCTGCAGATATTTTTTCAGGGTGTTCTTGGTCGTTTTCTATGCATACTAAAAATATATATCTGTATAATACTTATATTGTATTAAGTATCATTCATGCAGTACACATAACACAGGCTCTGATTACCTTGGGGCTAGATGACGCTGTGTGGATTGCCCAGCATTATTTATTTACTACGCTTATATCTATTTCCTCAAGATCTAATCTACCAGAAAACTTATACAACTCATTCCCAGAGGAGATATACTCGGCAAATAATGACACGAACAGCTCGTAGAGGCTATAATCTGTTTTGGTAAAATGACCAGAGCTGAATCAATCGTCCCAGTTTCCCAAATTGGCCCCGATTCTGCCCCCATGCGTATTCCCGACCGAGGACGGAACAATACGGATCGCTGCACTAACTTCATCAATAAATATTGCTGTTCGGTACAAAGCGATTGTTTGTCAAAGTAATTCAAGTTGTTCGTGGTCGCAGTTGTAGAAGAGTTGAGACGAATTGTGGCTGTATGGACAAGCTGATAAAATAACTGATACACACTGGAGCAATGTATCATATATTTCGGGGAAGCTTTCGATTGAATTGCGTCCGTTCAGTTATCTCCCTTTGTAGATTGTTTTTAGTTAGCTGAACATTTTTAACTGTTGTAATTTTATTTTGGTTCAATACCGGATCTGATCACCGACTCCTTCGAGGCTCTCTGAATATAAATTTGAAGCTTGAAAGAAACCGTCTGATGAAGTCCACGCTCCGACCGAACCCAATCCAAATCATGGCGGGCACCGAGAAGTTTCAGCAGCTTCTCGGGGATAGATTCACTGCCTTGGAACCCACTGATGACGCTGACGAGACCCTACACAATCTGGTAGAAACGCTGAGGGACGAGGGCATCAAGTTTTGCAAAAAGCAGCGTACTGGTAAGAAGTCCAAACTCTCGGATGAGACTCTTGGGCTGATGACAAAAAGACGGGAAACCACCCAAGCGACTTCGTCAGAGAGGTCAGACCTGAACAAGCGAATTGCGAAGATGGTACGACGCGACCTTCGGAGCTCTAATACACGCCTCATTGAAGAGGCGATAGAGCGAAACCGAGGGTCCAAAGTATTCACTCAGCAGCTTGGAAGGAGCCACCTGACGAAGCTTTCAACGCACGACGGAAGGACCGTATTGTCGAAGCCGGAGATATCGGCCGAGATAGAGGACTTTTATGGCCGTTTATACGCTGCACATACTCCCCGTTCCCAACGAGACGACCACGATTCTAGAGCCACCTTGATACGCCACTATACCGACGAACTGCCAGACATCAGTCAAGACGAGATCGTGTTAGCTCTGAGGCAGCTTAAAAATGGAAAAGCCCCCGGTGAGGACGGAATAACATCAGAGCTTTTGAAAGCTGGAGGATACCCTGTTATACAGGAGTTACAGAGCCTCTTCAACGCCGTCCTTCACAGTGGGAGAACTCCAAAGGCGTGGAGTGGGAGTTTGGTGGTGCTCTTTTTTTAAGAAGGGAGATAAAACCCTTCTTAAAAATTATAGACCCATCTCGCTCCTAAGTCACGCTTTTCTCACGAGTTATATCGAACCGTCTCGCCAGGAGACTCGACGAGTTTCAGCCACCGGAGCAGGCTGGGTTTCGCGGAGGATATGGTACCATAGACCACATTCACACAGTGAGGCAGATTATACAGAAGTCCGAAGAGTATAATCAGCCCCTGTGTCTGGCTTTTGTGGACTATGAGAAGGCCTTTGACTCCGTTGAAACCTGGGCTGTTTTACAATCCTTACAGCGATGCCAAGTAGACTATCGTTATATCGAGGTGCTGAGATGTCTCTACGAAGCCGCTACGATGAGTGTCCGAGTACAGGACCAGCAGACTAAACCGATCCAACTGCGCAGAGGAGTGAGGCAGGGGGATGTCATATCCCCGAAACTGTTCACGAGCGCGTTGGAAGATATGTTTAAGGCGCTGGACTGGAAAGACAAGGGCATCAACATAACCGGCGACTACATCTCACACCTGCGATTCGCTGATGACATAGTCTTAATGGCGGAGTCGCTAGAGGAGCTGAACCGGATGCTGGACAGTCTAGCCTCAGCCTCCCGATGTATCGGTCTTGGCATGAATTTGGATAAAACCAAAGTCATGATCAATGCCCACATTGATCCAAGACCGGTGATCGTACATGGCCACCTTCTCGAAATTGTTTCTGAGTACACTTACCTCGGGCAGATTTTGCAGTTGGGTAAAAACAATTTCGAGAAGGAAGCCAAGAGTAGGATCCAGCTAGGCTGGGCAGCGTTCGGAATATTACGTCGAGTCTTCTCGTCATCCATACCGCAATGTTTGAAAACGAAAGTTTTTAATCAGTGCGTCCTACCAGTCATGACCTACGGAGCTGAGACGTGGACACTCACGATAGGGTTGGTCCACCAGTTCAAAGTCGCTCAGCGCGCTATGGAAAGAGCTATGCTCGGAGTTTCTCTGAAGGATAGGATTCGTAACCAATTCATCCGACAGAGAACTAATATCATCGACATAGCTCAGAGAATTAGCCAACTGAAGTGGCAGTGGGCCGGCCATATTTCGCGAAGAACCGATAACCGCTGGGGTAAACGTGTTCTTGAGTGGAGACCGCGACTCGGTAAACGTAGTGTAGGACGCCCTCCGGCCAGGTGGGATGACGATCTGCGAAAGACTGCTGGCAGATGCTGGATGCGACAAGCCGAAGACAGGGCGCTATGGCGCTCATTAGGGGAGGCCTATGTCCAACAGTGGACTAACATAGGCTGATGATGATGATGAATTTTATTTTGAATTATATAGTGGCTATAGTTATAATTACTTATTTATTACTATCCTGCCTTGTGGGAACTGATGTGAAGATATTGGACTTTTTGTGCTGCATCGATAAGTTAGAAAAAAATCACAGGGGGACAAAAATACCATAAAATTACAAATATATATCAATTAGTACAGTGACCTGGTTGTCATTTCTTAGTTACAACTAAGAAATGACAACCAGGTCATGTAACGATTATAGTTACCCACGTAATTCAGAGTTTCAATAATTGATTGGGTCTTGTAGGCCACTATTATGAAACTTAATTTTTTATAGGCATGTGGGAATAGCTGTTACTAACCTTTAAGTCTTTTCTATATTATATTTTCCTAGCAAAATATGGATCTTATTATTTGAAATAAAATACTTTAATTATAATCTTATTTATAATAACTGGCCTGAATAAAAAGAACCATTACTTACACACTTAGTTAACTACACAGTTGTTCCCAGAATAACAAAACGGCATCACAAAAATAATACCAATAACGATGCCTAAGTGTTATGGTTCAACTTTTATTTATCAAGCCATTATGCTTTCCCGTAGCAAAATGTCCAATTACCTCGTCCCCGGGAATTGTGACTGTTTACGTCATAAATTAACCACGTTTTGATTGCTTTGCTAGCCACTTCGAACTCCGATTTGACTTGCAAATGGAAGTATGAAATATCCATTAATTGGGGGATCAAATGACTTTGATGGAAACGAGTGACAGTAACATTAAAATGTTTACGTTGGGTGGAATTGTAAATGTTAAATTTCGTTTTGTGATCCTTTTTCGGATTTTGACTTTCATATCAGCATGGGTGTATCCTAAGGTTGGTTGGAGTTATCTATACTAATAATATAAAGAGGAAAGATTTGATTGTTTGTTTGAATTGAATAGGCTCTGAAACTACTGGATCGATTTGAAAAATTCTGTTACCATTAGAATCCTCAATTTTCCCTGATAAACATAGGCTAAAGAATATTTTCAAAAAGTCAGGGATCCGTATGAAAAATTAATGTTTTGTTAAATACTCAACGAAGCCGTGGCGGACCGCTAGTATTGTATAAAGTTACATGAAACCTTATTGCAATTAAGTAACTAAATTAGAACTAGTATTTACGAATAAAAACCGCATCCGTTGCGTAGTTTTAAAGATCTAAGCATACGATTTGACGACCACTGTGGCGCGGTGGGCGAAGGTCCGCCTGCGACGCAGGAGGTTGCGGGTTCGATTCCCGCCTCGGGACAAATATTTGTACGATCTGCAGATATTTGTTCAGGGGTTCTGGTTGTTTTTTATGTATAGTAAAAAAAATATCTATCTATTTAATAATATTGTATTATGTATATCAGTCATCTAGTACCCATAACACAAGCTCTGCTTAGCTTGGGGCTAGATGATGCTGTGTGGATTGTCCAGCATTATTTATTTATTTATACATAGGAACCGACAGCGGGAAGCGACTTTGTTTTCTATATTAATTAAGTTAAAGCTAAAGTGAATATCGAAAGAACCGACCAATAGAACCTACTTGAAGAAGGGCAGCGCCTTCCTTGTCTGATTTATAGACCTCTCTATTTGCTATCAAACATCCACACCTACAATAGCATGTAAGAAATTGAATGTTGATCTTAGCTATTAGCTGTATTTATTGACATGTATCTAAATCAAACTAAACTTAGATTTATATAGGCAAAACAAACATTGTATTAGACACATAAGTTATATACTCGTATAGTGGTTTCACTTCTTCACTACACAAGTGGACAAAAAACTTAAGTGAAGAGAAATGAATAAGAACTTATTTCTTTTTTTATAATAATTTACTGTATGAAATTTTACTTGTCTAAGTTCTTATTTAGTAAGCCTAATGAAATAAAGTTATTGAATCTGAATCCGCCGGCCAAGTGTGGTGATTTAATGCACGGGATTGTGCCATAATCACCACACTTGGCCGGCGGATTCAGATCCACTTGCTTAAAGGATCAAGCAAATGGCACGGTCAGCATGGACGTGTGTGTTCTTATAGGTTATTAAATAAGGTACACTATGATGGTAAACATATATTTTCAGTCAGTAAAAGTGCTCTCTCTCCAGTAGCCTCTTTAATTTCGAAATTGCGGACTCTCCATGCCTCCAATGCCTCCAACGAAAATAATCTCGACTCAAACAATATTCAGACAACAATGCAGACCCACAACACAATAGAAATGATTTCGGTAAATCAGAAATGAAAGGCAGTCGCATGAAAAATGTATTTGCATCCATCAGTGGTGCCGGCAGCGGCAATGGCATTACAATTCAACTGGCAAGGAGGCTAACGAGACAGACCTATAGCGATATACACGACCACAAAGAAATTATTGCTCAAAGGAAGTGGTCTCAGTAGAGAGATCTTATTCCCCAAGATCGTAAACGCACGTAACCTATTCTACACTAATGGCAGCCGCGTTTGTTTGTCGTGAGTAACGACCTTGTGGCGTGGTGGGCGAAGGTTCGGCGGTGACGCAGGATGTCGAGGGCTCGATTCCCGCTTCGGAACAAATGTTTGTAACATCTGCAGATATTTTTTCCGGGTACCTTTCGTTTCCATGTAGGGTAACAAATATATATTTCTAATATATATATTATTTCTAATATGTAACTAATACGATAAAACCAATTACATTAGATACCTACTTAAGATTTAAAATATATAATTTATAAAATAAATTAAATAAGAAAATAAATAACAATAATTTAAATAGTTTTAGTAGAATGAGGCAAATAGTAGATTATCCAGCATTATAAATTAATTATTATGATTAGATACGGCATCAATTCCTTAAAAATCTCATCATGGATTCCGTGGATTAACATTCCTGGATAGTAGGACCGAAAATGAAACTATACTGCGATCATCAATCCGCCTGCACTCTTATGACTAAACCCCTCTGGTTTAGGGGAATATTCAGTATTGGATGATGATGCGAAGTACAACTAAATGATATTGTGCGTTACAGCTAAGGAGCTATGTCCCTTTATGGTCCCGTTTCATGAATACTGGCCCAGTTACACAATGCATTTATATGCTGGCTGCCGCAAGAACGGTGAAATACGATATGCGTCTGTGATAGTTCAACGACTAAACTAGAAAGGCTGCAGTTGACAGTTTTCAAAACGTTTTAGTCAAAGCTCCGCATTCATCTTATTACAGCGACTAGACGCGGCGACAAGACGCACAGCTGTCACTCAATAATAAAGCGCGTTATCAGTAAGGGATGGTGAATACGGGCTCAGCTATACCGCTTCGCAATGATATACCGGCCACAAGCCCCGTGGAATGCTCGGCTATGCCCGGATGCTCGCAGGAATTTCTTAGCCTCGAGAGAGATATTTTAAGCGTGAATTTTTAAAGAATTCCAAGTAATGGGTCATCTTATTTTTATGATATAATTATTATTTTTATCCGGTGGCATCTGCTATTGGTTTTGCACTTGCATTTTTTAGTTGCGAAATCGTTAAGATTCGTTCTATTTATACCTACTTTGGGAAGATATCGCATAGATATTTGATGACTTCTTTTGACTTCAATTTGTTGTACGATCTGCAGATATGTTCTGGTCGTTTTCGATTTAGGTATAATAAAAATATCTGTGATATTATTTATTCAAATTCTTCTTCAAGCCACTTTTTATGGGAAATGGCTCGGTCAATAACCAGTACCTACCTTATAGTTGAACTAGTGATTTTTATTGATAACTGTATTAATGAACTATAAAAACCTGTGATGCTTAGATGAAGTAATGAGTATTCGCCAAACACATGGAATCACTTATAAGCCTAAAACAGGTCTCGCTGGCACAGAAGTGACTACTAAATGATTTTTTTTTTTTTAAGATTTAAGATATATTTATCCTTTAATTTTAGACTGTTTTACGGGATTAATGCATACACAAGCAAATTTTGCTTATAGGGCGACTCCAGAATCTGTATGTATAGCTTTTAAGTAAATTGTTAGTTAATTGTGTAGTTTTTAAGTAAATATTTATTATTATACAGTATTAATCCACTTCATTTAATTATATATCTCGTTAAAAATATTTTTTTTACTAATTAAAATACAACAAAGTTATTATAAAATAAAAATAATAAAAATATTATTATTATTCATTAAATTTATTATTATTAATGTAGATCCCTCGAGAATCTGAGAGTAACTCACAACATTAACTGAGAAATGAGCAAATATTCCTACAGCCGAATAAAGAACCTCCTCCCTTTTTCGGAGCTGGTTAAAAGTTACTAAAAAAAGGTACCACATAATATTTCGGATAGGATTGCAAACAGAATTGAACATTAACTCTGTGTGGATTGTCCAGACTCATTTTAATTATTTATAATAAGGAAGCAGTAAGATAATCCTAATCATTTCAAGACTATGGCTTTTTACTACCTTTTAAATGAATACCTATCTCACACATTCTTTCTTTAGTATTAGTCAAGAAAACGTTTAGTTTTCCGTAATAATCCATAGTGCCAATCTGGTACGGGAAATTTCTGGGAGGTAATTCAAACTTGGTAAGGTGATAACTGGCCTGAAACAAGCAAAAGTCCAACATTTTATTCCAAATTTAAACATCACAACAGATAGATGGTACAAAATAAATGTTGAGATTTGTGATCGTCATAATTATTTTCTCGTGTTCCTCATCTCGATTCAATCTTATTCAATAAATTCCTAAAACATTCAACAATTACAAAGACAATGCACCTCGTCGATGAAGTCGAAATGTATTCTGGAGACGGATTCTTTATTGATGGCAAGGTTTCCTATACATTGGATTGTCCAACATTATTTATTTATGTAGTTATAAGACTGCGGCCACTCAGTAGGTGCAAATACATCTTTACGATAATGTTGGGTCTACCTCGTTTCTGGAGTGCATCAGGGATGTTTGCTGAGTATGAGACGGATGGCTTTGCTCCCATCCTCCGGAAAAAGATGCGCAGAGAGCGGGTAGCCCCAATAGCATCCTACAGACTGTAGCTAGTTAGTTTTTAGGTGCGCGATTTGTGCCAAAATCAATTTGATTTATAGTGCTTAAATTTATTTATATAATTTAATTATTTGTTGCATCATTAATCCTAATTTTATTATTTTTTTTTTTGTTTTTAATTGGATATTACAACACGCTTGACATTGACACAAAATAAAAAGCGTGGTTGTATTTTTTTCAAGTTTAAGTACATTGTAAAGCCCTCATTAAAAGCAATCGATGGCAGCAAAATATAAAATACTAAGTCACTCACCGGAGGTACTGGGCATATCAAAGGTATATCAGAATACGATTGAAGCCACTCTTTGACCCACTTTATTTTGATTGCCTCGCATACTTTAAAGTCGAATCTCAAAGGGAAAGCAGTTTGAAGTTTTTGGTTCACGAACTCAAAGCTAAACTGAAATCAGAAGAACAAAGTTACAATAAGACTCTTTGATGCTGGCCTTTTTCCCGGCTCGTGTAGTTTGTGAAATGCTTTAGGCTGTATTTAGTGCTCGACCGACGGTGAGCGCTGAGGTCGGTCGAGCGTAGCTGTATCAATGAAAACGTATGAACGACTACAGTGCAGCGCTGATGAATTCCTACGCGCGTACAGCACGATCATAATAGGACGTACGATCAGCGCGTACGGTACGCGCTGACCGTCGGTCGAACACTAAATCCAGCCTTAGAGTCTCTGAAAAGATGAGATTAATCATGCGTACAGTCAGTTCATACAGTTACGATCGGCACCACAGGACTTCGAATTGTTGGCATTGCAACTTGACTCAGATTTTGAGTTTGTCGTAGCGTAGCGGCATTTAAAATTATTTAAATTGCCATCACGCTAAGCCGCCGGCAACAGAAGTATAAAATTATAGGTAAACGTAGGGGAAACTAAAAACAAAAGGTACGCGATAAATACCCGATAATTATTCATTAGTATG
Source organism: Eupithecia pulchellata (assembly GCA_963931895.1). NCBI lineage: Eukaryota > Metazoa > Arthropoda > Insecta > Lepidoptera > Geometridae > Eupithecia > Eupithecia pulchellata. The sequence continues at coordinate 1,373,513 of OZ007536.1, read as the reverse complement.
AAATTAAATACGATGGATGTGCAATTCTGTAATGAACGATTTTCAAAGCTAACGAAAAATGTAAACTAAATGAGCTCTCTAATAAAGCGTTCTTAAATATGAATCTCAATTGAATATGTGAAACTGAATTGATGACATAGGGCCTTGTTTCTGTATATTCTTTGTCTGTAATTTTCTTTTTTTATCAACGTACGTTTGTTTTGTCAAGCAGGTACAATAAAAGCGCAAGAGGAGCATAAATACCTTTCCTTTATGACTTACCCTCGAATGAATTGCGGCTAATTCGCTAATCAATTACCAAGGGTGATCTCAATTCACTCGAGCCTCGTGTCAATTGAAACAGCCACGAGAAAGCTAATAATATCCCTATGAAAAGCGTAATCCTTACCAATCAATGTAATTGGAAACCCTACCTGGGCTGAAGATTAGGGGAACTTCTACGTTGTAGAAACTTACCTTAATTAGTCTGAGAAAGGCTAATGACCTCGTTAGTTTTCATTGGCAATGCATTGATTTGAATAACGTTATATTCAACAGTTTAACTCGTGTAGGAGAACAAAGTCCTGTGTCGTACATACGAGTAGTAAGGGTATTAGAGCGAAGATAAAAATCAAAGTAATCACGTAACTAGTCACGATGAAATGAAATGAGACGTAAATACGTCTCATTTCATTTCATCGTGATTAGTTTTTGGCTTGTTTGGCGTGACATAGAGTGATTAATTATCAATTAGGGTCGTAGGTGTTCTAAGCCTCTGTGTAATGTAATCTATAAAGCAGTGATTTAATCAAAATCCGTTTAAATGCGTTCGTTTTTATTTATAGGAAATTCTCAGCGTTTGGCCTCCTTCTTACGAGATTAAGTGAAGACGAGGCCTTTCACTCGGGATTTGATTGTACTCTAGTGGGAAAGCAGACTCGCTCATTCCATTCTCTCCCGCTTGTGAAGGAGTTGAGGTGAAGTTGGTCGAATGGTCTAAACGTTAGATGGTAAGTGAACCCGGAAAAGCGTGAGCCAAGGTACCGGCCATAACTCAAGGTCAATAGAACCTCATAAGAACACATCCATGCTGAACGTCATGGAACGGGATTTGGCCATAATCACCACGCTTGGCTTGCGCTAAAACACGCAAGGGAAGCAACTGCTTCGGTCAACTGAACTGTTTACATTACATACGGCGCCTGAGACGACAGTCTCTCATAATCCGATGGAGCGGTAGACATACATGATCGGGGAGAGGTCAGTTACAGAACCAACAGCTTAAAGTGCTCTCCGAATCACAGAAGTTAACGTAAAGTTAATATCTTTAAGTTATATTATAAAGAGGAAAGTTTTTATTGCTTATTTGTTTGAATTGAATCGAAACTTCTGGACCGATTTGAAAAATTCTTTCACAATTATTATCCTACATTATTCCTGATAAACATAGGCGATAGAATATTTTCAAAAAAATGAGGGTTCCGAATGAAAACTTCAATAAGTAACGCAACGTGTGCAAAAAAAATATAACTTTTTGAGCGAAGCCCGGGTGGACCACTATATAAGGTAATAATCTTACGGTAAAATTGTCCCCGATGGGCACCAAGGAGGTTGTGTTTATAGACGTCAGGTAAGGCGAGTGACGATTCTCCCTTGACGTCAAAATACTGACGTTGGCGGCGTATTTTGGATTCATGTACAGCAGTTTGGCTCTTTCTTGCTTGAATGTCTGTAAATACAGCTTTTCATCAATACTTGTCTTTGTTTAACTTTTCTTCTTGATAAAGCGTAACCGAGTTAGATTTTACTAACCAAAATAATTTAGACAGGTTTCAAAGATTACCTAATAAAAACCAACTAAAACGTTACTTAATATATTTACCAATAGCACTGGATACACATATATTTTTCCTTTATGGAATACCTACCTAATAAATAATATATGAGATTACTAAAGTTTTTAAGTCCACTCATTATTAACGATAATCCCAAAAACCTCGAATCCAATACGTAACCTCTTGAATCACAAAAAAATTACAGTTGAATAACCAACAATAACCTTTGCATTGCCTTGCTGTACGGCATAAATTTGTCAAATCGTACCTAAAGCTAAAAAAATTACGGATAGTGACAGATCATGCATAGTGTAAACACGATCTTAATTAAAACAGAGTTCGCAACGTAACTTGCAAATGAATGAAATCTATTTACGTCCAGGTTCATTAGCACATGTTAAATTCCCTCACTCACTAGTTTCCTATCCACACACGGTGTGTGTATTGTCCCAAAGCAACTTTTGTGCCGCTTCTAGGGACCAATAAATGAACAAAGGCATAAAATGATAAACAAAGTAAGAATTTAGAGTACCTACATTAAAAATAGAAAGCGATATTTGTCGAGTTAGATAAAGGACAAACACTTTAAATAAAGAAGATAGTCATTGCATTTAAGAGAAAAAAGTGGAAATTTCATCATTACTATTCATAACACCAAAAAGAGCCAAGCTATACAAATAAAAAACTTTCAACGTTTGACAACTACGAAAAAAACGAGAAACACGAACGTTCCTTTCGTCAAACTATCTTACTTCGAAGTTAATATTCATAATAAAGAACACTTTATTTTATATAAAACAAACTCACCAAATCGCATTCTACATTGTAAACAAATATTGTAATTGTAATGATATAAAACCACAACATACTCATTTTAGGTTTGGACGAGCACAACTAATATGAGCCTTGATATCACTGAATAACAACTGAAAAATTTCAAATGTTGTTATTCAGTGATTTAAGTGATGTTATCGAAATAATAGAGAGATCAATTTATGTAATGACACCTTGTAAGTTTATGGTTTTTTCGACGCTAATATGGTTTCACGTCATTAGGTCGTCACGTATTATTTGATAGAAATTTTCTTTGTTAGTTTTTATTAGTTAATAGTTTGATTAGTATTATTACATTAGTCTGCTGATGCTGAAAGCAATGTCGGTTCTCCTACGGGTTTCAGTATTCCTAATACGCGTAGGAAAACTCTCTAGCTCTCTCCGTAGATTGTTGTGCTACCATCTATACCTGCTTCGTCATGTCTAGACCATCTAGGTTGTTTGGTAGTCATTGCTCATAATTATAAGGCCATGCATAAGGATAAGGCCGCCCTTTATACATCCTCTACTCTAAGCATGTATATTTGTAAGTTCTCTTTGTAATAAAGTATTTTCAATCTCTTGTTTTTTCTTAGATTAGTACAAAATATCTTGGATGACAACTCTCAGGGTTAAGCTTGTCATCCATTTTTTAATCAAAATTTTTTTTTTTGTTTATTTTATCGTGCAATAATGTATAAAAAATTACCTTTACAACAACATTGATGCCGCTTTAAAGTAAAAAAATTCAAGACAGGTAATATTAATAAAATAGAACGTACCTTTTCGTAACCCAAAACGAAAAAACATAACAACAAAAGGCGAACAAATCCCTCTCATTTATTCAGGCACAGAATAAGTTTAAAAAGATTCTAACATACACAGGTAGGTAAGTAACTAAATTGACAGCCAAACCCAACGCCTAGTTATTATTTACATAATTATAAAGTCGTGTTTCACTTGATTTTCGCTGCCACTAGCCGCTCTCGTGGTGTCAACAAAGTTTTCAACATTTAGTGGTTTTGTAGTTGGCTTATTAATTCCCTCACCGACTTATTCCACGGTGGGTTGCTGAAAGCTTAGGATGAGTTTTGTATAGTTTACGAAAACTAAAATTCGTTTTGTTCAAAGATTAAGCGTGTTGAAACGCCCCTACGGGATAAAAAAAAACTTTTCGTAGTATGACGGAGATCGTAATGACGTCACAACATGAAGGCTACTGTTTCATGGTGTCGAATATCTTTTCTATTTTTGTTTGTGCACACTCATACTAGCCACTCCGAGCTTCGAAATGCATGAACCAATTACGAGAAAGAAGATTGTAGAGGTAGAATGCTCCAGTACAGTATCTAATACCATTTTCTTTTCAGTGAATTCTTAAAACTAAAACTATAGTGGGTTTCTAATCTACAAGAAGTTTTAGTGTCGTCTTCTTAATGAGAATTGCGTTTTAAAATATTTTTTAAAGCTGGAGACAATCCGGACTTATTCTTATTTTTACTGACATAGACTTATTTGACCTCAAGTTTTTATTTTTTTTTCTGCACAATCCATGCTATATCACCTAGCCCCAAAATAAGCAGAGCTTGTGTTATGGGTACTAGATGACTGATATACATAATACAATATATTAAATAGATAAGTTAACAGTAAAGTTTTCAATTATTTTCCCGTAGTTAGAGTGCTACAACGACGTACCACGCGACGTTTGCAGTCGTAACAAATTGCACTGCAGTCGCGTACGCAACACGTAATCCTACGAGAAAATTGCATGTCTCTTAGAATTAACTAGTTTTTGTCCCAAAGAGCATTGTGGAATCGCATTGCGAAATTTTAAACAAACTTAACCATAACCTCTTATTTAAACAAAATAAAAGTTTTAACAAATTTTTAGAATTGAGCAAAATTTAAGCTCGAAACTGTACTCCCTTGCCGCACACTTTATTAGCAATCGTACTTCACAGTTGTAACAAGAAGTATTTTCAACTGCCACGTTGAACGCTTGCAAATATAACCAACGCTTTGTGGTTATATTTGCAAGCGTTCAACGAAGAGACGAACACAAAATTATCTGACAATAATATATAAAAACTAGCTGTTTACCCCGTCTTCGCACGGGTCAGCATCATCAGAATCATCAGCCTATGTTAGTCCACTGCTGGACATAGGCCTCCCCTAATGAGCGCCATAGCGCCCTGTCTTCGGCTTGTCGCATCCAGTATCTGCCAGCAGTCTTTCGCAGATCGTCATCCCACCTGGCTGGAGGGCGTCCTACACTACGTTTACCGAGCCGCGGTCTCCACTCAGGAACACGTTTACCCCAGCGGTTATCGGTTCTTCTTGAAATATGGCCGGCCACCTGCCACTTCAGTTTGCTAATTCTCTGAGCTATGTCGATGACTTTAGTTCTCTGTCGGATGTATTCGTTACGAATCCTATCCTTCAGAGAAACTCCGAGCATAGCTCTTTCCATAGCTCGCTGAGCGACTTTGAATTGTAATGAACTGATGACTTGGAATGGTGGACCAACCCTATCGTGAGTGTCCACGTCTCAGCTCCGTAGGTCGCACTGATTAAAAACTTTCGTTTCCAAAAATTGCGGTATGGATGACGAGAAGACTCGACGTAGTTTTCCGAACGCTGCCCAGCCTAGCTGGATCCTCCTCTTGGCTTCCTTCTCGAAATTGTTTTTACCCAACTGCAAAATCTGTCCGAGGTAAGTGTACTCAGAAACAATTTCGAGAAGGTGGCCATGTACGATCACCGGTCCTGGATCAATGTGGGCATTGATCATGACTTTGGTTTTATCCAAATTCATGCCAAGACCGATACATCGGGAGGCTGAAGCTAGACTTCGCACGGGTATTTAACAAAAATTTATTTTTTTATCCGGAAATTTTTTGAAAAAATTGTATAGCCTAAAATTTTTAAAACTAGTATTTACAATTGAAACAATCGAGTTAACTGCAGACTGTTGCAATCAAACTACAGTTAGCTTAACTGATCCATATCAATACCAGTCGAAAGTGTACCCAAAATGCTGGCTGCATTGCCTCGATGTATGGCAATGCTGATACTAACCAGCTCTCGGTCAGAATTTTTTTTGAAACCCGGAGAGCCTCGGTTCCTCACGGACCTAGGTTCTCGACTCCAGGGTGAGCTCTGTCTCTTTGTAGGCTCTATCGAGACCTGAATGATGTTAGTACTTTATATTTCCAAGACCAGCGATGCCCGGGTGCATTCACTAGTCAAAAGCGGTCAGACCAAATAGTAACCAAGCCTTTAAATTTTCATGATAGAGCCACAAACGGCTTCCACCATGACATTCTCATAGTCGATTGTTCGCAGTCATAGCAAATAAATGCCATAGCTTAAACACTTGTAACTTTTGTTATTTAGAAGTTATTCAGCTATTATTGTGGCGGCTTCCAACAGCCAAAACGGCGTATTTAGGATTGTGGAAAAGTTTACTCACTTTCGCACGTCACTCCGCTGGGTATTTTGTGTTCCAACCCACTTGAGTCTAAACGGTCCACTATGGTTTTAGTGTTCCACTATGATACTGGAACCAAGCGTTCGCTTAGATAAATTCCAACGCTGAGACAGAGACCGTTTCAGGGCAAAAGTTATTTGTTTCCTAAGATCTCTCTCTTACACAAACTTTTCTGAGTGAGACAAACTTATATTCTTGTTTATGTTTTCTATTCATAACATCTTAGTCACAGCACGGAATAAAGTTACTTGGGTGGCGAACCTAATTTAACGCGCAATGAAATTTTAGAAGACCATTCACTCAATATTTCGTAACTTTGTAGTTCATGAATGGAGGCGATTACGTACCGTTTTTTATTGCGTCGTATAGATGAGGCCTATATTCAGCTTTGAAATTTTGTGGCATAGGTTTGTAGATACTGTACCAGCTATCTGAGTGTTATTCTACGAGCGAGGCAAAGTGAGAGGTTTCAATTGGCCCGCGTCCAGGATAGATTGGATTCGGCCCAAGTCACGCTAACTGCGCCTTGTTTGGGCCCCGCCATTATAGCTTTAACACCTTCCACCATAATTGCGCAATTAACCCTAGAATTAGACGTAATTAATGTTAATGAAGACAACGCTGTGGCGCTCATTAGGGGAGCCCTTTCTTCAATAGTGGAAGTCGACTGTTCGTAGACTTCCACTGTTCATCAGTCTATGCTAGTGCCGATGTTGGTGACGATGTTTCGTTTGCTACGTGCCAACTGTCAACTTTTTATACAAGTTGATTACTTAAGTCAAACCATGACTAAAAAGGCAAGTAACAAAGGTAGATATGGGCAAAGCTTATATAAAGAAGTTATAAATACTTACTCGATTTTATTTACATCATCAGCAACCAATACAATCCGAACAAAACGAGTCATATTGTCCTACTTATTATGCTGAAAATATTAGATCATGAGCTACTTACGATCAGCACATTATCATAAAATGCTACGAAAGCATTTTTAAAGTACAGTAAAACTCTAGGATGCTAGGTTATAAAATGGTTGACGGTTATGCAAAAGACAAAACTTACCATAACATCCGAGGACATATTCAGAGAATTCACTGCAGGTTGTGAAGAAGCACCTTCTTAAAGTGGATGTCATTTCAGCAGGCATCACGCATGCATTGCTTCTAGAAATAAGGCGTCATTTCCATTGCATACGATACGTGAGGACTGAAGAGCTTACTCTGGAAAGTTCTAAACTCGATCGCAACTCGGATTGCATCATGAAGCCTATTTGGTGGTTTTTAGTTTGAACCATACAACAAGGGAGATTTCAAGTGGCTTGAGAGACTTTGAGTACCTAAAACTAACAGTTTTCGAGTTACAATTTTCATTGACAGTTGTAGAAATTATCATACACGTAACGAGTCTTTATAGGGTTATTTCTTATTAACTCAATTTATTTAAACAGTAAGCTAGTAGCTTGTATTCTGTAGTAATTTTATTACTAGGATTAATTAAAATGTTGGGAATAAAAATCCATTTTGTTAATTTAAATTCAATGGTCTGTCTTCCACGTTCTAACTTGTAAAGTTAGTTATAAACTATGACCACGATTCGGTACTAATCGTTTCAGGAGGCCAAATTCTTTGAAACAAAGTTTAGGTTTAGAAATTTCAGATCAGTTTACTAGAATAAGCCTTTTGTTCGTAGTATTGCGTTTTCCTCACACGTTATAAGCATACATAAATGCTTGGATCTCATGGGAGTGACGTCACACGAGCGTAGTGTTGGGAGAGGTGTATAAAGCGAGTGTTTCGAATTATCTTAAATGCAATTACTAGACTCTAGTGTTAAATTATAGTATTTAGACATTACTAACCATATGTAATATTTTCGCATTAAATGTATCATATATATAATGTATAATTTGGCGGTACTAGACGCCGACGCGACGTTACATTTGATTTGGATTGAACAGAAAAAATTGCAACATAAACTGGCCTATCTGCTAATAGGTTAAAGAGGAAAGATTTGATTGTTTGCTTGTTTGAATTGAATAGACTCCGAAACTACTAAACCGATTTGTAAAACTATTTCACCATTAAAATCCCACATTATCTCTAACGAACGTAGGCTATTCTGCTGTAGTAGTTTTTGAAAAGTATTGTTTAACTTTTCAAAAACTTAGGGAGGAAGGGGTAAAATGTATATTTTTTTTAAATTTTACCAAACACTTTTTCTTGGTCCTCTTTTCAATACAAGAACCCTGCGTTGTTTAAAAATGTATCCCGTACCTACCCAGATCTCGACCCACGTTTCCTGACAAGAGGGATGTAAATTCATGTATGCAACGGCGAATCATAGCGAATAAAACACTAGTTCAATAACGAATTTCACATCTTTTATATGAATACAATCAAGCGCATTGGATTTTTTTATTTACTATTATCTGTCTACGGCTTCGCATACGTCTAGGGATAAGCCTGTATGTTATTCTAGATCGAGAAGTATACACTGTGCGGAACTTACCAGTGACGTGATAAAAAAACAAGTACGACAAGTGCGAGTGTAACTCGCGCGCCGAGGGTTTTGAACTTTTGTCGTTTAGGTAGGTACGTATATTGACGACCTGTTAGCGCGGTGGGCTTACATAGCAGGAGGTTGCGGTTTGATTCCCGCCTCGGGACTAATATTTGTAAGATCTGCAGATTATTTGTTCGAGTGTTCTAGTCCTTTTCTACGTACACAAAAATAAATCATCTAATGTGATACTTATATATACTTTATTAAGTATAACAGATATCGTAGTAGTACGAATTACACAAGCTTGCTTAGCTTGTCGCTAAATGATGTTGTGTGGATTATCCAGGATACATTTACTCTTCTCATATTTTTTTGGAGCACGGTGGAATTCATGAATTCAATAATCTTATTATCTAAATATTCTTCGAGCGCAGTGGAATACATTGGGTATGGACTTTAAAATTTTGAGAACAACGGTTTTGTGGCGCTGTGGAACCCTACTATTACAGTTACTACAGAGATTAGTGGGTAGGTAAGTGGGTTGGTACCTACAATTATTTTTTCGACTTTTTTCTACGTATTTCACTAAGTATGAAACTTAGACGATTTTTAAAACCTGTTTTGAATTGTCGAAATCCATACCTTTGATTTGATATTGCTCTCAATGAAATAGCCCCCATTGTATGAAAATTCGTTTTTTGACCATATTTCAAAAAGTATTGTTTTCACAGATTTCTCTATATTTTTCCTGTAAAATATAGATCAATACCTACAAAAACTTGGTACATATCAAATCGATCGTTCTGCAATCTTCGGAGATAGAGGGGGGGGGTACCGGTCAATTTTTCGACCTTTTTCAAAATATATCAAAAAGTATAAAATCTATCGAAATTTCAAAAACTGCATTGGAATGTACAAACCAATACCTTTCATTTGATACCCAACTCGGGGGGTAGTCACCCCTTTAGAAATTTTTCCCGCCCTTTTTTGACCATATTTCAAAAAGTATTATTTTAAATTTCAAGTCAATAGCTGCAGTAGTTTCTGAGATATTAAGGATTCAAAACACAAAACAGAACCAAAGCGATTTCATAAGGGTTTTGCAACCGATGGCAAAACCCTAATAGTGCGTCACGTCCGGTTGTACTCGAAAATACCCTGTAGGTATGGTACCCGATGACTAGTATGTTAGTTTTAGTTCCAGCAATGAATGATGATGAATGATGACTCAATTCTCCATTCATCTGGCAGGTGATCCACCATGAGGTCAAGAGCCCTATGGGCTACCACTCAGTCATGCCTGTAAGTATGGTTACCCATGTTTTTACAACATACTTAGCTAATTAAACATAAGTAGGTTAGACAAGGTACCCTATGTCAATAAAACATAACTACATAGGTACCTTAATCTACACCCTACTTCACGAGAACTACGTTTTTCCTCCCCTGGACAACATTGAGGAAAACTATCCAGAAATAACATTAATGCATTAGCAGCCATTACAAGGCCTTCTAATTTATTTGCCTTACTTAAATAATACTTCATTTTTCCTCAGATGAGACCTCAACGAAGATACGAAGATACGAGAGAACGAAATTTTTGAAATAGGAACAGATTATTTTAGGCTATAAGCTGTCTTCTGTACTTACTTCAACCATTATAGTTGCATAGGCTTCCTTTGGAGTAGTGCTTGGTGATTATTGTGAATTTTGTAATTACAAAGGAATAAAACGGTATATTTTATATGATTAACTGTTAATTATATCGCTATCTGCGCCATATCACTGAATAGCACCATTATCGCTTTCACTGACAACAATATTAATCGTCAAATGTAGACTTTGTGAATAAAAACTTCTGGGATTAAGTACAAGCATTTTCTTACTAAACATCTTAAACCATCCAAACAAGATGATAAAAAAAATTCAATTCAAACTATTGTTAGGGAACAATGTTTATTAGCGACACAAATCACAAAAAATATTAGGATTGTAAAAATAATTAAATTCGGCGTCGAACTTGAAAAATAAAATATCAACGTCATCATCATCATCAACAGCCTATGATAGTCCACTGCTGGACATAGGCCTCCCCTAATGAGCGCCATAGAATGCATTACTCATCATTTGGGGGTTATTGCCCATAATCCCCACGCTGGGCATGCGTGTCAACGTCATGCAATGCAGCAATGAGCTCAAATCGAAAAGCAGGAAAAGCAGTGCAAATTGTATCAGAAAATAAAAAAAGTAATTATTCAAATAAAGGGTACTGTTTCGAACATTGTATCTTGTGTTTAGAGTTTAAATATCTCAGTCAGGAAGGATTTTCAGCAAGACGTCGCTTTAATGCATAGAAATCCATATAAATTATTCATATTCCGAGATAACTTACTACGCTGCGTCTATGCCATTACAGGCCATTTAACTCCAAGCACCTAAGTAAGGACTATAATTAAGAAGTTCGGCGTCTAAGCAACTTTGACCTTAAAACCCAGAAGCTACAGTACAGACTCCTTTGCACGTAACGCGCTTAACTTTCAACTATTACGTTTCCGTTGAATCTTGCGGGTTGCAGCCCAGTTCCGCAAGTTATGATTAATTTATTAGTTAAACCTCGGTTAAACAGACAACAAATTAACCGCAGGTACTATTAGATGGTCTGTATTGGGACTTGAGGGCAGGTGCTTTTAAGAGGGCATACATGAGTATTCCATTTACCTCCTTACCTCATTGGACTCATTCCTTGCCAGGTTTGACTCAATCCAATAACTAAAGGCACGAAATGTGTGTGTGTATACTTTTTAGGGTTTTGCCATCGGTTGCAAAACCCTTATGAAATCGCTTTGGGTCTGTTTTGTGTTTTGAATCCTTAATATCTCAGAAACTACTGCAGCTATTGACTTGAAATTTGAAATAATAATACATTTTGTGCGCCCGCACATATTTATAGAAAAATAAATAAAAATAAATGAAAAATCAAAATGAAGATTTTCCATACAAATTTTGAAATCGAAATTTTAAATGGAACGTACAAAGTCGAAAGTGGTATCAAATGAAAGGTACTCGTTTGTAGATTTCAAAATAGTTTTTGAAATTTCGGTAGATTTCATACTTTTTAAAATATTTTGAAAATGGTCAAAAAAATTACCGTTCCCCCCCCCCCCTATCTCCGAAGATTGCAGAGCGATCGACGTGATATGTACCAAGTGTTTGTAGGTATTGATCTATATTTTATAGGAAAAATATAGAGAAGTCTGTAAAAATAATACTTTTTGAAATATGGTCAAAAAAGGGCGGGAAAAATTTCTAAAGGGGTGACTACCCCCCCGAGTTGGGTATCAAATGAAAGGTATTGGTATGTACATTCAAATGCAGCTTTTGAAATTTCGATAGATTTTATACTTTTTGATATATTTTGAAAAAGGTCGAAAAATTGACCGGTACCCCCCTCTATCTCCGAAGATTGCAGAACGATCGATTTTATATGTACCAAGTTTTTGTAGGTATTGATCTATATTTTACAGGAAAAATATAGAGAAATCTGTAAAAATAATACTTTTTGAAATATGGTCAAAAAAGGGCGGGAAAAATTTCTAAAGGGGTGACTACCCCACCGAGTTGGGTATCAAATGAAAGGTATCAGTTTGTACATTTTAATGCAGTTTTTGAAATTTCGATAGGTTTTATACTTTTCGAAATATTTTGAAAAAGGTCGAAAATTTGACCGTTCCCCCCCCTCTATCTCCGAAGATAGCAGAGTGATCTATATAAAATGTACTAAGCGTTTGTAGATATAGGTCTATATTTTACAGGAAAAATATAGAGAAGTCTGTAAAAACAATACTTTTCGAAATATGGTCAAAAAACGAATTTTCATACAATGGGGGCTATTTCATTGAGAGCAATATCAAATCAAAGGTATGGATTTCGACAATTCAAAACAGGTTTTAAAAATCGTCTAAGTTTCATACTTAGTGAAATACGTAGAAAAAAGTCGAAAAAATAATTGTAGGTACCAACCCACTTACCTACCCACTAATCTCTGTAGTAACTGTAATACCGGGTTCCACAGCGCCACGAAACCGTTGTTCTCAAAATTTTAAAGTCCATACCCAAATGTATTCCACTGCGCTCGGAGAATATTTAGATAATAAGATTATTGAATTCATGAATTCCACCGTGCTCCAAAAAAATATGAGAAGAGTAATGTATCCTGGATAATCCACACAACATCATTTAGCGACAAGCGAAGCAAGCTTGTGTAATTCGTACTACTACGATATCTGTTATACTTAATAAAGTATATATAAGTATCACATTAGATGATTTATTTTTGTGTACGTAGAAAAGGACTAGAACACTCGAACAAATAATCTGCAGATCTTACAAATATTAGTCCCGAGGCGGGAATCAAACCGCAACCTCCTGCGTTGTAAGCCCACCGCGCTAACAGGTCGTCAATATACGTACCTACCTAAACGACAAAAGTTCAAAACCCTCGGCGCGCGAGTTACACTCGCACTTGTCGTACTTGTTTTTTTATTTAATTCAATTTCTGTTTAAATAGACAACCGAGTAACACATTAATGTTTAATCATATAAACAGTAATAGAAAACAAAAAAAAATATTGGATTTTTGTGTAATTTATGTATTTTAGTTAACAATTTGTTATGCCACTGAAGTACTTGTACTACTGAAGTATATATACACTTCACAGAATGATATCCATCAGAAATTCTTAGCCTATACCACTCGGGCACAGATATGTCGAGAGAATGGTCGAAGATTGGGTTGTCATCAGGGCTTTTGCGGGAAAACCGTCTGGATAGGACTAGAGGACCGCCTTAGGTGTCTCTGGATTGACAGAGTGGCAGCCGATCTAAATGCTGCAAGCGACACCTCAGAACTAAAATGCCTGAAGAAGTTCCCTGTCTTAAGATTTTATCGATATTTTATCAAGATTATGTCTGTGCCCAACGAGTCTAGCGAGTAAGCAATTAAGCAATTTTTTTAATTCTCTGTTCATCAGGGTTAAGTGGGATGCTAATTCCTATTCAAGATTATTAAGAGCCTATTCAATGCAAACAGAATTTAAACAGATTTAAACTAGAACTGTAATAAACAAAGCTTTCCCCATTATCATTATAAAGAGGAAACCTTTTTTTGTTACAGTTCTCTCTAATGTAATTAGAGCTTATTTTTTTAAACCGAAGAGTACCCAGCAATAAATTTAATATAAAAAACACATCCTATACCTACCTACTTACAAATTGTACAAACACTTATAGTTTGTTACAAACTAGGTCTCGGAAGTACTCTTGCTCAATTATGGAAACAATGACAACGCTATTTTATCCACTCCTTGGCAAATATTCAAGGGGATCTTTTGTAATTACAATAATTTAAAAACTCGCCACTTCTTGTATCACTTGGCTCTTTAGTATGCACAAACAGCTATAACTTTGGCGCATTTTCAAGAACTTGACACAATAAGCTACAAACATAATTAAAGTCTTTTAGTTCAAAAAGCATTATGAATGTATAACTAGTTAAGTAACTTGTTAGACCCCACTTCGAAATGTAGATACTTTGAAGTTCTTCGAAGGTTGCTACGTACTTCTAGTAGAGGCTTACTTTTCATTAAAATTAATTAATGTTATAGTTAACTAAAAACCTAGTTTGTGTTGGAATAACATCAAGTTGTCGCGGTGTGCGTGTGCTCATAGCATCGATTAGGGCGTGACTGATGAAATAATGTTGGTATTCTTCCAATACAAACTAGGTTCCTAGGTAACCCGTTTACATTCATAATGAATTCGTCACACTAGGTAAGGTATTCAATATTACTCTATAGAAAACAAGCGTCAAAACAAAACCGAAGTTCCACGCAATAAGCTCAAAGTCGATTGATGCATGGGTAGTGCAAGTATTGCGTAGTATAACTAAACATGCAAAGATACAACAAGCGTCCGATCAAAATATCTACTTATGTTGTAAGTATTATAGAGTCACGCCAAAAAGAAAGTCTCGTAACTAAGTAAATCACTCTCGTCCAACTTTTCCCCGTCTACGTGGGTAACCCATCTCAGGCTCATATTCAGTCAATGACACGCGATATGGGTTGTCCCGCAGGACCCCTGCCATACGAGTTATTGCTTGTTAAGTGTTTAGTCGACATTAATCAGACTAGTCTCTGAGGAGTTTAGAATAGCTTTTAGATTAATACATGTTTTAATGACACTCACGAGTTCTGTGTTGACCTATTCTTGATTAAACGGAGTTTATGGTAGGGGAAAGTTGGATCTAGGTTTTAATAATGAATGTAGCTTTGTGATGATACTTTACTGTTGATGAATGGAATTTATTGCATTAGTGTTGCCGTGTAGTGTTCTCGCGGCAAAAGGTGTCCTAAAATCGGCTGGGCATCTTTTCTGTTTATTTTAGATATCTCCACTCCTATCACCAATATGCCTTACAGTATATGATAAAATGCAAGCTTAGTGAATATTGCAAACACCAACGCACCTGCTTATGGGGCCTTCCAAAAGCGTGGAGGACGTACTGATGAACGTGCCGTTGCCTTGGTTGTAAGTCTCAAGAAAATTTACGTAAAAACACACGTACAAAATGAAAGATATGTTTTGCTATGAAGTCTATACTGAATTCGGCAAAACATCCCGGGGTGGTTTGCCGCGACATTTCAGTCGATAATGTTTTAGTGGTTTGTTGATAGCCCGCTCGTTTTGGTGTTTAGACTCTATAAAGTTTTGGCCAGACTGGCGGAACGCAAAGATCCTGCTTTGCTCAGCCAATGGACGCTGCAATGGCGATTCAATAACGACTTGACACCTACGCGACCGAGAGACGGGAAAAGTTTCGCGTTGTTGACGCTCCCGCTACGCTCCCCGCATCCGATGTTTTTGTCAGCTGCAAATTATATCTAAAACCCAATAAAAAACGAAAGTTCACATTCTTGGATTCAAAATGATATCTACAGACATAAACAAAAAAAATTTAAGAAAGAATCACAATTAGATCATAGAACATAATTTTCCGGTGGAATAGAGAATGGGAATATCTAGTTTTTCTTACAAGCTTCCTAGAGAATAGAGGTGAAAATATATCTTCAATCGTAGCCCCGCACGCTCAAAGTGATTTACTACTTGGTTCAAACTCGAGAAATCTCTAGAGCAAGCCAAAAGTGAACTCAATGCAGTTATTTTATCTCGTAAGTTTATCAATAAAACTGTTGCAGAGTAATAGAGAAGATATTAAAGAATGATTGCACTACAACTTTGCAATAAACTGCACTATTAGGTTTTTTCCCTCTTCTGAGTCTAAAATTTATTTATTTATCAACTAAATAAATCAATTGCAGACACGCCATTGCGGCTACGTTTGTTTGAAACATTTTGAACATCAATTATTTCAGTTGTAAATACTAGTTCTAATTTGTTTCTGTCATGATTGTTATCTCCTTTGTTTATAAAGATAATAATTTGTATTAATATTTAAATTACTTTGTAGTAACAACACGACACGAAGGTTAAAGGCACTGTATAGATGGATCTATATCTATACTGTGTTAAAGGTTCAGTTTTTTATACGATCTGCAGATATTTATCAAGTGTGTGGGTGCTTTCTATGTAGGTGTAATAAAAAATATCCAGCATTATTTACTCTATTTATTTACAGCAAGGTAATGATAAATATGATACTTCAGCTAAGCTCTGCTTAGCTTGCGGCTAGATGATGCTGTGTGGATTATTTTCAACATTATTTATTTTAATACAAATTAGGGGTCCCGCCCCGGCTTCGCACTGGTATTTAACAAAAATTTAATTATTTTTTTTATTCGGATCCCTTACTGTTTTGAACATATTCTATAGCCTATGGTTATCAGGAAAAATTTAAGATTGTATTGGTGAAAGAGTTTTTTCAAATCGGTTTCGGAGCCTTTTCAAATCAAATAAACGAACAAACAATCAAATCTTTCCTCTGTTTAATATTAGTATAGATATAAAAAATAAAAGAGATTGACATAACATAATGAATGCCGTGGCGCTCGTAGCTTACGATCTCCAGCATCCATCCAGCAGTCATTCGCAGATCAGCATCCCACGGCCATGGCACTTCGAGATACGTTTTAATAAAAATAAAAAGCTTTGTTTTCTCATTTAATTGTCAAGACTTTTAATTCAAATTAACATGTCAGTACCCATTCTTGTGTACGCAACAAGGTAATTTTTATAGTTGAGTTTTTAAACAAAATAAGAAAAAAGCCCACTTGTCTATTTCTACTTGTATATTATTATAACATAACCTACCTTATCTAACTGAATCTATTGCAAAAATACATAGTATCTACAGCTACTTACTTGTATTGGCTCACGCCCTTAAACAGTTGTATAGCGAATTCATTTGACGGGTGTGCTAAAACAAATACATAACAAGATAATAAAAGATACGCACAAAGTGTATGTTGGTAGTATTATTTGCTGAGGGCAAAGCTCATTCGCAGAGTGAACAGTAATTGAACAAGTCAAATATATTATATAACTTTCATTTTGGAATACCACTCGTAAAGTCTAGACGTTTTTGTAAAAAATCCCACACACAATCTCTCACTCTCTCTCAAAAATATTAATTTTGCTGTCGTTTTTTTGACTAAATTTTCAGTAATCATCGATTTTAGTGCATTTCTGCTATGGATCCTAATACACAGAATTATTATATTATTTATGACCCTTAAAAAACAAATTCTTGATTATTTGTACATATAGATAAAAGAAGAAGGTTAAGGTAAAATGGATGGCTACGCTATTAGGAAATTATGATTATTATATAATACGCTATAAGGAAATTATGATTTTGGTAATATTCGCGAATGATAAACAAGAGGATCGGAAAAGTACGCTATTAGGAAATTTTGACATTGGAATTATTTATGAATGATAAAAAAGGAGAATGGGTAAAAATCCGAGTGGGGAAAAATGCGAATGGAAAAATGCGAATGGAAAATTTGCTACGCGGAATTAACGATTTCGGGGAAGAGATCTAATCACTCTATAAGTTGCTTACAAACATTATACCTAAGCCAGAATAGCTCGAGTATAGTCCTTTATAGACGGGACTGATAATATACACGATCATTAGTAGCCACTTAGCCAGCATGAAAAAAATCTCGTTTCAAGCGCCATTTCCGTACCTACTGACTGCGCCAACTCGCTGTCAAATCACAGTAGCGACATCTGTTTACTAATGCAATTAAATCTTCCACAGAGAAGTGTCTGAACATTTAAATTTTCAACATAAAATAAAACCTGTTTTTTTACTAAATAAGCCATTCGGTAACTGTCGGAGTGAGCGGCAGTGTCCGACGCTGAATACATTGTCACTGATACCGCAGACTTTTGTCAAATTAGATGTAAATAAATGGTGTCTGTCGGTGTCTGCACGTGTCTGGCACCCTCAATGTCTGTTTATATATACCTTACACGTTAGACAATGATGTTCTACATAGAACTTTGTAATGCCGCCTGGAGAGAAAGTAGGTACTCATAATACTGTAGATAGAATATCATAATCAAAGCTTCTTTACTTTACCTTAAAAATATTGAAGTGACGTGTCCAAGAGTAAGGTCTTAAGAAAATAAAGCACTTTGATTTTGATTTTGATAGAAAACATTCCTTTATTTATGAAAAGAAAGAAAACTGCATTCACCTTCCCTTCAGGTGGCATTACAAAATTCCACCCTATATAACGCCGGTCAGTAACTGGCCTAGTTTCACGCAATTCAGACCGTTTCCTAAATAAAACAGTATCGTATCACAATAAAGTAGCGGTCAGATTACAGCATCCAGCGAGCGCCACCACGGGACCCCCTGGGGATGTAATCGAGCCATAACATCCCTTATCTGTACTCAGCAGAAACCATGAAGCTGTAAGAATTACTCTGAAGAACAGCGGAAAAATGTGTTGGAGTGTTATCTGACTGTATTAACTCGAAATATTAAGTACTTTATACTTAACTAGCGGTCTGCCCCGGCTTCGCACGGGTAATAACAAGAAACTAATTTTCATACGGAACCCAATCTTTTTTTAAATATTCTATAGCTTATGTTCATCAAGGAAAATTTTAGATTCTAATGGTGAAAGAATTTTACTGATCGCTCCAGTAGTGTCGATGCCTATTCAATTCAAACAAACAATAAAATCTTACCTGTTTATAATATTAGTATAGATATAGATTGATGCGAGATCTGTAACCTGGTGATGCGATTATTTTTAAGAATTGCTTCGAAACATTAACATTTAATATTTTAAAGTTATGCTTCAGCTGCACATCATCATCATCATCTTCATCGCCATCAGCCCATGTTAGTCCACAGCTGGACATACGCCTTTAAGAGCGTCATAGCACCCTGTCTTCAGCTTGTCGTATCCAGCTCGTACCATCCAGGGACCTTATTCTCTATGACATAGAAGATTCCTTGCCCAAACCATTTGACGTCATAAGGTGTTCTAACTAAGTTTCGTCCGATTCCACGCCGCTGTGTAATCGTATCTGTGCAACGCGTTTGGATTGCCAATCTATGTATATTAATATTATAAAGGGGAAAGATTTGATTGTTTGTTTGAATTTAATAGGCTCCGAAACTACGAGACCGATTTAAAATTTTTTTCACCGTTAGAATCCAAAATTTTTCTTGATGAACATAGGCTATAGAATATTTTCAAAAACCTTAGGGTCTGTGTGAAAAAAAAATCATTTTTTTTAAGTACCCGTGCGGGGCGGACTGCTAGTAGTGAAAAAATGCAAGAAACACACTTAAAACTGTAAAAATCAGCTCCCAATGTCAACTGAAAACGCACTTGCAAACACAAAGAGCAAACAATAAATACTTAAAACATCCTCCCTGTGTTTTATGCTCGCAATGCGAAATATAAAACGCAGCTCCTTAACCTTCTGTAATCCGCTAGCAAACCATAGCGGGGAGCGATTTCACACGCGATAAACCTGCGGGTATTTCTGTGCGGCCCTTGGCTACCGCGTTCTTAGTGTAGCTTGAATGGATATAGCTGGGTGAATAAGACGTAGAATTGGAAACAACGTTCTTAATTTATTACAGTGCGTATTACAGTGCGTATGCCCTCGCACTCAGTAATCTCTAGGAAATTAAATATTATCCCATAAGTTTACGATTTCGGCGGGGTTCAAACTTGCAGCTCTTTCTTAGTACGGGAGTGTGTTGACCTCTAAACCACGAAATCAAGTACCCGACTAGTCGAAAATATTGGATTCTCCTCTGCAGACTCCCGTACTGACTGCGGGTTCGAGTCCCGCCTAAATAATATAGTAAATTTCTGGGATAATATTTAACGTTCTTAATCTTGATCTTGTCTTAATAATAATCTTAATACATAAAGGAACAAGCGATTCTCTGGCGACAACGCCCAGCCCAAACCGCTGAAACTAGAAAGCTGAAATTTGGAAAGTAGGTTTCTTTTACAACACAACCACCCGTAAAGATTTTTAGAATTCCACCCCTAAGGGGGTGAAAAGGTCTAATTTAATTATTCTGATTTTAAAATAGTGATCTAACCGTTCCCCGTTGTCTACCCCTGGTTCCTACGTCCCGCGATCATAAATCCCGCCGACGATAGCCGCGCAGCGAACTTGATCCACTTTATGACCAGACTTTTTAACAACTCTACTCGAAATTAACGGCTTTTACTCTCTCGATCCCGTTCCATTTACAGATGCATCGAGAATGGTGTTTATATGATGTTCTTGGCATGAGAGTTCATCGTCAGCCTATATCAGTCCACAGCTGGACAATGGTTCCCCTAATGAGTGCCATAGATGGTATTATTTATCACGGAGCTCGTGTGTGTAAAAGACTGACATACATATTCAAGTACATAGAGAGATACTTTTTATCATACATAGAAAACGACCAGAACACCCTGAACAAATATTTGCCGATCGTACATACATAGGTATATTTTTTCCGAGTCGGGTTTAATCCTCCAATAGCTCCAATAAATATATTTAAAATCTAAATATATATAACTCAAAGGTGACTGACTGACATAGTGATCTATTAACGCACAACCCAAACCACTGGACGGATCGGGCTGAAATTTGGCATGAAGGTAGATGTTATGACGTAGGCATCCGCTAAAAAAGATTTTGATTAATTCTACCCTCAAGGGAATGAAATAGAGGATGAAAGTTTGTTTGAAACTTTGTCAATTTTAAACCGATCAGGCTGAGACTTTGCATGCATAAAGTAACTATGAGCGAAGCCGTGGGAAAAAGCTAGTAATTTAAAAATTTAGTTGCGTTTTACTTATAAAGTGTATATAATTTTTGGATTTTATACAAATACAAAAACATTAAAATGTTGCTATCGAGTATCGAGCAGAAAAACACACTAGACCTCAACAGTTTACTTCATATCTATACCTATCACTTATGATGCCTTTATGATACTAAAGCTGTGCGTCCACCGGACGGAACGGTGCGTACGCTGCGTACGCGTTGCAACGTCTGTATAGAGGTATACATAGAATATGGTATCGGTATCGCACACATTCTGATCCATATAGAAATATGTATATTTCATTACGATTTTGTATTGCATGTGTATAATACTCTTGTTAAAAAAATCCTCACATATTTTGTTGATTATTTCTAATTTTTGTTTCTTATTGGTTATTATACAAATATTTATAGTTTCTATTTTTGTTTAGTAAAAACATTTATCACTCTTATTATATTATCATAACTACGCCACCGTAATTTATAATACTTACGTACCAGTCCTATTCATCTGCATGTTAGTAGTAAAATAATTTTAATAAATTGGCTGGAATGGAAGAGATCGCCTGTTAGCGATAAGTAACAGCAGATTATGTAACACTAAATATAGTTAGTATTAAGATCTTGTATAATAATTATACAAGCATAATGGTTATACAAAACTGGTATACCTCTTTGATATTTATTAATTAGTTAAGCTACTGAAGTTTGTTTTAAATAGTCTGCAGTTAGCTCAATTGTTTCAATTGTCAATGCTAGTTCTAATTTGGTTGTTTAATTGTAGTTTTGTTTGTAAATAAAGGTTTTACCCTCCTTAAAAAAAACCTTTAGGTGATGGTGCCATAAAATAATATTCTAGTCCTACGTACGTACTACGATTACTTTACTACTAACATACCGGCCCCTGAAGCATAATGTAATTATAAGCATTATTTTTATGTCTGCATCTCATATTAAAAGAACTTTTTGATTTTATGAGCCATAATCTTTAAAACGGAATCAATAAAAAGCATCAAATCGTTACGCTGTGTACCCTCAGATTCCAGTCCGATGGACAGGCAGCTTAAAGCTTATTTTACTAAAGCTTACAGAGTTTATTACAGAACCAAAGAGGTCGTTGTACAGTACGTATCGATAAAACAAATGATCTCTTCATAAGTGCGATACAGTCGACGGATTACGATGCTCGATACCACGTGACTACGCATAGATTTATCTGCAATATTCTTGAATCGAGGCGCTATAAAACCTGATTCATAAAAAAGTGCTTTGAAGAAAATATATTTTCTCTCTTGGTCGTGACTTTGCGTTATGAGGATTTTACTCTAGTGAAGTAAAGGGTATGTAGGGCATAACCTTTTGTTATCTAGAGTTGTTCTACTGAATAGAAGGTTTTTTAAACTTTCACGATTTTTTGACATATTAAAGAATATTTATCGGGTATTTATCGCGTACCTTTTGTTTTTATTTTCCCCTACGTTTCCATCGCGTTGCAGCGATCGTGGTCACGGGGCGACTAGATGTTTTGCCAAGAATTGACGGCAGTATCCACGACTACCCTCAATTCGTCTTCTGAATCAGGAATGTCCACATTCACAGTACGACACACTACACTGACCGTGTCCGAATGCAGTGCAGTCTGTACACGACGCCCGCACTTATGAATCACAGGATTCCATGAGGAATGAGAGGCGAAAACCATCTTCACGATTAAAATTTGGGTGGTTTTTGATCTCAATCGCCTCTCGAACCATACTTTTATAATAGTGACGCTCACGTGATATAACTTTTGGGTCATGTAACTCGATCCAATGGTTACTTCCTGAGTCTAGCAGATGTTCCGCTAAATACCCGATAAATATTCTTTAATATGAATAGAAGTTATTATTGACAAACCGTGGAGTATCGCGAACACGAGACTCTTGGAAATACTAGATTGACGTGATAGTACGATAGCAAGTATAAAACAATTTGTCCTTATGTACGAGATTTAATTGTATGTTTGTTTGAATTGAATAGGCTCCAAAACATCAAGACCGTTTGAAAGATGTCTATCTCCATTAGAATCCTCCATTATGCGTTTTATTATACCTGAAGAAGTATAAGGCTACAGAATATTTTCAAAAAGGTTAGGGATCCGTATGAGAACTTCAATAATGTTACAGATACGTGTGTGTGTGTATGTGTATGTGTGTGTGTGTAACAATTTATATTTATTAAAATTTTTGTAAAATACCTTGCAAAACCGGGGCGGACCGCTAGACATGGGCGAACTACGTAGGTACAGTGGCGATGTTTTCAAACTGTTTTATAGACAAAATGCTATTAGGAGTTAGGACAAACTGCGTATTGGATTCTTCGATTCCCTTATAGGGCAAAAACTGATTCAGAAGCGTTGTGGACTAAATGCCAAGTAATCCAACAAACGATGGTTTATTTAGTCTTCAGTCGCTACAAGAATAGGGAATGTGACATTTAACGCAGATAACTGAGATCTCCACAGCCTCGAGAGTATTTTGATTATTTTTGTTAGGTTGGTATTAAGTTTCATGACGGTTCATTGAATCAACTTACAGCAAATTCATTACATTAATATTTAAGTGAGGTATTTAAGTAAATCTAGTTTATTTATAGTCAACAGGCTTTTGCCCGCGACTTCGTCCGCGTAGAATTTGAATATGCTTCGAATAGTATTTTCTTTGTTAAAGTTATTAATTTTATTAAAATATTTAAACCGAATCCTAATTTTTAATATTACCTACTTCTTGGTAATATTAAAAATTAGGATTCGGTTATATCGCATGTCATGACACTGAGATAAAAAGTATCCCATGTCCTTTCTCCCGGTCTAGACAACGTCTGTGCCAAATTTTATCGAAATCGGTTCAGTAGTTTAGGCTTGAAAGTCATACAGACAGACAGTGACTTTCACATTTTTGATATTAAATTATATTATACATGTGAAAGTAATAATATAGGTAATAGAATTATTGTTATTAGTAATTAAGTTTATTTTATGTATGTTAGTTTAAGGTATATATTTTTTATATGGGCCGTAGTTTTTAAGTATTTACCATCCTGTACTAGGCTAATGTTGCCTGAAATAAATGAGTTATTATTATTATTATACTTCATTTAATTATTTATCTCGTTAAAAAATACATTTTTACTATAGAATATACAAAAAAATATTATAAAATAACTCTACAATAAAAAATATATCAAAACGGTGGATCACCAACCGCGAAGCTAGGCTCAAGCGGCCGATGACTAGGGCTGCAGAGAGAGGAACTTCCTGACGATACGCGCAGAGACCGGGAGTACCGCCTTTTGGATCTGTCCCTTGATCCAACTTCCTAACGAGAGTCTCTTGAGATATTGGTCGAGACTCTTCGCTATTACACCATTAACTGAAACGACTATCGGGACGATGGTCGCTGAATCAACATCCCACATGCCGACAACCTCATTAGCTAAGTCAAGATATTTGCTAAGTTTATCTTTCTCAGCTTTAACGAGGTTACCATCATGTTATTATTATTATTAGCTTGCTAGGATAAAAATTTAAATCTACCGCAGCAGAATATACAACGCTGCTGTAACTACCCCATAACTACCCAGTACCCACTCGAGTTCAACACTTGAATAAAACCTACATAACATACTAAAACAATTCTGCTTTATGCCAAGCCAAATAATGCAAAACATTTGTTTCTTTATTTTCCAACGCGCTACAAACAACGAAAACATTTCTTTTCTGGGAAAGGGACCTGAAAATAAGAGTGATTAGATCTCTTCCCCGAAATCGTTAATTCCGCGTAGCAAATTTTCCATTCGCATTTTTCCCCACTCGAACTTTTACCCGCCACTTTTTTTTCTCATTCGCTTGCTTCCTCATTCTCAATTATGGCAAAACGACATTTATCACAATATGTCTATTTCTTAAACGATATTTTTTCCAGAGCAAAAGTTTCCCATTCGCTTCTTTTTGCAATAGTTTGGTTTCTTACGCGATATTTTTCCGAAACTAAAAGTTTCCATGTATTTTTTTTTAATAATAGTTTAGTAGTTTAGTATTCATATAGCTCGCCAAACGAAGACGTGAAACTGCCTGTTACTGCTTCATTTTGTGAAATAATAGGAAGGTTTTTTGTTGCTGCTGTGGTTTAAAGGTATATTAAGAATACAATTTTATCAAAATAATACATTGTCTATATTTTTTTAAACTCATTTTTATAAATTAAAGTAACAAATCATAAGTACCTATGCAATTCAGCTAGAAAACTTGAAAATTACGTATATTTAGGTAAAGAAGGTTAAGGTAAAATGGATGGCTACGCTATTAGGAAATTATGATTATTATATAATACGCTATAAGGAAATTATGATTTTGGTAATATTCGCGAATGATAAACAAGAGGATCGGAAAAGTACGCTATTAGGAAATTTTGACACTGGAATTATTTATGAATGATAAAAAAGGAGAATGGGTAAAAGTTCGAGTGGGGAAAAATGCGAATGGAAAATTTGCTACGCGGAATTAACGATTTCGGGGAAGAGATCTAATCACTCGAAAATAAGCATTTCTCGCAATTATATCGTAAAGTAGAGGTTGGTTTGAAAGATATGCGTAACTGATGTTGGGTCTGATATTTTTTGGAACGTTAATATCCCGAAATATTTAGCTGGAATTTTGTTTATTATGAAGCAAGAATGTGGCAAAAATAATATTTCAATATTGCAAAGAAATTGCTGATTTACCATTTCGGCAGTTTTTTGTGCGTAGATAACTAAGGTATTGAATCTATAGAAAAAACAAAGCATTGTTCTCCAATTTTCAAAAAGTGCCTAGATTATGCGAAGTTTCAGCTCCATTTGTATAGTGAGTTTTCGTTTAGTCCGTTAGGTTACAATGTATGGTGGTATTTGAATAACAAAATTTAATAAAAAGTTTTAAACTTCTAAAAGTCAAATAACTACCTAACCATTACCTAACCTTATTTAAAATAAAAAAATAATATCATTCGAATATCATTTCAACAAAGGCATGGCTGAAAGAAAAAACAATATTTTTCACGTCCCTTTTTACAAAATTAGAAGGAAATGAGTGACACAATGCCTTTTCCAAGGTTAAACAGGTTAATCGAAATGGCGGTTTACGTTTATCAATGATCAAAATTAACAAACAATGACACGACATGGCACGCTCGATTGTTCGACCCATTTCCGCCTCATTTCTTTTTAGAGTTCAATGACTGTTCGAAATTCGAACACGAAATTCTTTGTTCCCTCGGAATATTGAAAATTCGAATTTTTTTAAACGTGTTTGTAAGTGACATTGATGTGTACAATTTTAATAGGTACCGTAGTAGCACTGTAAATATTGTATTGAATTTATTGAACCAAACAAGCGAAATTATTTGAGTTGTGAGTCGCGTAAAATGAGTCGTTTCGTGCAAAACTCTTGTTGCTACACGATGATTATCATTTCTGTTGAAAGTACGCATCTTCTCAGTACGAGTTGCTATGAAATTGTTAGTTTGGTACAAGAGATACCATAAAGGTTTAGAACGATTACTTATTTATTATGGTACATCCGACTTCAAATCACACTGTTTTAAAGCATGAAACTATAAATAAGTACGGAAGGAGTATCAGGAAAAAATAAAACGAAGCACTCCAATCAAGCAAGCATGCCAATCAATCAAATAGTATGCTGGCCATCGCCATTACGGCTTTATACACCAACTGATGAACCCCATTGTAAACAAACCAAAATAAATGGAAAACGCCGTCTTGTGTGGTCAGATGTTGCAAAAATCACAATAGGTTTGTCAATAAAAAACACCGGATCACATTTCCTAGGTAAATTTCTAATTTCACCAACTTATTTCTTTGATTTGACGCAAACTTATTATGAACAAAATTATCAAAATAGAAACAAAATCTAGCCAGTGCTGCCAACATGTAAACATGTAAATTTTCCGGTAAATGTGGGAGTATATTAAATAAGTTTCAATTCTCATATTTTATTGACTTTAAATTATGAATCAGGTAAATAGGCATTTATTTATCATTCTGGTAATAATATGTATTATTTGAAATATAATTATGATATTAAATTTCTGTTTGTAATATCAAAACAATAGCTTAGCTTTTGATAGACGAATTATTATAGTGTTTATTTAAGCTAACCTCCAAAATAGCTGAACCCATTTTAATAATAATTTTACTGACGCTACGCAGATAACATGTTATATCGAGATTATAGGTAGCCGCAGGGCATTACTAATAGTCAATATTTTTTCAGATTTCTAGGTGATGAAAATTTGAAGTTAAATTGAATTCGTATAGGTAATCACTGTAATCAGAGAATCTCACAATGAAAATAATTGGAATCCCACTTAATCTAGTATAGCATGCAGTGTGCATTAAGATTTTTCATTTATAAGAATTTGGGCAATTAAAATTAATAATATTTATGTATCCATAAATTTTTATTTCTTATTTATCAAACAATGAATAATGAGAATAATGTATATTTTTTCATTATTAGGAACGTTTAATTGATCTTCCTAGTAACAATCGTAATAATAATATATGGCTGCTTATTGCCACTTTTAAATAAGTAATTTTTATTTGATTTTTGGTTAGGCATTTCCATAGGAACAACGCATGCGAAGCATCAGGCAGAAAAAAGTCAGCCAGTTAATAGGCACAAAGAATAATTTATTCAAACTAAAATTAGACAGTGAACGGAGAGTTGGAATACACTGAGGGCTGATCAGATATTGTTGAAATTTCTTCGCTTAGCAAATACGTTACTATTTGAAATCCCTATCCCGGGAAAGTACAGTGTTCTGTTCTGTGCTTGTGGGATAATCAAATTCACTGCAGTTAGCACCATAAAGCGCTGGCGTAAATTGAAAATTATAAAAAGTAGGTCTAATAGACGATGACCGTGGCTAAAGCAGTACCTACGTAGATTTTTTATAATCTACATATTCATTTGTAAACAATTATTAGGAAGAATATTTATAAAAAATATGGGTAAATTTTTCTTCAGTTGGCATCTCGATATACAATGACACTCAATGTCATTCCGCCATTGTTAGGATTCAAGTTTGATTTGTCAGGATGCTATCCTTACTTTTCATAAATCCATGGTTTTAAGAATAAATTTATGGAGCCATATCGGGATTTTCACTACATAGTTAGAACAAAATCCCTTTCTGCTCTCGGTCTGTCTGTCCACAGTATGCTTTATATGAATAGATTCAAGAGGCAGGTTTGTAGAGGTATGTTTAATATGCAAAGCCCGGGGCAAGTCGCTTCTCTATTATACAATACATTAGTGATATATTTATAAATCGGAACATAACTGACGGAAATTCTTTTTTCGAAGTCTGTTAAAAACAATTATCAATTACTTATTTACAGCTGGTTCTATTTCTAGCTAGCATACGTGTCTACATCGTGTCTATTTGTTTTCTCTTATATTTTCTCTAGCTCTTCACCTATTCCAGTTTTAATTAGAGGCTCGTAAGCTGAACTTCATGACCGTAAACCCAAGAGACCACCCATGAGTCTAATATTCGACTCATAAAGGCCGGCCATGCGCGACCCGTCAATTAACTAGACAATACATACCTACACCATCTACGTACGTAAGTACGTACGTTACAGAGGTACAGTTATCATCATCAGTGAAAGACTAGTCTTAAAGTATACTTAATAAATAATACATAGATGAATTATTTTATTGTTCGTTTGGATTAATTAGATGCCGAAACTATGTAGATTCTGATTTATAAAATGATTTCACCTTTATAATACTACAGTATAAAAAATAGGTTATTGAATATTTTAAAAAACGTTAGGGATCCGTATGAGAACTTCTATAATGTAACCCAACGTGTATGTGTGTGTGTGTGGCTGTGTAAAAATACATAATCCAGTCATCAAATTAAAGATGTTTTGATCTGGTGAATTTGTTATGATTGTTAGGTGATTGTAAACGGCGCATATTTGTTTTTAAAGTGCAAATACAAATAAAAATGCGAAATAATAAAAGCGTTCTTAATCTGAATCTATAATATTAACATTATAGATTCGGATTAAGAACGCTTTGAAATACTATACCTCGTGTGTTCATAAGTTTTGAGACGAACTTATTTAATTAATTTAATAAGAAAGTAATTCATGCAACCTTTTTTTAAACTTTTAAAATTTTAAATTTCGAATGTTTTGAATCAGAAAATATATACATTTGAATATTTGTTTCATTCTCCGTGAAAATGGCGCCAACAAAAGATTTGCGTGCGACTGTAATTTCACTGTTTCAAGCAGGAAAAAAACCAATGCAAGTTTTTAGTGAAATCCAAAGTTTGGGATGTAGTCGGAACTTTGTGTATTATACCATAAAGAGGTACAAGGAGACCGGCTCTTTAGAAGACCGTGGAAGATGTGGCCGCCCGCGGTCTGTAAGGACGCCCGCCAACATCAAAGTAATCAGAGAGCGAATTCGTCGCAACCCTTGCCGGACTCAAAAGAAATTAGCTCTGCAGACCAACATTTCGCGAATATAGGTGAACAGGATACTTAAATATGATCTTAAACTAAAGGCGAAGGAAAGTGCATTATTTAAACGAGCGTCTTCGTAAATTGCGACTGGAACGATGTCGGAACCTATTGAAGAGACACGATCCAAAAAATATCCTGTTTACCGATTAAGAGATCTTCACGGTGGAAGAAAAGTTTAACCGGCAGAACAATAAGGTTTACGCCAGAAGTTCAAAGGACGTCCAGCCATCTGTACGCAATGTCCAGCGCACTCATCATCCAGCAAGTGTGATGGTTTGGTGGGGTGTTTCCTACGAGGGGGTCTCTTCGCTTCATTTTTGCCAGCAAGGCGTCAAGGTGAAGGCACAAAATTACCAAACCGACATATTGGAAGCGGTGGTTAAACCATTAAATGATACGCTATTCGCTGGAAAATACTGGGTTTTCCAACAGGACTCTTGCTCCCTCCTATAAAGCTAAGACTACCCAACGTTGGCTGGAGGCCAATTTGCCAGGCTTCATTCGGAGCGAAGATTGGCCCTCGTCAAGCCCTGACTTGAATCCTTTGGATTATTCTTTATGGACGGAATTGAAGCTGAGGGCATGCAGAAAGTCTCACCCAAACCTGGATTTTCTCAAGCGAGCCCTTATTAAAGAATCGAAACGGATTCGCATTGAAAAGATTCGTGCCGCCATAGATGAATGGCGCACGCGTTTGAAGGCCTGCATTGAATGCAAAGGCGGCCATTTTGAATGATTTATTTTTAAATACAGATCTAGATGTCAGTAGTTTTAATTTTAATATCCTATAAATGAATACTCAGCTTAGCTCCAAAAATATTTAAGTTTTACTGTGTCTCAAGACTTATGAACACACGAGGTAAATATTAATTGACTTTCGTTTCTGACTGTACATAATTATACTCATATTTCGTAGCCAAGTCATTTTTATTTATTAAATCCAATATTGATAACAACAGCAGGCAACAATAGAGATATGGATCTGTTGAGCTACCTGTACATTGTTTGCAACAGTATGCAGTAAGCTTAATAGTTTCAATTATCAATACTAGTTATAATTTG
The DNA here is from genome assembly GCA_963931895.1 of Eupithecia pulchellata. Taxonomy (NCBI): domain Eukaryota; kingdom Metazoa; phylum Arthropoda; class Insecta; order Lepidoptera; family Geometridae; genus Eupithecia; species Eupithecia pulchellata. The sequence continues at coordinate 1,342,916 of OZ007536.1, read as the reverse complement.
GTTCTGTTATTTAATTGCTTTCTTTGTTAATAAACAATGGGCAAATTTTAATTTTTTTTTTATATGGATCAGTTAAGCTACCTGTAGTTTGTTCGCAACAGTCTGCAGTTAGCTCAATTGTTTCAATTGTAAATACTAGTTTTTTATTTAATTAGATCATTGTAATTTTATTTGTTAATAAAGGCTTTTTGCCCTGAAAAAAAAAAAAAAAAAAAATAAACAATGGTCTCAATTTGCACAATGCAAATGAGCATTGTTGAAGTTTTAGATTTTCTTTTTAGGTGTTACCCTATTAGTTATTAACAAAGAAAACAATTAATATTCAAACTTGGCAGAATTTGCACTAATATCGATTCAAATATATATTGTAATGGATAAAATACTGACAAATATTTCTTACATACTCGACGTCAATAAGAAAATTTCGTAGATTATTGGTGTTAGCTCACGGTATTTACGGCTTAAAATTTTTTGGTTATTTCGCACATTTTACCTAAATTGAAAATTGTTTGAGGATAGATTTATATACAACAAACATATAGTAAGCTGTAGGTATAACTTGAATATTATATTATGTACCTACATGCCCAAAAATTGTGCTTCGGTAGTAAATTTGATAAATTGACAGGTTTGAGAGGTTTTAAAACCAGACGCAATGAATGGATTGTAAATTCCTCAAAAATTAAACATCCTATATCACTACGTAACGTAGTTTAAGTACGGAATAACATACTAAAACGGTAAGTCTAAAAGATTTAGTTCATCATTTTTTCCAGATACGCCACCAAATCTCATTAAATAAATAAATAAGTAATCTACACAGGACAATCTACACAATCATCATCTAGCCCCAGGCTGTGTTATGATGGCCTATATACTTAATACAGAAGGTATATATATATTTGTTATTCTACATAGAAAACCACCGAAACAAATATCCGCAGATCGCACACACATTTATCCACACACATTTATCACGAGGCGGGAACTGAACCCACAGCTGGACCTTCGCCCACCACACCGTAGAGGACGTCGATAAAAAGGTAGCTATTTCCTATCTAGCTATTATCAGATGTCTTTTACTATATTTTTGAACGCAAAATAAAAAGGGACACAAAATGCTTTCTATAAATAACTTCCCCTTAAAATAAAGTGATAATAACAAAGCAATTTCGTGTAATAAAGGAAGTAAAACAAAGGGTGGCTCGTTTTTTTCCGAGAGTTATTAAATCCCTACAGTATCCAACATCTTAATTGAGATTTAAATTTTAATGAGTTTTTAGTATTTTTCATTTTAAAAGCGGGTTAATTGATTACTTGCACATTGCTATTTCGTTCGGGATTTTAAACGCTCTTTCGCTAATTACCTTCTTACTTAAACAAGAGCTCGTTACTTACAGCATTTAACGACCATGCAATGTTTTATGCAATAAAAATATTATTTATCATTTAATTTAATTCAGATTTTTATGACCTTATTTCTTTAGACAAAATAATCATAAGATAAGTAAAAATTTCGTCCAATAAATTTGTTTCGTTCCAATAATAATAAAATATAACCAACGTACATAAAAAGTAGAAAAGGAGATGCGACTGCAACTAATATTGCTTAGGCTGCTTATTTATTGAGGTACTTTCAGTTACTTTTATATTAAAACTTAAATCTACATAAACGCAGCGAGATTTGAGCCACAGCAGTTTTTATCGACCTAAATAAATATAGCAATATTTTTATTCCAGTCTACAAGCCAAGCTTTCGCATTTGACTCCATATTTCACAAATTTTCCATCCCCAGTAGAAATTAAAATTCAATGTTAAATTTTGTGAGCCAAAACTTCAATCTGTGTGTGGCAGAATTTACAATAGAACAGACGGTGGTATCACATACATTCCTGGAATACGGTAATATTGGTTGTTGGGGATAGAATATGTTCGATTTTGTTATAATTTGACGGTAGACTTACACCGCCGTGCCTACAGCATCAAGAACCGTCTTCAGCGATTGGTGGAGAAATTTTATCTCAAAGCGTTGAGCTAAGTGTTCAAGATTTACAAAGTATGAAATAATAATAGTGCCCTGAGCTGAGTGTTGTGTGTGAGTCCCAAACATCGCCATCTCGGTGTTCAATTTATATTATACCTATTATTATAACTTACTTTATTTGCGTACGTAAAAGAATTCAAATAACTCCCTCTGTATAGTACCTACCTCTCCTCAAATTCTGTATATTTCTAACAAAAACAATTAAGCCGAACATTTCACCCTTGGCTTTAATTGCGAGCCGCGTTGCAAGCAGTCAGTAATCAGTATAAAGTCAATGCACCAGTCTGTTACCATAAAGGACTCTACACACCAAAGTCGCCGGCCTGGCTCCTTAGCCGCCGACACAACCCGGCTTAGTCGGTGGCTTCTAATTTGACCAAACATAGTCGGGGCTCTCGATATTTTTAGTTATTTATTTAAAGAACAGAAACATCATATAAATTATTACTATATCTTATACAATCAATAGGGTAAATAATGTTACATTATTATGACAATTTATTGTTTACATAAGTACCTAACTGTTGTTTTATTCATCCGAAATGTCGCCTCAAAAGCACACTTCTATTCCAACGCGCATTATATTTGGTATAGAATGATTATTGAATAATAATTTATTGAAATGCCTGTATTACACAAATATATATGACATAAATGAATTTTATATTAACTATACTATAAATGACTTTATATATGAGATGAAAATGATAATTTTCTTATTGTATAATGGATTTATTATTGAATTATTGCATGCACCCAAATTAGTATATATACCACCATAATATGGTATAGGAAATATATATTGGAATAATATATTATATTATTCCAATATATATTTCCTATATTTATTTATATATTTTCTTATCAGCGTGCTATATAAGAACGCGCGTGCTTCAAAACGGTCAATGTATACTCGCTCTTAGAGGCAGACGTTGCGGCGACAAAATAAATGAAATCCGAGAGAGGATAGTGAACTCCAACAAAGTTGCAGGCGATGGAAAGTTGCACGGCGGTGGTGAAAAGGCGCTAGTAAAGGTGACATTGATGCCCACTGCAACTGCGCTCTTTGCATTATAACTTCCACCTTTACTTTTCCTTTTGTATGATGGCAACATATTTTTGTCACAAGTATAAAAAAACCACAATGTTATATGGATTTACAAATTTAAATAATATTTTTGGCATGTTCCCAAAAAGAACTGTAAAATGGATTTCTTGCCTTTTAGATAGCTTTTATTACCAAATAAAATTACAATTATCTAACGAAATTAGAGCTAGTATTTACAATTGTAACAATTGAGTTAACTGCGGACTGATGCAAACAAACTACAGATAGCTCAACTGATCTATATCAATAACAATTGGAATTGTAAACAAGATGCTGGCTGCATTGCCTCGCTGTATTGCAATCTTAATGCGCTGCGCCAATATTTTAGATTCCTTCCAAATATTTATTGTTAACATGTATTACGAGTGTGAACAAAAAACAGAAACATTGCAGAAAACAAAACTTGTACCTACATGTATATACCGTACTGAAACGAGGGGTTAGATCCTACCGCCATCAAAACAAAATAGGTTTAAATTAAACCCACTAGGTACTTTCTACTCACTACATCTGTTTATTATGGAGGGTAATTAACTACCCGCCCACCAACTAAAACTAGATGACTGGAATACTTAGAGCATCCTGAGCTAATAAAGTTCATAATAGCCAAGGTACCTACGGCCAGCCTTATCTAAATGCAAGCCAAACTTAATGTTCAATGTTTGTAAACAAATCACGACACAAATAATCGAAAGTCGCTTGGCGATTTCGATGGCTTTCTTATTATAATTATAAGCACTGTATAGTAAAGGAAGGATCTTAAGTCGAGAAGTAACGTTAACTGCTTATAAACAGACGCAAAACAACAAGAGTAGGTAATATATTAAGTAGGTATGGTTTGCAAACATTTCACGTCGTATTTGGCTGGAGTATAGGCCCTGTCCGACTGATATGGATCTATGCCCGGGCTAGTTAATACTCCATTAGCTCCCGGGAGACTACACTGTTGGCTCATTTGCACGAAAGCCGCCGGTTTACAAGATGCTTTTGTTTTCCACTGCTTAATAACTATAACCCGGCTAAACTAGGTTAGGTGTTAAGTTAGAGATGGGCCTGAAATTATAATCTAGGTTAATAAGTACGACATGGAGTCTTGATGTTATATATGTATTTTTGCTGTTAATTATATTGTTTGGACACTAGGCCCCGTCCGGTCTTTATTTGCTGTTTGCATGCAAGGCTATGAAGTTCCTTGTTAACAGGTGAGTGAATGAACACTGAATAAGCGCCATAGATGGCATTATTCAACAATTGGGGGTTATTTCCCATAATCCACACGCTGGGCATGTGGGTTGGGGATCACAGTTCGGGGAGTTGTTCTGTAGAGAACGCTGTTGCCCGCCCCCCGGTTTGTTTCCCTAGTCGCCTTTTACGACACCCACGGGAAGAGTTGGGCCGGGAATTTTATGCCGCCACCTCACGGCAATGAGCTAGTCTATACTAATATTGTTAGTATCCTAAATTCACATAGGCTATAGAATATTTTCAAAAAAGTTAGGGACCCGTATGAAAACTAAATTTTTTGTTAAATACCCGTGCGAAGCCGGGGCGGACCGCTAGTTTCTTATAAACAAAAGTATTGGGATTCGCAATACCTTTAAGGATCTTAAGGACAATCTGTAAAAATAATACGGCTTCTCATTTGTTATTATTTTATCCTAATGGACCTGCCATAAGAAATTCTACTTTTAAGGCTGATATTGGACTGAAGAGCAACAAAAACTTTTCTTTTCCCTCGCCCACAGCATTTTTGCGAATTATGGAACTTTCCTCATTCTCACAGCGATACATTTGCGGTGTTAGAAAACTCAGAGAATCGGTTTTGATAACTTAGTTTCGGAAACTCATTCAATGGACTTTTTATCAAGCAAAAATCACTCGAGATTTACCCATCGTTACAAAGTTTTACGCAAGGCTCGCCAGGTTAACATAGCTATATATATAAAAAACATTTATTTTGCCAGAGTGTATGTATGTACAATAATTCTTTATAATATCCGTGCTGTTCGTCTATCCGTATTCAATAAAGTTGAAATATCTGATTATTAGTTACGAAAACATTCTGTCAAAAGTTAACACAAAATAATAAGAATTCTACGATGGGGTAAAACGGATGGTATCGATGTTTTGGCGAGTCTCATATTTACGATCTTTAATTCAATACTGCTACTATGTTTTTCTAATTTAATATTGTATTAATAATGATTTTGAGTATTACTTTTATTTTTTATTTACTTATGCAATGTATTGATATTAGTTATTATAAATTTTCTTGAAAATGTCGAGAATAGACGACGCCTTACTTCGTCGGAATTCAGTTCAATACAATGTGTGTGTTGGAAACCTTCGAAATAATCCGATGTAATAATTGTTCCTCGAAGTACAATAAAATTGTTACAGGACCATCCTATATACAAAAAATCACAATAAACCTATGGTAAAAAAAATATTCCAACTATTAACACAAAAACAGTAAAAACTGTGGTTTTTTTCATCTTAGCCAAGTGGCCACCTACAATCGTTCAAATTTCACAAGCAAAAAATATTACATATTAATGTTGTATGCATTATATCAACGGCTGTTGCAAATTATCTTTTCTTTCTTCCTGATATACAAATAGAAAATTATTTTACAACCTAGATAGTTATTTAACGACTTAACTTTGGATTGGGAAATCGGCCCTAAATAGTGTAGGGAATTTGATAAATTACTATTATGTAAGTTAGAGCCAGGAGAAAGTACTGAAGGGAGAAAAGTAAGGGAAGTTGCACCATTACGCCCACAAGCACTAAATTTATAAACATTCTGTTACAACTGTGCAATTTAAAACAAAGCTTACCCATAACGAAAATAAACAGAGGGCTTTTAAAAATCGCTTGGCTTGATAGATTACCCGTTGGCATCACGAGTTCACGCCCAAATGAATAAATCTCCCACATATGGCCTCCTGACATGACAACGCCAATGTGTTTGGCATCCGATGTTAGGGCAGCCGTGTCGATAAAATGCATCCCATTATGGTCCACTTGTGCTATGCTGAGCCATTATTATGAAACCACTGACCAGAAAATTGCAAAATATCGAATAACATTTTGGCTATTTTACGTTACAAATAACAGATCGCTATTAAAACAAAACAAAATTCGATAGCAATTGATTTGGAAATATTTACTCGGATACATAATTTTCCAATATAAATATTGGCTATAGGTGTTCAAATAAAACTTTATCTGTAGTTTTAATTGAGATTGTTTATTAGGTTTGTATAAACATATAAATAAATTGTCTTACTCGTTGCTATGTATTGTTTCCATAATGTTAGTTGTACACAACTTTTGTGTTTTTTTTACACACGTAGGTATAAGTAAATATATCAGTATCTATACTTACGAAATTTTAATTATGGTGCATGTACGAGTTTATCTTTTTCGGAATAGTCTGAACGCACTCAGCGTTCAGACTATTCCGAAAAAGATAAACTTCATTCATCACACTAATATTTTAAATGCGTAAGTTTTGATATTTATATTGACGGATGTATAATTTATACCTACATCAATAAATCAGTTCCGCCAAAAGTACAAATCGGAGCGTGCTGAAATATTTTATAGGTGTAGCCATGAAACTATGAATAAGTACGGAAGGAGTCTCAGAACAAAATAAAACGAAGCACTCGATAATCTGAAAGTAATTTATGTCTATCACTCAAATAGTATGTCGTTCATCGCCATCACGGCTTTAGACACCAACTGATTAACCCCATTGATGGGTGTAGCTATGAGCTTGGGGTCAAACATAGGCGTTTTCCCATAGGATAGAAAAGCTCTATCGACCGGTTCCTGAGATCTCTACCAAATTAGGTGCAAAAAAGCGCACTTTCATGTTTTATTTCTTCGCAAACCTTGTTCTCAATCGTGTTTATCATAATTATGGAACAAAACAAAAAATTATATAATTCTTGTTTTTACCACGGAGATCCCGTAAGTAGGTACTGTTGTCGTCTAGTACGCATAACACAATCTCTGCTTACATCGCTTGGGGCAAGATGATGCGTTATAGATAGCTCTGTAGATTGTCTAACGCTTCGTCTCTAAACAAAGCACAAAACGCTTCCTGCATCGATACAATAACTGCAGCATCTAACAATTCGCGCATTGTATTACTCGCATGAGCACGAGCATTTGTATAGACTATACACGCAGTGCTACGCTAGCGCATAAAAGCCTGGGGGTGCAATCAGTTCACACTATTGCTACCCCACCACTGAGCGTGTTGATAAGCGGTAGCGGATGGAGAACTCTATGGTTATCAATATAAGACCTTTTTGATTAATATAGTTTTAAGACTCGGAGTAAAAAAAATAATACGGACGGTATTCAAAATAGGGGCTCGATGATAGGTAGAGAGATAAGACGGCATGTAACATGAAAACTACAATTTATCATTATAAAATTAGTCTAGACTATAATTCAGGTTTCTTTACAGCAATATGAAAAAAACATTGTTTTTCATATTTTATTGAAAATAATTTAACAGCCGTTGCTCAGATTTTAGATTTCATCCGATACGGTGCCACATCCAGCTGGGCCTTCAATAAATCCTTAGTCTCTCAACAGAGAAACCAATTCGCTTTCTCACTGTTTAGCTATTTAACTTTTCAAACAAACCTATGTACTACAAGATTTACTAAGATGGCTTTACCAGTTGGCCGTATCATTTCGCTGTCGCATCCGCCAAAGGTATATTCTAACACGGAACTCTTAAGAAACGTACGTTATAGCACAGAATAACTATACTTATAGACATTTTAGGTATAGAGGGCAAATAAAAAAATTATTACCTACTATTTTTTTATTATCTGCAAAATAGAATAGCTAAAAGGAAATTAGAGAATCATGGCTACATCATACATCCAAGCAAGTTATAGGATATGATAGTATAATCTACTTGATCGTAAATCCATCTTGGAGATTGGGGTTTTGTTGTTTGGGGCTTTGCATTTGCATGGACCGTATGTCTTAGAAGTACTTACAGGAAACTCGCGGTAAAATGGTTATGTAATCATCGTTTGTAAGACATATACAACACTTACATGCTATAGGTACATATTATTACAAAATTATATTATATTTATTAATATTAAGCTATGTGTAGCCTTGAAATCCAGGTTTACAGATTCTAAAGATAAACAAGGTTCAGGTCTTAGCTATTGAAGTAGTATTATTCTATTAATAGTAATTTTACAAAAAAAAATGCCCATGCTAGTGTCCAGCCGGTACTCGCTAGTAATCGAATATTTCTTCTAGTTATCATACTAATCATAAAATATACTTGCTAAAAATAACTTGACTGCTTTGCTATGCAATAAATGTCTGGATTATTCTGCCAGTGTCCAGTTCATGAAAATTTCATAGTCATGGACATGTCATGGAGGAGTTATTTTCAATAATAACATAAGCGGGTAATTTTTAAATCATCAATCAGATTTTTACCTTGAATACCTGCAAATAACTATAAAATTTAAATACCTTAACATTTAAAATTAAAAACTTTATATTTCGCCTAACTATAAATATGACAATTCATAAAGTTTTTTCAGATATAAGTAGGTATTGACACTTGAAACCCAGGAAAGCGGGTTAACAATTTCGTAATTCGGGACCTTCTGCTAAGATTTCCCTGCGGGCGCGGCTGAGGAATGAACGATGTGCGAAATGAAAGTAGATCCCGTTGAAGCCGATAAAGCTAAATTCATCCTAGACAAATGCAAATACTAAGTCGCTACAGCTCGATAGAATTTCTATTAATACTTAGGTATAATAAATATGAAAGTTTGGATGATTGGGTGTTGTGAGTAGTTCACGTCAAACTACTTTTTTTTTTTTTTTTTTTTTTGTTTATTGCGATGCACAAAACATAAAATAATCACAAAATACACAAAATTTAAATGTTTTAGATCTAAAGCTTGATTATTTTACAACTTATGTGCATACAGAGAATCCATATGAACTAGTAGAACATGTAGAGCAAACAACTGAAAATATTAATGTAACAATAATTTTAAGCAAATACCTATTACCTAATTATTAATTAAGTACTAAACATACAATTAGGAACTTAAGTTAAGTAATTTTAGAGTTCTAGTAAACTGGCTCAATTTAGGAACAAAAATGTCAAGCACAGTGTTATCATTAGCTAAACTGTTGTACTGACGGGCCATTCTGGTCAAGGGGTTGTAAAATGAAATATTGTTTTTATATGTCAACAAAGCGAAGAGGTTGGTTGAGTTGGACCTGCGCGCACTAAATCGAGTATTAAAACATATCGCTGATAACAGCTTGGGGGAATCAATAATTGCATGTATAATTTTATATAAATAGATTAGATCAAAACGAATACGCCTGGTTTCCAAAGACTGAACATTAAATTTAGACAATCTATCTTCGTAATTCATGCCAGAACGACCTGGATGCGTTCTAAAGCATAATAGACGTAGGCATTTTCTTTGCACTCTTTCAATTTCGTGAATGTGAACCTTATAGTTAGGAGACCATATAGGGCTACCGTATTCGAGAACACTTCTTACAAGGGCAAAGAAAAGGTAAAGTAGACTATGGGGCTTTTTAAAACCTTTAGTTGATCTGAAGACAAACCCTAACAGTTTATTAGCTTTAGAAATAATGTGTTGGTAATGCGGCCGAAAAGAAAGCTTATCATCAAAGTAAATTCCCAGGTCTTTGGCTACTCGTGAACGATTCAAAATATGGCCGTTAATGTGGTAATCGTAAATAATCTTATTATATTTATTCGTGAACGATATGGATCGAGATACTACTGAACGGATCGAGCAGAAATTTTGTAAATACTCAGATTTGACTCTAGGGCTTTTTTCAGATTAATCAGTTTCGATAAACTACAAAAGATAACCTTTGTATGTGAATGTTTTTAAAGAAACAACGTGCCTCTGTTGAAGAAATCTGAAGGATCAGCAAATCAGTTGTATAAAAGTGTTAACTATTTTTACGTTGGTAGATATGTAACGCTTACCGTTGAAACTATAATAATATGTACCTACTACTTGATAAGCGAATAAAGGCTTTTTTATTTCATTTTTAGGTATAATAAGAAAATTATTATTTCGCAAGCATTTTCGAGTTTGACATAAAAGTCGACCTACCCCGGTGCAAACAAGACTTATTATCATAAAACGATGATCAATAACAATTTTCAATCAGCCATAATTTAACAGAATCTTCTGGTAGCGGAAATTGGATACAGAACTCCATTATCATCAATAAAACTCCCGAAGGCCCCCAAATACTCCAAAGGATCAATATCCCAGGGTTGATTTCCTCTGCATTAATTTTATTAGAAACCATTTTTGAAATTAATTCAACAATCTCAAGTGAATTGCGTAAGGAATGCTTAAAATTAATTGCCTAAATGTTTGGTAAATATTTTGGAGCGAGAGTGGGTAGTGGCTGAAACCGCCCTCGGGTGGAAATGGAATAAATTTACTTCAGGCTAATGTATACTTGTTGCTGGAACTTCTGGAAAGTTTGAATGGTGTTTGAATGAATTGAAATATAAATAACATTAGGAAATTTCCAGGATTTCCAATTTAAGGCGCATACAGTAGCTGATTGCTCCTCTTTGGAGGCTTTCTCCTCCTGGAGTAGTCAATTTTATGGGCTGAAAAAAATATATGTTATACATTGACCTTTTATCTGTAAAGTGAACGTACAAAAATGTTCTACGTGCTCGTTTACCTGGTGAAAAAAAATCACAAAGTGGAGCTGTTTCTGACTGAAAAAGTGTATCTACTTCTAAACTACTTAGAATTTTATACTTTTTTTTTCACCATCATGTCGGCAAAGACTTTATCTTCAAACTGAACGTATGATTTTGTGATACGACGGTTTTTCACATAGAAAATCATTATTTTAAATTTTTGCGTATGATTAGTGGGCGGTAACCTTTGAAGGTAGTCTGCGCGGGCGACGGGCGGCAGTGAAACCCTGACTGTCGTACGGGGAGGTTGTGTTCGTCTGCCTCGCGCTCTAGGTGAGCGCGAGGCGTACTTTTGCTTTTTTACTATAATGCTATATTGATGCACATAGACGCTTTATTTATTATTCAAAGTTATCCGCGCATGGACGCTTTATTTGGTGTAAGACAGTTTGTAAAATATTGAAAATTCCGAAGATCAGTAAGCTGAAGAAAGCCAGAGCTCTGAAAGCTCGTTATTTTAGAAAATTTATGCTATTGTAACTACCTATTAACAATCTTATGTAGATTTTACATATTTGTATATTTATTTTAGGAGATCGGGTAGGTACTAAACTAGGTAGGAACAAATGAACGACAATGTAAGTAAATACTCCTTAGACCTACCCATTTATTTGTTTTATTACTGATCTTACATTATTATTTATTTATATATTTACAGTGACCGGACAAGTTGAAACTGGAGTGAAAATGTTTTGCTACAGGTAAAACATCCATTACGCTTAGGTAGGTAGTTAATATTAGGTAGGTAGCTATGATGTATTATGCGACGAAATAAAATATGTACGTACGGCATTCTTCCTAACGCGGTTCATGATCGTCTTCAGAATTCTAGTATGGCTGCAACAGTTCTATGACTCTCCGAAGTGAAGCACTAGGTAGGTACACCCCCACCTTACTTACTGTTATGAAATGGGAATGGGATTCAAAATGTAAAGGAGACTGGGTAAAAATGGTACATAGCCTTTTTTCATCTCCTAGAGCTCGGATATTTTTAAACTTACGCGATCTGAACTCATAATTATTATTACTATTTTAACGGGTAGGTATTTATCGTGTTTTTACGGGTATTTTTTATTTACGAGTATTTTTTACGGGTTTTCTTCGCGACGGCCACCCTTTGTACTTGTACATAATTATCTAGAATTCTAGATAAACAAGTACGACAATTGCGAGTGTAACTCGCGCGCCGAGGGTTTTGAACTTTTGTCGTTTAGGTTGTTACGTTTATTGACGACCTCTTGGCGCGGTGGGCTTACAACGCAGGAGGTTGCGGTTACTACAGAGATCAGTGGGTAGGTATTATATTTTTTTTTTATTTATTTTATGTTATTCCTGTAAAATATAGATTTACAATGTGTCTGGTCACCAGTGTCGGAGACTTTGGGGGGGGGGGGGGGTGAAATACGGTAAATTTTATCGACAAATCACTATTCCTATTTTTTTTCTACCTCCATGACAAAATGGCAGCCATTTTGTTTTCTTTTGCCTCGAAGCACGGGTGCTTATACTGATTTAGCTATAGCAACCCATGTAGAGGTCCTAGGAAGACGATAGAGGGCTTATTTGATAGACAATAATGTGGACAATAAAGCAACAATAACATTGTTTCCATTTCCATTTTATAATAGAGGAAAAAAGAATTTATGAAACCTAAAAAAAGATTTTTTGAAAAAAAAATTTTGAATTACATTAGCTTTTTCATAGAATCCAAACTGTCAAGCTACATGTTTTTTGTTTTTGAACGATAGTAAATACTGTGTGCTTCAAAATAAGTCTTGTATCTTAGCTATAAGTAAGATAGTTTAGAAGTTTATTCAAAAAATATTTTTAAAAAAATCTTTTTTTTTTGTTTTGTAAATTCTTTTTTCCTCCTCTACTATAAAATGGAAATGGAAATAATGTTATCATTGCTTTATTGTCCACATTATTGGCTATCAAATGAACCCTCTATCGTCTTCCTAGGACCTCTACATGGGTAGCTATAGCTAAATCAGTACAAGCACAAGCACCCGTGCTTCGAGGCAAAAGAAAACAAAATGACTGCCATTTTACAATGGAGGTAGAAAAAAGATAGGAATAGTGATTTTTCGATAAAATTTACCGTAGTTCACCCCCCCCCCCCCCAAAGTCTCCGAAACCGGTGACCAGACACATTGTATATTTATCTACAAACGCTTTGTACATTTTATATCGATCACTCTGCAATCTTCGGAGATAGGGGGGGGGGGGGATGGCCAATTTTTCGACCTTAATCAAAATATTTCGAAAAGTATAAAACCTTTTGAAATTTCAAAAACTGTTTTGGAATGTGCAAATTGATACCCCACCCCACTCAACGGGGGTAGTCTCCGCTTTAGAAATCCCCCCCCCCCCTTTTTGACCATAATTTTTAAAAGTAGTTATGTTAACAGACTTCTCTGGTAGTCACCACTTTAGAAATTTTTCCCGCCCTTTTTTGACCATATTTCAAAAAGTATTATTTTTACAGACTTCTTTATATTTTTCCTGTAAAATATAGATCCATATCTTCAAATACTTGGTACATTTTACATCGATCGCTCTGCAATCTTCGGAGATAGGTGGGGGGGGGGGAGGGGGAATGGTAATTTTTTCGACCTTTTTCTCAAAAAGTATAAAATTTATCAAAATTTCCAAAAAGAAATGTACAAATCAGTACCTTTCATTTCATACTACCTTAATTTCTGTAGGTCCCATTTAAAATTTCGATTTCAAAATTTGTACTGAAAATCTTCATATTAATTTTTTATTTATTTTTCTATAAATCTGTGCGGGCGCACTAAATGTATTATTATTTCAAATTTCAAGTCAATAGCTACAGTAGTTTCTAAAATATTATGGATTCAAAACACAAAACAGAATCAAAGTCATAAGGATCCCTGGACCAAGAGACAAAATTTATATATCGTAGATTTTTTTTCTTTTGTTTTCTTTCTGCTGGTTTTTAGGGTTTTGACCTCGGTTTCAAACCCCTAAAAAACAGCAGAAAGAAAATAAAAGAAAAAAAATCTACTATATAAAAGTAAATTTGTCTCTTGGTCCAGGATGCCCTTTCTCCTCTTGCTTAGAAATTTACTGTTTTATCAAATCTTTACATCCGATTTCTGGCATCATTTCTTTGAATAGGTGTAAAAACCTATATGTAAATACCATGTAATGGTAATTTTTTTCTCTTGGTCCATTATGACCTTTTTCCTTTAGCTCAGAGATTTATTGTTTCAAATTATTCCACCCGTAAACCCACCTATCATTGATATCCTACAAACATTGAAAATTAGAGAAGCTTGTATGAATGTTTGTTACCATGTACCTAACTACTAAACTGATTTGCATAAAACTTTCGAATGATTGGAATATAGGCTAGTTTAGAAGGAAATTACCTACAACGCGAACGCCCCGCGCCGCGCGGGTAGTAACAAGAGGCGGTAAGGCGGTAACATACATACCTACTTATTACTTACCTAAAGTACCGAGTTCTCAGACCAAGAACAAATACTTGCAGAATTTTAAAGACAAAGATACATTTATTTAGCTTCACAAGAACAGCACAGACATAAATAAAGATAGACAATTTGTAAAAAAATATCCCGCAGTGGGAATTGAACCCGCAATTATCGCGTGTCAGCCGGCTTGGTTTACCACGCGGCCATGAAGGATTTCTACTTATCTTTTGCGGCTTACGCGCGAAATCTATTTCATTTTCTTGGCTATGCGATGCGGCGCCGGCGGCGGCGGGGGGCGCGCGGAAGGGTGCGGGCCGAAACCATAGCCCCGCCCAAATTGCTCAAGGTCATTCGCTCCTGTATGCGCCTTAAGGCTTGATTCAGGAATGTTTTTTCTTTCATCGGAAACATTTTATCATTAATGGTATCTATATTTTATATTTTTAAACTTACGCGATCTGGTCACATACACACTCTCGTGGTCACGGGATGACCCATCATCTCATGTCAGTGTGTAAACCTGTTGAAACGTCGCGAAAAATAGGTAAATAACACGATAAATACCCGTTAAAATAGTACTAATAATAATACATAGTAACTTCCAAAAAAAATATTTTGTCTATTCGCACACTTCTAAAGCTAAGCTGAATTACAGGGTTTAATAAGTTTCCAAACAATTTGTTTCAAAGTCATCTCGGGTGCTCCTCTGGCCGACGAACTAAGGTGAGTTTCAAACCTGGCCCGCTGCCAATGTTTGTAAGATGTTCTCTCGACACTAGCGCACTGTATATCTAGACAACAGTACCGCAACCTAACTCCTTCACACTTGCCACAAGTTCCGAAACGCTTATTTAGTGCAAGATTTTGTTTTGTCGCCAAACCAAGACCTGTCCATATTTATATTCTCTATTTATAATGACAATTGAAACGCCACAGTTTATGGAATGAACCATGTCCACTTTCACACAATCAATCACTCTCATATTCGGTCTTTCTTTCCCTTTATTTATCCAAATTCAGAAGTAAAATAATAATAATTTTAACATTATGTTATCATTCATTCACAGACATAATTCGGTGACAGTTTTGCATTAGCTATCAATAAAAAAGTATTACTATTATTTCATTTAATAGAACTAAATACCTTTTTTAAATTTGATAACTACGAGGTAATTATTTGCTTAACTGCCCAACCGCCAAGCAAAGTGCAATAAAGACAAGAATCAGCTGAGTGAGTGCAAATGGACTGCTTTTAATTTCCCAGCTTTATTATTATTTTGATATCTTCCTTTTATTAATGTATACCATTTATACTGGTAGGAACTTAGGAACTTAATTCATACTGGGTTTCTTATAATGCCAAAAATCGTCTACTGGACAGTGTGAAAAGTTAAAACTTTTAAAACTATCATGGTTATTAACACTAAAGTCATTTATAACGGGATATTTACCATGATTAGAGTTTTGAGTTGAGAGTTTAGAGTTTTGAGAAAACTCAAAACTCTAATCATGGTAAATATCCCGTTATAAATGACTTTAGTGTGAAAAGTTGTGATACTGATACAGCTGTACTATGTTTGCAAAACCAGCACTCTTTAGGAAACCGATAAACTTCCACAAAACTGTTTTTTGCCTTTGTGCTTGTTACAGTGCCTTGCCTCCCATGCTGAAGTTCTCTAAAAACTTCCAAAAACTAGCGAGTGGTTTAGAAAAGTTTAGTTTTCTTAGAAGAGACGTATAAGTTGTCTTTTTTTGGGACTTGGCTATAAAAAGACAATGTATGTACACTTTTATTTTTCTGAAGACAAGTAGACATTGCCCTACTGATAACCTTCACTACTCAAGGTCCTAGGTAAGGTTCCAAGGTACTCGTCTCATGAGACGTAGAATTCTGTTGATAATTCTCTATCAAACCCGATTATAAAAATACCCTGGTTCTCTTTTATAAAAACCACACAATTCCCACATAAGTTGTCAAAATTTGTCCTTGTACCGAATATTGTTTGCTCTACATTTGAAGAACCGGATTAATATCCTCGAGAAAAATACTCTAGTTCCTCTATGAACGATTCAATATGTTTTATACTCGCGCACTTCCAAGTCTATTTCCCTTTGCTGGAGTTTACGGCTCAACAGGGACGTAAACAGAAAATCGAGATATAACGTGTGTAATCCGTGCGCGATCAGAATTGGATGGCACCTTATCAAAGTAAATATATTGCGAATCCCTTATATAATAATACACTCGAGAGCAATGAATCCGGGTCACTCAAAGAAAAAAAAATCTCGGAAAGTAACCCTTAGTTGCATTAACCTAGCATTCTTACTTTCCGAGATTTTTTTTTCTTTGAGTGACCCGGATTCATTGCTCTCGAGAGATTTTTTTTTCTTTGAGTGACCCGGATTCATTGCTCTCGAGTGTATTATAACACAGTTCCATCGGGATGTCTGTCTGACGCTCTGTTTTAACACTCCAATATATCTACGCAATCGATACCATACAATACACTTTATTGCACACAAAAGAAGAAAAATATACAAAAATATATTTTTTTAACAAAGTTGCACAATGGGCTGTCTTATCGCTAAGAGCAATCTCATCCAGGCAACCTTGGTATGTACAAGAAGCATTTGAACTTGAAGACGGATCTACTGTTTTGTTTTGTTTTTTTTTTGTGGAAATTGGTACTCTAATCGATGTATTAGAGCACACCAATTGGCCGAAACGAAACCGGAAATTTATTTTGGAGTCCTAAAATAGGCCTTATATTACCTTTTCACATCTGTGATATAGATGTCAATATATTATATATAATTTATTTATATAAATTATTTATTTCAGGCAACATAAGAAAAGTTATGGATGGTAAAATACTTATTCTAGTGCCCATATCAACAAATACCTTACAGACTAAAATACATAAGTGTACAAAATAATAAGTGTTAATAACTAAACAATACATTACATCTAAACAGGTGAACGGATATTGGCAGGAAGGAAGAAGATCCCAGTAGGGCAAGCACGGGCTTTCTTGTCTAAGGTAGAATATAGAAAAATTACGTCACTTTGTCATCGAATGCGTAAATTATTTGAAATTAATTTCTTCAACTTGGCCTGCAGGACGGACATTAGGCTGCTTTTTTCTCGTAAAAGCTCGTGGGAAGCTAGTTTTACCTTTTACTTATGTTTGCATCCCACGGAATGATGGCGCTAAGGTTTTTCATAAACCTATAACAGGCACCAGTCTCTCACCACGCATGTAGACATAGCACTACATGAAGCATTAAGTACCTACCTTTTGTATTTATTCTGCGACCGATAGCATTTGTAAATCTAGTATAAGCACCTAAAATGGTCAGCCATACCTTTGTGAGAGAAAATAAACTTTATTTATTTATACGTTTTTTAATTGGGATTGGACTTATGGACTGTGTCAACGTAAATATCCGACCGCTTATGGGTTACTTCGAAATGCTTCTATCCCATTCTGATCGCGCGTGAACATAAATGTTCTTGAGACGTTGGTATATATTATTAAGTATATACGCATACTTACTTTATCGAGTTTATCGGTCTCTATGTCCCATGACCAATTTCGTTGCGGCCAATTTTTGGAAGGCGGAATATTGAATAAACAAATTGTCATGTTTTCAGATCGGAATATCCTGTTTCAATTTCTATAATGGTACCTATATTTTTCATACATTATACTAGACAAGTATTACGAAGTTTCATCTATCCTTATAAAGAGGAAAGATTTGATTGTTTGTTTGGATAGAAACTACTGGACCGATATGAAAAATTCTCTGAAAAATTAAAAATTCAAATGAAAAATGAAAAATTCCATATTATCATTATTGAAAATAGGCTATAGAATATTTACAAAAAATTAAGGATTCCGGATGAAAACTTCCTTAGAACGCAACGCTGCTTATGAGTGTGAAAAATAGTTTTTTTTAATATTTGTTAAATACTCGTATGAAGCCGGAGCGGGCCGTTAGTATGTTATATGCTTGAATAACGTTTATATCAAGGACTAATTCCTTTCAGGAAAGGTTGTGAGTTCAAGTTCCTTCGATGTCAAAACAATAGTGTCAAAACAATGAAATAATATTGATTTCTTAGTTGTTAAACTTCTCATTTTCTTACAAAATCTGCACTTAGGGTCACGAATCAAATCGCTATGTAAATTGCATCTCAATGATCGCGATCGTTACTTTTATTCCACAGTAGCTGACTACGTAAAATTTGCATAGCTATCTATATGTTAGAGGATATTAATATTTAGGGCATCGAGAAAAGTCCCAAAAAACGAAAGATTCATCCAAAATTCGCGTCAATGATGATATTTTAGTCCCGGTTATACTAAATCAGTTACAGAATACCCTAACTGATTTTTTATATCATAGCCTAGTTTCGATAGTAGTTACGCGTGATACCCATTAACGTAAAAGTTTCCACATCTGCCCAAACGAGGGCATATCAGTTGTCGGCTGGCAACCCCAGCGGGGTTCCTAAACAACTGTAATCGAAGTGTCCAACTATCTCCCGCGAGACTAGCCCAATAAATTGATGGAAACGGCGAACATGACTTTGTTTTAAATCTAATATCCGAAATCTAATGACGATGATATATACTCGTAACTACTAAAGTTTTAAAAGTTAAAAGAATTTGCACGTTGTGATTCAATGGACTCAGCTCACGGTTTTTAGAAGTTTAAGAATTGAATTAGGAAAGGGTTTTTTGCGTTTTCCGACTGAATTTTCAAAAGTTTTAACGAAGTCTTCTGTCTATCAGGAACCTTAAATTACAGGTTGTAGTTATAGCCCTGCAACGGTAATTTACAAGGTTTTTAGGGATCCAATCGGATGCATCTGCATCGGATGGACTTGGGTTAACTGCGGTTCCATTCGAAGACTTCGATCTTCTAAAATTGAAACTCTAACAGAGATTCGTTAACATCTCATAACCCAGTTCTATGAATCGATAACTTTGTACTATGTATGACACTTTGTTCATTTCTCTGAATGGTTTCCTTCGTGTTCCTGTCATCATCAGCTCACTTTAGTCCACTGCTGGACACGCTAATGGCCTAATGGGGTACTGCACCTCTTTAACATGCAGTTATTGACGATTGTGGTAACTGTCAAAGATCCTAATGGTATTTCGCTTTGTGGACAGGGAGCTGACATATAGACTATATTTTTTCTCCGAAAAGAAACGGCTACTCTTTTTATTTAAAAAAAATAAAAATTCAGTGAGTCTGTAAATCACTTTGAGGATTATCTTAAGACATAAATGGAAGAAGAATAGAAGGAAGACAAGCTTATTCTCTTACGGGACTTCAGCCAGCATTTTGCTTAGTAAGGGTCCTAAAACAACATTATGTATTACTAGATTCTGCCCGCGGCCTTGCACCCGTTGGTTCTATACAAACTTCTTAGGGTTATTCCATCCCATTGAAACGATCAACGCGATAAAAAGCAGACCTATGTTTATTCCAGGCCTACACTTTAATATGCAAAATTTATTCGAGAAGTAACAAACTTCCTTGAAAACATCTTAAGTTTCGCATCTTTAATATCATTTTTAATTTCTTGTTTTCAATTATTCGTGTTATTGCTAGAAAGAAATGTTTTTTGTAATCTTTAATATTTCTGGAAAACGAGTGGGACCCGCAGGTAGAAGCAAGTTATAATTTAACGTCATCAGCAAGATGCCACTCCTCAATAAATCTTTTCTCCCGGCGTTACCTGTTATAAGAACTGTAATAAGAAGTAATAAGCGCCTGAAATTCCCTTCGAGATTTTAATAGCTGCGTCTCGCGGGAATAATTGAAGTAATGAATATTAATACCCCGCTTGAATAGCTGCCTCGGATTGTGAATTTTCGAGACTGCCTTATATCGAAGGCGTCGGCTTTTGTATTAGTAGCACGTTTTCCTTGAAAGCATTAGTTATTTAAATTGCTTTGAATTTTAAAGTGGTATTTGTCAGTGGTGGTTTGTCATTTTGACTATAACTTCTGCGCATCATAGTTTGAAGTATATAAGGTTAATTTCCTATTAAAATAAGAAAACATGCACGATATTATACGAATAGAAACAAATGTGCAGGTTTACAAATAAATGAACTAAACTAGTGTATTCCGTCTCCCCAGTCCGATTCCGTTCCATGGTCTTCCTTTAATTTAATATACATAACAAACATAGTTTAATTCGATTAAATCTTTGTCATCATACAGGATGCTATTTATTTTGCTTTTAGTGGGTTCAATTATCGGATTAGGCAATTCATTAACAAAATTTTCGAATGCAGATTAGAAGCACCCTTGCTCTCAGGGGTTTTGTAATTGAATTGAATGATGAATCCTGACAAGCAATCATGACAGCAATCCATCCGTATAATGTCACATGGTATCCCATCTGGTGGATAGGATGTTCTAATTTACCATCTATCGTGTAAACCTGGCACAATACACACTAGCACTAGTAAATCAGGATTACCATGAAGAGGTTTAGGCCTCGCAGTAATGTAATGCACTGAATTAGGATTTATTCGAACCATTCCTCACCTCTCGCTGGCCTCTTCTTCATTATGTATGAGCCTCAAATGAAACAACATTGAGTTTTCGAAACGAGCCTAGAGTCTGTTAAACATGCTATCTCCAATCCATGTTCACACAAGTTCCATACACTACAACTCTAGATAAAAAGAAATGTAAGTACCTATGAGTTTTTTATGCTTTCTGCTCTCAGAATTTCTGCTACACTTCGGTTGATGACAGGAGGATGACAGTTTTTTTCGCATGAAAAACTATCACTGAGATCTAATATATATAATAATCCGTTTCCACATTTACTACCCAACAGAACTAGACCCGAGAAAGAAAGATCTCTTATTAATTTCAAAAGATTTCTGGTTTCTTAATGAATTATTTAATGGCTTCCATTCTGTCCACTCTGTATGTCTTAAATTAATGAATAATAATAATAATAATTATGCTGGAAAATCCACACAGCATCATCAAGCCCCAAGCTAATCAGAGCTTGTGTTATGGGTACTAGATGACTGATATACATGATACAATATTATCTAATAGATAGATATTTTTTATTATACATAGAAAACAACCAGAACCCCTGAACAAATATCTGCAGATCGTACAAATATTTGTCCCGAGGCGGGAATCGAACCTGCAACCTCCTGCGTCGCAGGCGGACCTTCGCCCACCGCGCCACAGTGGTCGTCAAAAACCACCAAATTGAAAAGTAGATAAGTTTCCAGTCGGTATGTTAGTATAAGTTTAACATTGGAAACCACTTTAGAAGGTTGTGGCTTGTTTTCGTACAAACAAGGAACTTAAAGGTTTGCGTGCGACCCCCATTATCTCAGGGGCGATAATGAATCCGGAAAAATAAAGCTATAAACGTCTTGTAATATTTCTTATCAGACCTTGAGCGTTTTGGGCGAGTAAGATAAAAGGAAAAAAATTGGTAAAACAAAAATCAAGGATAAAAAACTGATGACGTCAGTGGCGCATAACTATAACTGTATTTATAGTTAGATATATGTTATGTATATGCTATTATTAGTATAAAATTTGACGTGTCTAAGTGCTTGTTTTGAAAACAAAAAGAAATAGTTTTTGAAATCCGAAATCATCTTTGTATGAATCATTACGTAATGCCAATACAAATAGGAAGAACAGAGACTGTAAAATTATTTAATGATTTTGTACCTTGGACTAATTTAAAACGCACCTATTCCCAACGTTTCGTAGATTCAATTCAGATTTTAGATAGATAGATAGATGCACTGGGTAATCTAGCTATGGGGGAGAGTGCGTACGTCTGCCATAAGCATAGTCCCATCATAAACTTTTTTTTTTATTATAAACTAATTATAAACTGTATAAGGGGCAGACGGTGGCTTGCCTAGTGCGGGATGGGATCCTCAAAATACCGGCGTAAATGTCGGAAAGGAACAACTATTATCTCTTTTAATTTCTCGTGACACGCTGGGAATAAATAAGTCTTCCATGAAAAGTTGCAACTAACTCGAATAATGAGGGAAACGATCCAAGTTCCCATGTGATTTGATCTGCAGACAGTTTAACAAAACTCTTGTGTTCAAAGCGTTGCCTAAAACGGTCTATTTGACAAGCAGCATTTATCAGATACGATAGAATAGGATTGAACAGCGCTCATTACAGTTGCAAATATCTGTTCTAGCCTCCATTGCAGTGCATTGCAGTAATCTACACATTTACATATGGTAACACCGGCAAATGCTGTACTGCTAGATTATACTCCACTGTCGCTTTGCACTCAGCGCTTGTTTGTGTGAGTGCATTAATTATGTTTAATCCGAGAGCAGCCAAAAGATAGGGAAGGTCATGCGGGTAAATGCAAACGGGAACTGTGAGAGGTTTTTATTTAATACTGTGCACAAGAAACGCGATGAGAACTGGTAGGTTTCTTACATGATTTTTGCTGTATTTTTATCAGCTGCTAATCCTGCGATTGAGTTCTCCCCGCTCGTGTCAATCTGCCATCCGATTATAAGAGTAAGTGAGAGTGCACTTGATTTTGCGCTCTATCTGGTGCACTAAAATATCAATGTACAGCGCATATGGCTAGTCACCTTTATGACTTGTCGCCCCTAACTTTTTGAAAATATTGTTGAACCCTAACTTATTTGAATATATTCTATAGCCTTTGTTCAGTAGAGAAATTTTAAAATTCTAATGGTAAAATATTTTTTTATGGGTCTAGTATAGCTTCAGCGCCTATCCAATTCAAACAAAAATCAACAATTTCCTCATCAAAAATTTATAATATTAGTTATAAAATATATTATTTATAAATAGTATAGATATAAAAATATTTCGAGTTGTTGAAATTCATTTGTTCAGGACCTGTATAATTTTAATGAATCAGAATACTAAAAACTGTTACCTTCATGTAAAGTGTTCAGAGTAAACTAAATTACTCAATTATCTTAAATAACTGGATTACCAACTAAGTAACTGTAAAGAAAGGGTATATTTACTGTAAAGATAATCCTTTGATGTTAATCCATGAACTACGAGCACAAAGTACGCGGTCCGGGAAACCTGTTCAAGTGGGAATTACCGACACAGATCTATTATCCCTTTTGTACCTTTGGAAGTTGGCAACATAATGGAATTCAGAACCAGGTGGCTAGTCTACTAATGTTTGTTGACCCATATTACGTTTGTGCTCGTGTTTATTAGTGAATGATTGCTAAATTTTACCAAATTTATGTGATGAAAAAGTGTATGGGAAGAAACACTACCTAATACCCAACACCAGGGTACTGCACCCTGTTTCTTCCCATACACAAGGGTCAAAGTTTGCCTGATTTCTTGGAGGTTCCGGTTCTCATAGCAACGTGGCAGGACTATTGAAATTTTTATTTCTACAGGACAGAAAAATTATCAACAATAGTCGCTTGTTTTTTATGAGGTGAGATGATAGTCTCTAAAAATTTATCAGCACTATTTCAGTTATGGTAGGTAGGTATTTAACTTCTGCCAACTTTAACTATACATCATACAAAGACAGAAAGGTAAGTAAGACCAGATAATAACTAAATAGTACTACGTAAGGCATTTAAGGTTAACCTTGAACTAATTGTTTCAAAGTTACGGGAGTTAACCCTTCAATCTTCATAACCCGCTTGAAGAACAAACTATGTATAGTAAACTTCTAAACTCTCAGGGTCAAAGCAGTGTAAGGTTCAGTAATAGTGTCATAGCCATTGCAATATTGTAGGCGAAGCAATCCCGTAGCCATGGTGTAGCAATCTCTTAAGCCTAGTTCGGACTACTTTAGTAATTTAGTAAAGTAACGTATAATTTAGTGGCTAAACTACTCGCTACTGCACTGAAATCGTTCGCATTACGGTCCAGTATAGTACACAAGTAAGTGGTGTTTCGGAAAATGAACGGGCTGCAACGCAATAGAGTGAATAATCTGATTAAACTAATCGTAACGGCTATTTTAGAAGAGGTGGATAAGGAAATTTGTGTGAGTAAGAAAAAGAAGTTATGGGTACGAAAATGGATCAATAGAAGAGATACACTAATTGGAAGATCCTAAAGAATACTTCGATAGTTTGAGAATGTCCGAAAGTTGTGTGAATTTTCTGTTAACGAAAATACACTCTCAAATTCAGCGTAAAGATACAATTTTGAGAAGTCCACTAATGAACTCGACTAATCAACAGGTTCGGACTTGTTTCGCCAGTGAACCAGTGAGCACGGACGCGTGGTGGGAGGCGCTACTCGCCCGATAAAAATAGAGTAAAATGGATCGACTCGACTTAATCGTTCACTAAACTACTCGACTAAATTTTTGTGGTTCACACACTTTTAGCCACTAAATTACTCGCTACTCTACTAAATTAATAGCCTAGTCCGAACTAGCCTTTACCCACGGTGTAGCGACCTCGTAGCCGTGGTGTATTAATCTCGTAGCACGGTGTAGCAAGCTCGTAGCCGTGGCGTAATAATCTCGTAGCACGGCGTAGCAAGCTCGTAGCCATGGCGTAGCAATCTTGTAACCACGGTTTAGCGACCTCGTAGCCGTGGCGTATTAATCTCGTAGCACGGTGTAGCAAGCTCGTAGCCGTGGCGTATCAATCTCGTAACCACGGTGGTGTAGCGACCTTCGTAGCCGTGGCGTAATAATCTCGTAGCACGGCGTAGCAAGCTCGTAGCCATGGCGTAGCACGGTGTGTCTAGCTCGTAGCCATGACGTAGCAATTTCGTACCCACGTAGCATATAATTGCTATGGCACTGCTATCTCGTTCTTCGTTTAACGTTTAATGTTTATTCTTCTGTAGATTTCTACATTTCTAGATTTTCATTGTTCAAACCATTTGGTTAGCTATAAAAATGTATATTGTTCAAAACAAAGTGTAATGTTTAGACATATGTATTTCATGGAACCAGACCTCAATGACGCTTTAGACCTGTTAGAACTTATGCCTCACTTCAAACTTGGTCGATCGGAAGGCGGAACTTTATCAATCGCTGAACTAATATTAGGAGCGACAAAGCAAATTCGTATCAAAGTTTGATAAACTAGCTAAACAAACACGAAAACAACTTTATACATATTGAGATACAGCAATCTTCTTCGTCATGGGCAATTTTATATCTTTATAAAAGTGAAGATACTCTTTACGAAGATGCTGGCATTGGCAATGGAAGCGTAATCGAGTAACGATTAGAGCAGTTTTCCATTTAAAGCTGTCACAAATTCGAAACTTTTCTCGCCGCGCGTGATTGTAATTACAGTTTACCTATCTAGACGATTTTCAGTAGGAGGACTGAAATATGTTAGCCATAATATGCAAGTACATTCAAAACTCAAAAATCCTCTTCATCTCAGTTCACCACCAAACTTTAGGTTTAGTATATTCCTACACTTTGATTTATTACCCCATCGGCACCAGTGTCTCTGCCTAGCATGCACACTGCAGTAATGCAGAGTTTCGTGATATTTTACCAACGTAAAAAAGTTGTGAAATGTTCGAAAAATGCCAACGTCGCAACGTCCACGGCGGGGTTTGCCGAGATTAATAAATCTAGGGAGCTTTGTCCAAAACAGTAACAAATCGCAGCGAATTTCTGGTCGCAACTTGCAGTAACTCATCCAAGATTATTAGCCGTATATTCCCAGAACAACGATCTCAACAACTGGCAAACGACTGCAATGTACGAGGAAAGAAGGTAAAATCTCATAAGGTCAAAACCCAAGACTCACTTTTGATCCCTGCGTCAAGAATAAGTTAGTAATGGCACCTAATGTCGCCAGCTTTTTACGACCTTCGCAAAACTTACACGGAACGAGCGACGCAGTATGGCCACCCAATAAAATTTGTTACTATAATACTGTGTACCGAAAAAACACAAGATTTATGATTATGAATCACTTCGGATCCGCATAATTCATAAACATCTGTCGAAGCAATAAAGCTTTAACGATGCAAGACTTCCTTTCAGGGGATGTACCGTATCGTAATTAATACAAACCTTGCCCGAGCGGTCAGTATCGATTGTTATAATGAAATCTGTAAGGTACGTAGGCAGGTGAGTTCGTTAGATCATGTTTGCACATTACGGGTGACCGGCTGTGAACGTGCTGGGATTGGCTAAGTGCTGTAATTTCATGCAATTCAGGTCCCAGTAACTAAACTCGCGGCTCACTTCGAATAATTATCTATGTGGGTTAAATAGCATTCCGTATTTGAGTTACCTGTTAGCGAAATGACTATTTTTCTTTTTCATTTTATAAATCACGGATATCGTAAGCTCTGAAAAAAGCTCTAAAGTATCTTGGTTCGGCTTCGATTGGAAAGTTCGTTCACCTTTTCTAGCCGTTTTTATTCAGGTTAGCTACCTCTTGCGTAACAGCTCGGGTCGGGAGCCACGTGTGTTTTATGATAAAATATAAAAAACGCTTTCTGTTACAAAGTAGATATAGGTACTTAGTGCTGTATGTTTACGATGTACGTTCACAATATATGTCCGACGCGATATAAAATTCTTTATTATTTACGTCAGGCGGTATGGAACAAATTCTGATCGATGTATTGATGGACTATTAGTGTGCGAGATTGAGGAGTCCCGAAGGTAATCACAAGAGATTAATACAAGGCCCCGTAGGACGGATTATGATGGTTATTTAGAAGACAATTATAATAGATAGAGGTTCAGTAAGTCCACCCTCATAACCGGAAGCTATCTAAGGGAAATCGTGGATCTCTTTCGTTTTGTTGGATAGGTATTTACCTAGATTTGTGTTTGGTGATCGTACCAACTTCGCAAAACTAATCAATAACTACAAAGAGATCGTCAGATGTAAAACAATTGGCACTTTCGATAAACAACGTAGTGAGTACTGGAATCAAAAACATTGTATGTAAATAGAGACAATACAAAACTTTGTTGCACCCCAAAAAATTCTATACAAATAACACGAAAATTAGAGTTAACAAAGTTGCACAATATCAGTTTGGATAAAAAAGATAAAAATAATACCGCAGCAAGGCCATCGCTAAAAACAAAAACTTTAATAATGCATTATTAAATATGCACAGCAATAAAGATTCCAAGTCTTACAACGTAAGAACGACAGTCGACAGAAAAAATCAAATTTCGGCCATTTGCTCGAACTGGCAGAAAAGTGGGAAATCACACACATATTGCCATAAAAAACTTACCCTTTGTTTATAAAAAATATCTTAAAAGATAGGACTTATGATAAATTATTCACCTCTAGTAATAAAATGCCTTTTAGGTACAGACAGACATTAAATAATTCAGCCGTAGATTAAAATTCAAAGGCTATGTATTTGCTGTCGGGATGAGCGAAGCCCATTCGCAAATGGATTGTATATTATTAATTTATTACAACCCTTGTCCAACATGTTAAAACATTCTCTGGCCGAATGTTTAATTTACAAAACCTGTGTGATATTGATATTTATTAGCGCAGCTGGCGATTAACTGTGTAATGTCCATTTGCCCTCATTAGTCTTAATGCATGCACTGCCGGGGTTATGTTGCCGTGTTTCCTTTATGTTTTTGTGTTAACTTGACAGTTGGCTGACTAACATGTTCCCTGGAGACCTTTTGGACCGATGTCGGTAAAGAACAGCTCGGACCTAAAGACTTGATAAAGGTGAGGTTTAACTTTGATAAATTATCTTGGGGATATTGTTAGTCTACCTGTATTTTGAAGGTAGATTTAGACCACGCTATGCAACGTACGCGTATACGAGAATTGAGCGCTTGAATTTGTACTAACACACTTGGTCTAAACTAAAGACACACCTATCGTACTAGCGTACGATAGGCTAACTCATCCGTCGTTTGTATGAAATGATAGACAGATAGCGTTTATAGTTAAACCAAAGTAGTCTTAAATCTAAATATTTTTTTTTCCATTCTCTTATATAATTTACAACCACGCTTTAACACAAATAGTCTGGAGACTAGTCTAGACTAGTCGAGAGAATCTAGAGTCTAGAGACACACTTTTCGTGTGCCACGCCATCCGTCGCTACATTTCATAGGTACGTTTCGTGGGGTGTGCGTATTGACGCCTTTAACAATTTTCTGTACCAGGTTAGGCGCTTTGGCCTACTTACACTTGCTGTCAGTAAACGAATGTCTTTAGAATTCGTCTCTCTTTTATCCTTTTTTCATTGCTTTATTTTAGATGCTAATTGAGTTCGTTATTCGGCTATTTATTGATAAACATGTACTTCTATCTTTACGGGCATTACGGGCACACCCAGTGTAAATATCGTTCCGCTAGTATCACTACGCTGGATATAAAGCTCTCATTTTTTGCCAAAATAAATAAGCAGATCCGTATCACCCGCTCGCATGCAAAGTACCGCCACCGCAGGATGTTCGGTAAATGATCGCTTCACCCCGGAACATAAACGCAGATACGGAACCGTACGGAATCATACGGAACAATAACAGGCAAATATTATCAGCTGCGGGCGGCCCATAACGGCATTTATGTCTTTATCGGATAGGGTTTGGATCGTAAATTCCTGCAAATGTTGTTTCTTTTATGGACAACGCGCTGAAATCCGGATTCTTTTGATAAGTTGCTTTGGTAACAGCAAAGAAACGAATTCAGGAAGGGGATTCGGTGGTGAGATCTTTTCGTAGAAATCACTTACTATTACCGGCTTATTTGCGTTGTGAATGAGCTCTTCTAGGTACTCGAAGTTTTTAGTTCTTCTAGATTCTTCAGATAACTAGAAGGGCCTGAGACTTGCTGTGAGAATAATGTATTTCTATGTAATTTAATAACCGTGTTATAAACGTGTTCTTGAGTGGAGACCGCGACTCGGTAAACGTAGTGTAGGACGCCCTCCTGCCAGGTGGGATGACGATCTGCGAAAGACTGCTGGCAGATGCTGGATGCGACAAGCTGAAGACAGGGCGCTATGGCGCTCATTAGGGGAGGCCTATGTCCAGCAGTGGACTAACATAGACTGATGATGATGATGATGTAATTTAATTAATTAATTACATATCAATAATATTTCCACCAATTTTACTTTATTAAAAGTTTCGATGTATATATTTTTACAGTAGAATAGTTTTATGACATATTTTTTTGTATAAATTTTAATTATAAGTCTAGATATGAAACTAACTGTATTTTATATGATTTTAAATTAGCGTGTAATAATAAATATACATGGATAGATGGTTGTTTGTTACTACAAAACGGCTGAACATATCGGGCTGAAATTTTTCCATAAAAAAGTAGCTTGGAATAAAAAGTTGACTACTTTATCCCTTAATTGTTATAGAAATAACCTTAATAACTTATGATAGAAACAACGCGTGCCAACCCGTGGACTTAAACTAGTAGATGTGTAAACAAATATTGACTCGAATTTGATCGAAATTTTATGCACAATCTCGATCGGAGATCATTAAGTGATTTCCCAGAAGTGAAACTAAAGAAGCTCCGGTAACGACGTCAAAATAAAGCCATCGGAAAATACAATCAAGGGACATTTACAGCGTAAATAAGGTTCTGAGGTGATGAAACGTTTTCCGATAATGGGCTCGTTAAGGGCCACCCGGCATAGAAGTTCTAGCACCTACTTTCACATCTATGTACTAGAAATATTATTAATTACCAACCTATGTCTACCTAGTTACTGAGGTAACCTGGAAGAAATTGTTTTAAACATTATAGCTGCCTGTTGTGTTGTTTTAAGATTTGTTATTTTTTTGTTTCATATATACGTTGTGTTCATTCATTAATTCCTTAATAATGTTGTGTGAATTTTCCAGCATTGTTTATTTATGTTTTTATTTAGGTACCAGTTTTATGATTGCGTTTTATCCCACTGCAGGCCTGCCCAACTAATTGAAACTGAAATTACATAATTTTAGTTTGTCAGGGTGTGTGCGTGTGCGCATAGAAGCCGTACATTATGTGATGTGAGCGGCACTCACCCTGATGAATTCCCCCTTAAAGAGACAAAACGTTGGTTTTCATCTAACAAATTAGGTTATGCCGTGTGGTGCCGGCATAGAATTTCACCACCCCAACTCTTCCCGTGGGTGTCGTAAGAGGCGACTAAGGGAAACACACCGGGGGGCGGGCAGCAGCGCCTTCTGCAGAACAACTACACCGAACTGCGATCCCCAACCCGCATGCCCAGCGTGGGGATTATGGGCAATAACCCCCAAATAATGATGCCATCTATGGCGCTCATTAGGGGAGGCCTATGTCCAGCAGTGGACTATTATAGGCTTGTGATGTTGTTGATGTTGAAATTAGGTTAATAATTAACCCGCTAACATTTATAATGAATTCGATAACCTACGAAAGTAAGCAAATTTCAGTTTTCTCTGCATAATTGAAATTGAACATTTATTTATTTCAGGCATAACATCGATTTTGTTAGTTTATTACTAAGCTATTGTTAAACATTAGCTATATTAAAGAATATTTATCGGGTATTTATCGCGTACCTTTTGTTTTATTTTCCCCTACGTTTCCATCGCGTTGCAGCCGTGTCCACGATCGCTGCAACGCGATGGAAACGTAGGGGAAAATAAAACAAAATTAGCTATATTACCTATCAGCTATTACTTGATGACCTTTGTGATGGAAGAAGGTTGGCCTGCAATGATGGAAGTTCCGGGTTCGATTTCTGCCTCGGCACAAATGTTCGTACAATTTGCAGATATTTTTCCGGTCGTTCTAGTCGTTTTCAATAAAAAATATATCTCTATGAAATCAATTATTTCAGTACAACAGTCATCTAGTAGGTACCTATAATCCAAGCTAAGCTTGGGTCTAAGCGATGTTGTGTGGATTGTCCAGCATTATTTATTTACTAGCGGTCCGCCCCGGCTATGCCCCGCGTGCATAGCCGGGGCGGACCGCTTATTAAACAAAAATTTCAGAAATTATACACAACAAACACGATGGGTTTTACAGTTTTCATACGGATCCCTTACTTATTTTAACAGTATTGGGGTTTTTGACATTGACTCGACACTCCATAACTGACAGAAAAAGCAAGCACCGTGCGCTATATTCCACCTCTTTTTCTATTATGACGCGCCATAATAGAATGAGACGTTGAATATATAGCGCACGGTTTAATTATTGAATTTTTCATGCGGATCCCTAACTTTTTTGAAAATATTATATAGCCTATGTGAAAGAATTTTTCAAATCCGTCCAGTAGTTTCGGAGCCTATTTAATTCAAACAAACAAACAATCAAATCATTCCTCTTTATAATATTAGTATAGATAGTTATTCTGTGTCTAGACGAATATTAAATAGCGGTTTTACAGTTACTATAATGCGTGACGAAGCTCAGTTTCCTAACAGAGTGACTAATTAATAGGCACAGAGTACACTCGTGAATGCCTATACTTAGTAGGTAGGTTCCTAGGCTCTATCTAATTAGCCGCTATGTTGCGGTAATGAGGCGTCAGGCGTTAGATCAAATTACTCAGCAAAACTGAACACTTGCTTTGTAATTAGGAATTCTAGTAGAATTATCAGTATTTGTTTAGTAAACATACCTATGTTTAAAACCGAGGTAGACACGGAGTAAGAAACGTCTACTCGAACTCAGTATAAAAATAAACCCACATTTTAATCGCGCACCAAAAAGAAAAGAAAAAAATTCCTTTGTTCAACGTAATAATAAAATAAAATAAGTGACGGTGCTGATTTGTGTCCGGAGAGCGCCTGATGTTGATACAAAATAGTTTGTTTCGCTGCAAATTACTTTTCCACTAATTTTATCTATTGAAGAATGCAGTATATTATACTAAAAACCTCGAAAGCATTTGAATCTCACGCTATAACGAAACGATCAAGCATAAAAATGATTTACAATTTTATGAAAACATTTTGATAGAGCTATTAGATAGCAAACGAAGCCTGTAAAGCTAAACGTGCTGCATTTAGAGTAAATAACGAGCGTATATTTCTCAAAGTATTATGACAAATAGTATCTTATGAACTGCCCGAGGAAAGCTTACAGAGGCTAAGAGAGAGAATTTACCTCAGAACTTTGTTCCCGAAGGCTCGTAATAAGTAACACCACAGGAGGCTATAAATTGTGCAAAAAGAAACCACGTTTAAACTCGATACCCTGAACATTAATACAGATTTTCCAAGATTATTGTAACTTATTTCGTAGCCGCGAGAAAAAGCTAAAGGATTTTCGGTAAATATGTTTGATCTTGTTGAATTTTTTGTGAGAATTTGCGCCTGAGTAAATATTTTCGATATTTTTAAAAGCTTGCTAAATTATCATTGTGTATACATTATCAAGAGAGGACGACGTCACAAATTCACAATCTATATTTCATTATACGAAAAACAACCGAGGATCGCAAACGCTTTTACAATTTACCTAGCTAAGATTACGCCACTCTACATTTTTTTAATATCAGTTACTTTATAATTGTTGTCTAGCTAGATTAATAATTGACAGCCAAGTCCAACAAATAATAAACAGTACTATTTTCGAATCAATTCGACTATAATCGAAAACCTAATCACTTTCGCTAAGACAATGAACAATATAATGTATATAAGTAGGTACACAAATGTAGAGAATAACATTAACTTTAGGCCTAGTTTACTGACATTTCAATGTATGTAAAGCAAGCTGACTGACACGTGATTTGTAAATTCGAACCACACACTTCGAGTAAAGTTTTAACACAATAGACATTTCTAATTCACAGAGCTCTGGACTTTCGCCCAGAGAACATCTCATCAAAACCAGAATTTTTAAACTTTCAAACAAGAATGGAAAAAGATAACATCAAACCTGGGCTATCGTTGAGTGAAATATTCACACAATTCGAAAAAAGTTTAGGGTTTAAAAACGAGATAAAATGGCCGAGTTTTATAGCAATAACACTTTATCACATCGTCGGGATGTACTGGTGCTATTATTTTGCATTACCAGTGAAATGGCAAACGGTAGTGTTTGGTGAGTTAAATTATTATACCTACCTCAACAGGAATTCAGAATTATCGTCATTTCTCGGGTCATTAAACCACTTGGTGGCGGAACTTTACGAAGTTTATGGTAGGGTAAAATCACCATTGTAATCACACACGTACCTAATAATTCTATGGCCATGCTGAGCCATCTTTGACTGCTCGTAGGTAATCGTACCAAAATAGCGCTTTGTATAGGTTTGCTATTAGCTATGGTGTGATTACTTGTTGTAAGATATGTTATTATAGGCGTTATGATTTATATGTAATTGTATGTTTTATTATGTAAATAGATTTTATTTCATTACAGCGTCAATAATGTACGTAGCGACTGGGTTTGGCATCACGGGCGGAGCACATCGACTATGGACACATAAATCATACAAAGCAAAAACTCCTCTAAAAATATTTCTGCTTCTATGCTTCGCTAGCGCTGGCCAGGTAAATAAATAAAATACTCAAAACCAGCAAAGGTGTATTGGAATAAATCGAAAACTTGGATGTATGGCATCGAAGCTCACTTTATTTTACAGAAAATCCACTTTCATCCGATAAAAGGAAATAGGCAATAAAGTCCAATAGTATTATTCCATTTCCTGCAAAAACCTCTTCAGGGGTGATCGCTTTTTAACTGCGAAATTTCCTTTATTTCTGCTTTTATGATGATCGTCTATATTATTTTCAGAACTCTCTGATTCAGTGGGTGAGGGATCACCGGGTTCACCATAAATACAGTGACACAGAAGCTGATCCCCACAACGCTAACCGCGGTCTTTTCTTCTCTCACATCGGTTGGCTGATGATGAAGAAGAATGACCAGGTGAAACTCAGAGGGAAGCAAATGGACATGAGTGACATTTTAAACGATCCACTTCTGAGACAGTTCGACAGGTGAGTGTCCTTGATTCTACGTCTTATTTAATATTCTTTTGTATGTTAACTTTGAGGCCTCACGCTGGGAGTCCACTATATTTAAATTATTTTTGTTTCATAACTTTCTAATAATTATTTTATGTAGAGCATTGGTATAACACCAACTTTAGAGACGCTCACACATTTTCACACAACGTCATGGTGAGTTTTAAAATCTTTTTACAACGAATTGAAACTTATCTTCATAAATAAGCCATTCTATTTTAGTATTCATTTTACTTTAACTGTGCTTTACTTTGAGTCTTTACTTTGAGACTTCCTATTTTTAGCCCGAATCAAAAATACAATTATTAGAGTAAATTTCGTTTGATTATCAGATATTCTTGTTGGTGATTGTTTTCCTGTTTATTTTTCAGGCACTTTAACAAGCTGAAACTTGTGTTCTGCTACATTCTGCCGGTCACGCTAGGCATAGTTCTTTGGAACGAGGATTGGAAATGTGCGGTGGCTTGGCAATGCTTCATCCGATTCCTGGGCATGTTTCACAGCGAACTGACAGTCAACAGCCTCGCTCATATTTATGGCTATCGACCATATAATCAGTAAGTTTATTTAATTTTTCCCGTGGTCCGCTATCGGTTTTTCCAAATCAGACATTTATTAGCGTCACTTGATGCAGTTTATGGCACACCTTATACGTGTTGGTTAGCCATCATACCTAAATTTTATTTAAGAAATATTTATTTATTTATTATTTAAAGAGTTAGCTTATGGTTAGTAAGTTAAGTACCTACTTAGGTAAGATCTCTTGCCTTGATTCTTTCAGTCAGTACTGTCATTACATTACAGGAACATAATACCAGCAGAGAATAGATTCGTAGCGTTGTGCACCCTAGGCGAGGGCTGGCACAACTACCACCACGTGTTTCCTTTCGACTACAAAGCAGCTGAGCACTTCGATCTCTTCAACTTCGGAACCACCTTTATCAGATGCTTCGAACGCATCGGTTGGGCGTATGATCTTAAGGAAGCGACACCCCAGATGATCAACTCTGTTGCCAAGAGGCTTGGAGACGGTACACCTGTGCATTTCCCTATGGAAGTTTCAATAGAAAATAATGAGAGAGCGTTCGGTTAAAACTCATTCTATTACGCTTTTAATTTAAATTAGGGTATGATATATACCTAGCAGTAATTATAAGTTATATATATGTACATATTTTACACAAAATAAAATGAGATAATTGATAAATAAAAGTATTTTTCTTCAAGCAAAGGAAACTAGAAAATTATTATCACATTAAATTTTCTTTTGGCGTGATGGTAATTCACAGCAAGCTGTTTTTAAATAAAACGGCCGTATGCACTCCTTATTAAGGAACCAAGACACCTGCTGGTTTTTGGTAACATTGAATAATCTGAGCACTACAAATTCTTGAGCTTTCTCTACATCCAGAAAAAGAGTGTGTGTCAGGCTGTCACTGTGTGTTTTCTTTAATAACAATACCGTTCTAAATCTGGAGAGGCATAGTATTCTGGGTCTGGTTATGGACCGACACGACTCTGCAGACTTTCACACATACAGCACACCCTGCCATGGACAGGTCCCAATATATCCGTCTCACTTTCATTCAACTTCCACCCGTATCGCCAGCTCTCGCATTCCACAAAGTTAAACTTTTCCTCTGGCGGCTTCTTCCACCTTTCTTTCAAGTATTTGACCCTACCCGAAGATTCTAGAAGCTCCTTCTCTGCAGCTTCGACAGGTTTCATCGGTGTTTGTATCGGTTTAGCTATAGAGACTGTAGGTCGCATGTAATCTTTATGCTCGGGGCTTAACAATCTGTGGCGACCTCTTTCTGCGTGGTCTGTTGTTATAAAACCCATACCAGCCGTCATCAAAAACTTGCTGATGTCATCCTCCGTGTAGTTCTTAACCTCGCGGGTAAACGTTGCTGCCTTGTTGATTTGTTCTTCGTGTTGCTTAAGCCATTTCAAGCGATGTAGATTTTCCTTCTCAAAGCTTTCTAACAGAAAGTTGATGGCTTGAGGAGTATTTTTATGACGCGACATGATATAGTGCGTTGTGAAAAAATAATATGTATATGTGCATCTAAACAATACAATCAAGAAGGCCGAGATGGAATCTATCAATGCCTACGTGACGGTATGTAGGTACTTTTGTAAAAAATATATAATATAGGACCGAGAAGTGAACCTAGGCATACTGTTCTATATCTAGCAGAAAGTTATGATGACAGTGCAAATGAGTACCTAATCTAAGCCAAACGACGACGCCGCTCATTTGGGAAGATGCGTAGATAAATAAATAATGCTGACGATCCACACTACAGATAAGATGATTAAGTACTCTCAGGGATAAGTTGTGGAACAGAAGTTCCAGAAGTGGTTAAGAATCAATCCCAGAGCACAGGATATCCTTCAATATAGCATACGATTTTAAAGTTTATTGTTCCGAATTTCCATAGAACAAACCCTTCAAAGAAACTTACTTTCAATACGGGGTGTACTGGCGCTGTTTTTAGTTATTTATTTTATTTTTATTTATTTACCTATTTATAAAATTTTTGGTCTTTTTGGGGTTCTTAATGATTTGATTTAAACCTCTTTGATTGCATTCTGTACGTCCAACTCTATTTTTACTGGCCATAATGTAATTGAACGCAGAAAAAATCACAAATCGTTATAAACGTACATATATTAGTGGTTTTATGCTCTTTGTAGTAGAAACTTTATGGTTCATTATTTTACCTTTTGTGTAAGTTATTTTCCTAAAATATTTATTGTCTTGCAATTTCGCCTGCAATTTTTATCTTTTTTCAACAATAATTTATTTCAAGGTTTTGTAACGAATCTACGACTGTGATAGTGAAAGTTTATTAAAAACACTTCCACAATGCCTCTTGACTACAATACTGTTGAGACGATAAGGTTTCTAGTTGAATGCGAGGAAAAGAGATCCAAACTTCGCATGAATTGGCTCTGCAACCACAAAGAAAAGTTAGAAAGAGCTGCAACTCTACAGAGACCCCCTACTAACTACGATTCCAAGTTCACAATAAGGGCCACCATGAGTGCTGGTTTGCCAACCATAACAAGGGATCACGCTGTGGCTGCAAGGCATCGGAGGAAAGTACCCTATCGCGACGCCATAAGCGTAGCCGACATCTCAAAATTACGCAAGGGGCATTCCATACCCGAGGTGGGTCTCGGCGACCCAAAAGAAGACCCCCGTCTTACGAAACCCGATACAGACCACACTCCATCGCCAATTATGCGGCCTATAGATCCCAAACAAAGAGCTATTATATACAAAGGCCTTCCTAACTTCGGGCGACCAGTTTACATCAAGAATAGAAACAAGATAGCACCGGAGAAGAAGTATTATTTCATGGAATCTTCCGGTTGGGAGTACGGTTGGAGATTGGGCGACAGCTACTTTGGCCATCAACGCCCAACTTACGGGCGCGTCTTTGTCCTAACTAAGGGTACGCGGAGCCTCTCAGGACCGCAGCCGGATCCCTCATACTACAAAAGCGCAATTATTCCTGGGCATACAAAATGTTCTTAAAGTTCGTGGCGGTAGTATCTACATATGCTGGGTACCTATTTAATTTGATTTAGGTTATTTTCTTTCTGGGTGTTATTTTATCTGCACCTACAGGCCATTGTAGTCGACTAGTATGTAGACTACAGTGATGACTATACATGGGATGGACCTCCCTTATTATTATTACCCATTTATATACCTACTGGGATATACTGGACTTAGAGGAGACATGAGCGCTAGAGAGTTGGTGATGGTTCTGCAAGGCACGTTGCTACCCGGCTGATGGTGGTAGGAGTTGGGTGGTGAAGATTTTCAGCAAACGCATGGTAATAGTAATTTATACAACAACTTAGCAATAGTTAGTTTATAGTGAATTGTACCAACGAATTTTTTAATAAATTTATTTTATGAAAAATTTTAGCTTACGATCATTTATACACAATAAATATGACAAAGAATATTACAATAATATGATAAACCAATAACAACTACTATTCTACCCTAGACAAGAAACGACATGCTACGACGCAGGCAGGTGAGAAATAACTTGAACAAGGTGGGATGATAGTAGGTACACTCGTCGCGCACCAACGAGACAGGCCGAGCATGAGTATTTGTAGTAATTGGTGCACTCGTGCGCCTGTAGGTTCGCGCCCGGTCGACGATAAGATCAAGCCATCTAACGAGAGCCGACGAGACAGAACGTAGTGGTTATATTCTCTTTGGACGAGACTATTTCCATTAATAAGACTGGAAACTGGCAGAAAAGTGACAAATCAGACACATTGTCAAAAGCAAAGATGTCAAGTCAATAGATTATATATTATTGTTGGCATATGCACAAAATGTCTTTGTGGTTTTGTGGTCCTAAATAATTTTGGATATGTATTTTATTTAATTTTGCTACAGTATGTACCTTAACGATTTATTTGTACAATCTTCTATGTTAGCTGAACCAGCTGTAACGAGTTCCTATTTTTAACAATTCAAAATCACAAATATTCATTCTACCTGATTACTTGCCCTTTGTTTATAAAATACATACAAAATGCCTCTCGACCACACCAATATAAGGATCTTGAACTTCATGAAAGAGAACTACAGCAAAGCTGACGAGAGACGTACACAATGGTTCATTAAGAACCGAACAGAACTTGAGAAGATGGCAGTACTGCCCGAAAAGTTCGAGGGAAGACGCACCGATGAAGGCATCAAGCGCTGCATAGAAATGTGTATAAGCACCTTCGCTTCCCAACTTCCATCTGCTGCAGTACACCGCCGGAAGAAAGCCTTGCGAGATGGAGTCGTACAGGGCAAGTCTCAGATGTCTCAGAACGGCACGTGGAAGGAAGTAGAGCCGGAACCTATGATGATTCCACCGAGCTCTGAAGTCCAGAATATAATATACGAGGAGTTGCCGAAAGGTGGACGCCTGGCGTACCTGAAGAAAAGAAACCGCCTGAAACCAGAGGAGAGATATAACTTCTGTATGACTAGTAACGCTCAGTACGGCTGGCGGATGCGTGACAGTCTTCAGGCTCGGCAGGTTGCCACATTCGGGCGGTACTTTGTTTTTGAGCACGACCTGCGCAGTCGCACCGGCCCGCATCCAGACCCTGCCTACTACCAGAAGCCCGCAGAAACACCTTACTCAAAATGCCATTCCTAAACTAGGGTTGTTTCGTTTCACCCACGATTGTTTGCTGAGATGGTTTTGAACACCTGACTGCTTATATAAATATGAAACAATGATAAGTTAGATATTTTGAACACCATGGATGCTTCAAATAATGTATTATGATTCGAACTGCATAATATCAAATTGCTTTTATGTTTGTCAGATCATTTTGACAACTTAGACGCTCATATCAATTTGACGCTGACTGTACCACACCAAGAAAGTGTGCATTACCTACAAATGAACAATGTTCATTTGTTTATTACAAATGAACATATTGAACATGCATAAAGGAAGGAACATTTTTATGATACGTGCTGGTTTTACACAAATTACGTTGCGAACAGTTTGTGGTATTTTTATTGGTTTTGAATGATAATTTAAGTTTATAGCGTTTATTTTGATAACTGGTTAATTTATCTTTATTTCTGATTATACTTTATTCGTTTGATATCATTGATTTATTCTCGCTAGATCATAATCTAGTCGCTTACATGAAGACTGGTTGTACAAGGTGTGCTGTACACATATGTATGTACAGATATTATTACCACCCCATTGAATTAATTTAATAAGATACCTACATACTTACTCTAGAATTGAACCCTAAGGCAGTGTTGCAAACTGTGATTTCTGGTTCCATGGCAGCAAACATAGCAGTAAACATTGTCTAATCTAATGCCTACAGCGAATCACAAACTTTTATCATCAGCTCGAGGCCAGTGGCATTTAAACTTTTATTTCGCGCTCGACAATTATACGAACTCGACAATTATACGAAATAAATTCGTAGGAATTTATTTCCCGAAATTTTTATATAAGTATAGGTATCGCAACTTTTGATATTTATCTATTTATATTATAAACATCAAACGTAAAACCAGTAATTTTCGAGACTCCAATAGTCTTTGAAATATTGAATTTTTTGCGGCGGTTAATAAATCATGGCGCTCCAAAATATAAATAACGCTAGACAATCCATATAACATAACCTAGCCTCGAGCTAAGCAGAGCTTAGCCACTAGTGGCTTCCACTAGTGGACAAAAAATTTAAGTGAAGAGAAATCAATAACTAATTATTTCTTATTTTATTAATTATCTGTTTGAAATTTGACTTGTCTAAGTGCTTATTTTGTAAGCCTAAAGAAATAAAGTTATTGAATCTGAATCTGAATCTGAGCTTGTGTTATGGGTAGGTACTAGATTAATATTAATGATACTTAAATTACCTACGTTGGTACAACTTTTTTTAAATAAGTACGGTACATATGAAAGGACTATAACCTTGTAACAAATATCAACAGATTACAAACATTTGTCCCGAGACAGGAATCAAAACCGCAACCTCCTGCGTCGCAGGTGAACCTTCGCTCAACGCGCCACAGAGACGTCGACTCATCGCGTCATATAATTAAAGTTTGTAAAGGTATCGCTAAGCCAACCGAAGGTTCTTACTTAGATGTGAGCAGCTGAGGGTAGAGGGTGAGGGTAGTGTGTAGAGTAAAATCATAGAGTCAAGATAAGAGGTCCATAGAAAAATCCTAACCACGAAGATGAAGATATATATACTAAGGCATACCTTATGTATATACCTACATACATAATTATATTAATCCTCTTTACGGACAAGTTAAACCTTTGTGATGGTGGTAACAAAGGTAGAATTATTCTTTTATATAATTTATTATATTAAATCATTCTATTATTCAGATTTTCTCTTGGGACTCTACTAAAGACTGTTTATGGAACGTGGGCTGCTGATTGTAAAATATTATTGTATACTAGCTGGGTGCCCGCGGTTTCACCCGCATAACTCCCGATCCCGAAGTATTTTCTAGATAAAAAAGTAGCCCATTATGTTATTCCAGGTCATAAACTATCTGTATAACAATTTTCTTCAAAATCCGTTTAGTAGTTTCTGCGTGAAAGAGTAACAAACATCAATAAGTCACATCGTATCACACAGTTACATCGTAAGTATGGAATTACTAACTTTATAGATATCACGTATATTTACCAACCCTTAAGTGCAATCGTCTGAGAAATCTAGATCTACATCGACTCGACTGTACAAAATACATATACCATAACAGCAATGTCTTATCCCGATTCACCCCGTTTTCCCACGCCTTTAAGTAGCTAAACATTTTGATAAGTAGCCGTGGTCACAGATAACATAATATACCCGTGGTGGAAGGGCAGGAAACGAATGACAACTCCGTGCCGTTATTATTATCAAATAGACAAACCTAGACAACTATAGTGAGCGTTACGCTAAAACGCCAGCAATATGTATTCGCGGCCTCCGTAAAGCTTGCGACTATGTTATACATTAGCATTAGTGTAATATTATATCATCATGAGCCCATGTCAGTCCACGCCAGGACATAGGCCTGCCCTAATGAGCGCCATAGCGTCCTGTCTTCAGCTTGTCGCAACCAGCATCTGCCTGCAGTCTTTCGTCATCCCACCTGGCAGGAGAGAGTTTTACACAAAATTTGCCGTGTCGCGATCTCTACTCCAGAAAACGTCAACCCCAGTAATATGTGAAGTCTTAACTTTGCAGTTATTTTGCAAAAGTTTAGTGAATCGCCCGTATTTATGATGTTGAAAGTTTCAACACCGCCTTTCAGCCTATAAATAGTCCACAACTGGACATAGGCCTCACCTAATGAGCGCCATAAATGGCATTAATCATTGTGGGGTTATTGCCCATACACTGGTCTCCCTTGGTCGCCTCTTACGACACCCATGGGAAGAGTAGGGGTGATAATTTTATGCCGGCATCACACGGCGAATTTAATATTTTTCTAACTTTATTTCGCAGATAATGCTGCGAACGAGTACGAACAATTGTCTACCTAGCTTCAAAATTCATCAAAAGCCCGATCTTAAGCCAAAGTCGAACAGATCCAAGAGCAACTTCTGTCGTTACGAACTTTTATATAATGCCTTGAGCGTAGCGACATAAGAGATTCCACAAGATTTATGACTAAAGCCTTTTAGCTTAGAACTGAAATGTGGGTCCATTCGCTCCTGATTTTAAATTCATATTTGGATAGACTGGTTTAAGCCAGCGGCTTTGCTCGCCACTAAAGCATCGTAATCATTATCTTGGTAATGACTTTCGTCTTCCAACCAATCATTTGTATTCCTACATAAAGTAAATTAATTAATTGATACTAAAGTAAGTAAATCATAATAAATCCATATAAAAATCCGATTTGGTCCTCTTTTTTTAGGGTTTCGAGATCTGTTTCAAAACGCTTATGGTCTCGCTTTTTCCTGATCTGTTGTCAATCTCTAATACCTTAGCAACTGCAGCTATTAAAATAATAATACATTTCAGATTCAGATTCAATACCTAACTTTATTTCTTTAGGCTTACAAAATAAGCGCTTATACAAGCATTTCGTGCGTCTGTATGTAACTACAGATTAAAATTTGTTATGCTTTTTTTGCATTACTTTCCTTTCATGGGAAAAGTAATACACTACACACAACACACACATACAATAGCAGAGCTTAAGCAGAGCTTATAAGATAATGTAGGCAAATCCATATAGACTCTATTTCGACATATTCTTATAAAATACTAATTACCAAGATTTTTTAGGTTCCTCATCATCATTAGCCTATATTAGTCCACTGCTGGACATAGGCCTCCCCTAATGAGCGCCATAGCGCCCTGTCTTCAGCTTGTCGCATCCAGCATCTGCCAGCAGTCTTTCGCAGATCGTCATCCCACCTGGCAGGAGGGCATCCTACACTACGTTTACGGAGTCGCGGTCTCCACTCAAGAACACCACAGGTACCTCATATTCCTCGGCAAATAAACAAAATGTATCTCTTACCTTAAATTTTTATTGAAATTAAATCTAATTTCCATAACATAAGATTACATACACCTATATTTACAAGACTCACTCAAAACTTCATTCTTGAACATGAACACGCGAACTTACAAAACAATACGAAAACGTCAATATCTTCATTGACTACTCCAACCACGCAATTATTTTCTTTGACTCAATGAAAAATCTTATTTTATACAGTATACATGGTTATAGATAGATGATCAATAACCTTTTAAAGACGAATAGGGTAAATCAAGACTAACTTTTGTTTTCTGTCTTTCCCAAAACGTAATACAACACAACCCCTTTTAACTAAAGCAACCCCTTTCATTTTTGCTAGATACTGATACAAGCGCCGCCGCAAGCCTCGTCACGTATCAACTTATCTTAATCTGTTACTGGCGTGAGCTGCGTTCGTATCATGGCTTTAATCTGTGATTCCGGCTACCTAAAGCTAAGAAGATCAGAACTGGAAATCTAATTATTTATAATTTTGTATGAAAAAAAAAAATTTTAGACAAAATCATAGAACAAAAGTAGTTCGTCTGGATCTACCCAAGTCGTCTTTTAAGAGGTTATTGTTCATTACCTATAACCCTGTATATCTGTCGGCTCGATAAATATAAAAACTTTCGTTAGTCCTGATATTTTTCGAGCCGATCGATTCGCAACACTATTTTTAAAAAGATTCAAAGTAAAATATTGAATTATTTCATCCAGTCAAAGTTAAAAGCGCGGACCACATTCTCGCATTCGATTTAAGACTTTAATCATGCGTCCTAATGTTGTTTTTCTTTGCTATCGTGTATCAAACATTCTCGCATTCGATTTTGGACTTCATTTCATGCGTTCTTGGTTTGTTTTTCTTTGCTGTCGTATATCAAGCTTTATGTTTCCTCTTAGCTGAAGGTTTCTCGAATACCTGTTTCATCCCCCCACGGAAGTTCGCGATCCTTGAAGCGCCGCCTTCGTTCGTCCACGCCGAATCAAACTCAGTCGTGTCTTGATCGACGAGATGTGTGTATTTCGTTCGGCCGGAGCGACCGAATTTCTTTACTTGCATTACCTGTAAGAAATGTTGAAATAAGTAATTTATACGAAGAATGTAGAGAGGTATTTGACTTTGTGCTGTTATACAACTTTTAGCATCTTCGAGTGAAAAGTTTGCA
This sequence comes from Eupithecia pulchellata, assembly GCA_963931895.1. Classification (NCBI taxonomy): domain Eukaryota; kingdom Metazoa; phylum Arthropoda; class Insecta; order Lepidoptera; family Geometridae; genus Eupithecia; species Eupithecia pulchellata. The sequence continues at coordinate 1,298,291 of OZ007536.1, read as the reverse complement.
GGAGTATCGGTTACTGTGTGGATCTCGTTTTCTAGGTATAATAAAAACTATCTTTATATGTTATAATATTTTATTATGTATATCAGTCATCTAGTACCCATAACACAAGCTTTGCTTAGCTAGGCCCAACCTAGATGATGCTGTGTGGATTGTCCGGCATTATTTATTTATTTATATTTAAACCATATTAAGTAATATGGTCTAAATATAAAAATGCATAGAAATAAAACATACCTTAGGTAGAACAGTCTTATCAAAGTGATCATCCAGCGTGGCTCCCGAGAAGTCTTGCTTGAAAACCTCTTCTTCTTTGTCCAGGTAGAAAGCACCTCTGTAAGTATTAAGTTTAGTAATTATTTTTATTTAGTAGTTTAGTAAATTAAAACAGGAAACTAAACGACATAGGTATTTTTATTCGTATAAGTTTTATGCACTCGAAAAGAGTCATCATCATCATCAACCCTATATTAGTCCACTGCTGGTCCTAGGCCTGCCCTAATGAGTGCCATAGATGGCATCATTATGTGGGGGTTATTGCCCATAAACCCCACGCTGGGCATGCGGGTTGGGGATCGCAGTTCGGTGTAGTTGTTCTGCAGAAGGCGCTGCTGCCCGCCCCCCGCTGTGTTTCCCTTAGTCGCCTCTTACGACACCCACGGAAAGAGTTGGGGTGGTGAAATTCTATGCCGGCACCACACGGCAGAGAAAAGAGTCATGGTATGTAGAAAATGTTTTTCACTACCACTTCAAGATATTTATATATTTTGTTTTTGTACGCTTTTTAAGACTATGTCCTCTGTTGTTGCCAAAACAAAACCTTGAACTATTATTTTCTTCTAACTAAGGGTGGTTTGTGTTTTTCGAACGAAAATGTTCGAAAACACTGTCAAAAACTTAAATAATCTCACGATTCTTTCAATCTTTTCGAGCCTATACAGAAGATCACCAAAACGCTTTACTTTTATATTCAATTATAATTATCCGCTTTATTTATTACGTAAGTGGTCGTAGATTGTTGTAATTTTCTTGTGATGTTATTTTATTTTATAGCTATTTGTATTCGAGGTAAAAACCAAATTGGCCATTTTCAATATTTACCACTCAAATTATTATTATTATTGCAAAGTGTCCTCCATTCCATAACTATTAATTTCCAAACGGACACTGACAGAAAAGTGGCAACCCGGACACGTTATTTGTATTCGAGGTAAAAACCTAATTAGTCATTTTCCGCTACTTAATTAAAATTTACCGCTCATATTTGTTATTGTTAACACGCCACTTTTCCTTGACTATTAAATTTCCAACGGACACTGTCAGAAAAGTGGCAAATCAGGCACATGTAGCATAACAAAGAAGACAAATCAAATCAAGCCAAGGCAAAAACCACTCACCTGTGATAATATTTCTGTAGGAACTTGTATTTCCCTTTCACAGACTTGTTGGTGACAAGTTTGGGATTGACACGTAACTCCACTCTTCTCTCTTCTTCTGTCATGTTGCGTACTCTTTCTAGCGCCAACAACTCTTTCTCGACCCTGGAACAATAAAGAATAAATATTGTAAGAGATTTTATTGTTTGTTTGGATTGATAGGCTCTGAAACTACTGGACGGATTCGAAAAATTCTTTCATCATTACAATCCTACATTATACCTAACATAGTGAATAATGTTCAAAAAAGTTAGGGATCTGTATAAAAACTTAAACAATGTAACCCTACGTGTATGTATGTACATATATGTGTGTGTGTGATAAATAGATAAAATTTAAATTTTGTATTCAATATTAGTACAAGAAAAAAAAATATAATTTCATCAATCAAGATTAAAAATCAGTTCGCAAAAAGTGCAGATATTTTAATTAGTAGGTCAGAAAACGTAGATCGTTAATTGAGCACATCGCAAAATGTGCAGGTTTCGAAATTTCACAGACAGCGAAATCTTTGTAGTATATTTCAGGAGATTCGTGGGGAAAGGGGGATTATTGTAGTCTTAATAAAACTTTTGTAACTATCATGGTTATTAACACTAAAGTCATTTATAACTATAATTGTAGTTTTGAAATAAAGGTAGACTTACGCTTCCCTCTCCTCTTTGTCCCGTTTGATCCTCTTCATCTCTCGCAGTTTCCACGTCTCGTACTCAAGTTCGTCGTTTTCGTCATCCGTGTTCACGTCATTGATGTTGCCTTCTTTTTGCTCGCCCTGAATAATATTATTATTAACTCCTTTATTTTAGATCATTCATAATCCATTTTGCACAATGAAAATAAGGGTATGTACTAGTTGTACTTTTATTTTGTAAAGATATTGATTTATTGGGGCTAGATGATGCTGTGTGGATTGTCCAGCATCATTTATTTATATTTATTTATTTATTGGTTTCGAAACCCTTTCGCAATGTTTTTATTCATGTTTACTATCTAAGCATATACTGCAGCTATTGCTTGAAATTTGAAATAATAATAAAAGTCGTGCGCCGTACATACAGAGAAAATAAATGAATTAGATCTTCAGCAAAAATTAAAAGTAGATTTTTTTGCCCATGATTTGGAAATATTAGGAGACCTAAAAAGTCAAAAGTGATAACAACTTCGTACATCTCAAAACAGTTTTTGACTATCTGTAGGTTTCATACTAATGGAAAGAAGAAAAGTTTAACCATACCCCAAAAAAAAATTAAAATGTATCTAGTTAGAGCCCATAATTCAAAAATAATTTTTATGTTTTGCTAGACTCAGTGCAGATTATTCTTAGAATTTTAGGCTACTTTCATGAGAACAACTCCACAGAACATTACCTGAGCACTCTTCTGTTCCGACCGTATAGTATCCTCTACAAGTTTAAGCGCCTCTCTTCTCCGTTCCTCTTTCTCTTTTCTCGCCTCAGCCTCTTCTTTCTTCTGCTGCTTCAACTTGCGTTCTCTCTCTGCCACCGTCATTCTTTCGGAGGCTCTTACAAACACCGGTTTCACCCTGGGTCCTTTAAAATTCGGTAACGGTATGTTAAGTAATATGTACAGACTTGTCCATCTTGTTGGTATAACAAGATCGACTAGCAGTGCATTCCGAATTACGCTAAAATCGATATTATCGCGCTCACAAGCGTTCCGAATAACTGTAATCGCGACACATCGCGACAACGATGTCGCGTCTGACGTCATAGATGACGTGTTACATGCGCCATTTTGCGATATCACCGACCATGCTACAGAATTAAATCACTGTGAGCAGTGTGAATGCTCTGTCAAAACTGAAACTCAACTGTAATTTGGAACGCAAAACATAGTTGTGATTAGCGATCAGCGCTGTAATCGTAATTCGGAATGCACCTTAAGTTAAGGCCAGAGTTTGTTTTCATGTCTTAACCTGTTGGCATTGCTACAAAGCAAATACATTATGTAATTTACCTAAATATAGTGTTTTATTGGACATAATAGTTATAGTCAGTATCTGGCGCAGCGCATCAGCATTGCCATACAGCTTCGGCAATGCAGCCAGCGTCTTGGGGACGCTCCCGACTGGTATTGATATGGACCAGTTTAGCTACGAATAGTTTGTTTGCAACAGTCTGCTCAATTGTTAAAATACTATAGCTTAGTTCTAATTTGGTTATTCAATTGTAATTTTTTGTTAAAGGTCCCTCTTATAGTTTAATTCCTGTAAGGTCTATAAGATATATTTTCTTAGTTATTTAATTACCTATAAATGCCTAATATGTGATGGTTAGGTATTTATTTATTAAGTGGAGTAACTAACACGATTTAAGGTAATATTATTTCGCAAGTTATGTCGTTACTTCGTGTTGCACAATGTACCCTCAACGTAAGCGTGCTTATACATGCCAGTTGAATGATGTACCACATATAACTTCAATATTCGTATTATTGTATGCCCTGGGGCTTCAGTGGGAATAGTATGAAATTCATGAACATATAGTTTGATTCAAATGGGATGATCGGTCGCCGAAACATCGTAGCCAATCGTCATATGAAATTTTGATTCGAGTTTTTGAAAGTAGGGCCTTTAGTACTGGTCTGTGCAGACCTGGCCCTAAAAGTGCCTGACAGATACGGGGCCCACTCTAAAAACGAAATTCGAAGTTTTTTTTTTTTGTTTAAGTGCAGATGCTCCCTTATGTAATAACTTACAATTAAAATAAATCTACTCTTATGTCACCAAAAGAGTAGGTTTATTTTAGTTTTCCAAGTAGTCCCCCTGATTTTTAAGCTGTTTGTTTTTAAACCATTACCTGTATCTTCTTCGCTGTCCGTGTACTCCGTGTCTGAAGAACCACTCTCTTCTTTGTCATCGTCATCCATTTCCTCGTCTTCATCGCGGCCGAGCAGTTCTTTTTCAGCTTCCCTGAAATACATATAAATATAATATAAATGTATACTAATATTATAAAGAGGGAGAGGAGGTTGTTTGTTTGTTTGAATTGAATTAGCTCCGAAACAACTGGACCAATTTGAATAACTCTTCCATCATTAGAAACCTACAATAGATATCCGTACAAACATTCGTCCCGAAACGGGAATCGAACGTTGCATCGCAGCGCAGGCGGATCTTCGCCGATCACGCCACCGAGGTCGTGACATTCCGTGACGCAAACGAGTCCTGCAGCCTTATTTTCTAACTTGAAATCTGTTATGTCCAATAAAACACATATTTCGGTAAATCACGTGTATTGAGCTCGGTAGCAAAAACACAACTAGTTCAGACATGAACACGTACTACAGTCCTAACTTTGTCGATCTTGTTGTGCAAACAAGGTGGACAAGTCTGGACATGTTACATACATAACAAAATCCATTACCAATGAACTTCAAACCGATTACCAGTTGTAGACCCAGTCAAAATGTTGTCGTATTGTCTAAGGTATTTAACTGGTCTTCGGTTTCACAATACGAAAGTGACAATTGAAGTCCAGGCTGGGTTTGAAATGCCAAACTGAAGATTACAATTACCAGTTGAGTTAGACAATAGTTGCTGGTTAAAATCGGATCAAAATCATCAATGAGTGGTTTCTCATTGATGATTTTGATCCGATTTGTTTTTTGATTTGTCATTAGCTATTCCAAATTCGTAAAATACGAAAATTAAATCAACATGTAAGAAAATTCCTGAGAAGAAAAGATGATGGCAGATTTTACCTAGCAGCAAGTTTAGCTCTAAGAGCCTGCCGGCGCCTCTCAATCTCCTCTTCATCCAGATCATCCTCGCTCTCGGAGCTGTCCTTGGCCTCCTCAGCGCTGGACTCCGACTCCTGGCCCGGTTCCTCGTCTATGATCTCAGGCTTGTGCTCCGTGCGGCGCGGAGGGGAGCTCTCTGCCATGCGGAGACGTCGCAGGCGAGGGTCGTCAACCTGTTTATAGTTCAGATTCAGATTCACGTTCAATAACTTTATTTCTTTAGGCTTACAAAATAAGCACTTAGACAAGTCAAATTTCATACATATATTTTTTATAAAAATAGAAATAATTTGTTATTCTCTTCACTTCAATTTTTTGTCCACTAATGGAAGAAGTGAAAAAGAAGTAGAAAGTAGTCAAATTAACTATGTTCAATGTTTGTAACAACTACAACAACATCAGCTATCATCAACATAATAGTCCACAGCTGGAAATAGGCCACCCCTCATTAAGAGCGCCATAGATAGTATTATTGATCATTTGGGGATTATTGCCCATAATCCCCACGCCAGGCATGCTGGTTGGGGATTGCAGTTTGGTGGAGTTGTTCTGCAGAGGGCCCTGCTAGTAGTGTAGTGCTAGTAAGTATCCAATCCAAGGTAGAATAAACTAAAAGTATGTTTTGTTTGCAGTCAGCAGATAGATTTTGAACTTGCTAGTTAACACTGAAACCGAACAAATGTAATGTGTAAGTTTTAATATGTGTATTTCTTAGTATTTTCTGTGGGCACTAACATCATTGTTTCTTAGTAGCTGCTTGCTTGCTAATTTAGTATCATCATTGTAGACTCTACAATGAAAGATCATTGAGATGGATGGATGGATAAGAACTCATAACCATTTATTGTGACTATATTTTAGTGACCTGGGGTGCGTTCAGAGGCTCAGAGTGCGGTTGTTTGGTGTAAATTTTAACTTACCCAAAGGTTCTGAACGAGTCGGTTGTTTAACGTCAAAGTTGACATTATCATGACAAAACTGACGTTACAGTTGCCGGACGTTCGTTTGTTTTGTTTTTGTTTTGCGGTTACTTTGAGGTAAATTGTATCTACTGACTGTAACTACGATCTATAACTGATAAATACTGAAAATTTTGAAATTTACTGTAGAAATCTTGATATTTAAGTAGATAACAAACTATGACAACGGAAAATATGACAGCTGTCAATGTCAGAGTGTTTTTCGTCGATCGAATTACACCGGTAAAAAGTTGCAACCGTCGGAGGTTGTGAACGCTCTAGTTAATAACAACCGAGCGTTTCCCCTGAGGTTATGAACGACCTAGTTGCACTCCGAGCGCGCTCGAGCGTAGGTTGTGAACGCAGCCCTGACTAGACCAAAGCAAGTGACCATGTTTTCAATAAATGGTTATTTATGGTGACAATGATGGTGTATGTTAGTTAATTTACATAATAGTGTGTAAAACTCACCAAATAAAATAAATTAAATTAAGATTTAAAAACTTTTCTGTATACTTACTTCTAATATTGATGAATTAGAATGGTTTATGAAATGTATTTCTCATAAGAATTACAAAAATTTACTTAAAATGAGAAACTTAGGGCTTATTCATATAATATTATAGTAAAATACATTTGGGTCATGAGTGTGCTACACTAGAGGTAAAAATATAAACTTAAAAATTACCTTAGTAACTATAACTTAGTCTAATAACTAGGCACTTTGGTAACAAGAGTGTATATATTTGTGTACTCTACCCACCTCTTCACCATCACTTTGCAGCTCTTCCTCTCTTTGAGCAATAATTTGTGGCAGAGTCTGTTGTCTCCGCTCAGGTCTTGCTTGCTCAATGAAATCTTCATTGTCGGAATCACTCTCCTCGACAATCCCCTGCGCATAGTCAGGCTTTTTACCCGAGATGTACCTTTGCACTTTCACCTTTTTCATGGATATTTCACCTGTAATCAACTACTATTTAAAAAACATTCAGCTATCAATAAGATTTTTATACAGTTGAATCGAGTATGTATTCATTATAGTTCAGACACAGAAGATACACTTCTGTAGTGTATCTTCTGTGAACAGAACTTGGTATAATGTTGGTATGAGCGGATACTCAAAATAAGACGATGCATTTGAAGTTACAATAGAAGTTTTAGTAGATAGATGGAATTAAATTGTGGCTCACCTTTTTCATTTCGGACAGGCACAGCGCCCGCCGTACTTTGAATGCCTGTCGGCTGGGCTGGTAACACATTCATGTTGTTCATGGTTAAAGAAAGATAAAGTCTTTCTTTATCTTCTCGTATATCTATTGATAGATGGTTGCGAAATGCAAAAAATCTAAATAATAAACTCAACAATCCAATCAACAAAACCAAACAGCAAACACGATTTTGAAGACAGAACTAGAGGTGTGTAGATCCGGAGTCAAACGGCTCCTGGAGTCGTGTCCGCTCCTGGAGTCGTGTGGATCCGCTCCGGCTTGTCGTTCGTGGCGTGTCCGCGGATACGTAGGCCGCGTCTTCGGTCTCGCTCCATGAAGTCGAATGAATGTAGCAGCGAGCGATTGGAGCTGTGTGGATCTGGCCTTTGATTCGGGTTCGGACGTGTTCGATAGACAGATCCAGTTCCATTTACGAGTAAACAACAAACTAGAACTACTACGGTAAAATTATACTTTATTATAATTGAAGGTAAATCAACTGTAGTCTCTAAAAAAAATTAAGTAATTATATACCTTAAAAAACTTATATGCTAGTATTTTTCACAGATTAGATCAAACTAACAAACATGTCTTCCCCTAAGGAAAGAATTGCTATGGTTTTACTAGTCATTCTTTCGATTCGTTACATCCACCGAAACAAACGTTTCCTACAAACAGACAGATACAATGGACATGTAGGAACTGTTATTAAAAGCGGATCCTAACTGATCCGCTGGATCCACTGGAACAAACTGATCTAATGGACTTGAAGGAAGCGAAACTGCAAGCGGATCCAAACGGATCCGCGGACACGACTCCGGGAAACGAGTCCGCACCCAACTGGAATCGGACCAGATCCGCTCCAGTCGTGGACACGTTTAGCGCATGTCTAGACAGAACAGAACTGACTTTGACTTTACTTCTAAAAAATCGACTTTGACATTGAAAAAAGGCAGATGTATGACATGACAGTGACATTCGACACTGTGACACTGAAATGAAATTACATATTATTGCCTTTTTGAAGCAGTCAATGTTATGATGGCAACTGGCAACTATAAAAACTTAGAAAACTTAAAACTTTCTTTCTATGGTATCTTCTCTAGGTTCTATAGGTATAAGAAGAGAAGAATTATAGATAGGTAGTGTCATAGCATATGACTAGTTTGGACCTTGGTTTGGACCTCTTGGACATCATTGCTCTTATAAAATGTTTTTGTTTATGGCACAAAACTAGAAACCCAAAATAATTCATAAATTCTCATTATTGACAATCATCATCATCATCATCACAAGCCTATAATAGTCCACTGCTGGACATAGGCCTCCCCTAATTATTGACAATATCAAGTATCAATACGTTCTGCCGTAGTATACGGTGATACCATGTAAAACATGTAATAATTAGTGGCGCCCTCAAGAAGCTTATAATAAATTATATACAGTGTCTAGTTTAAGCTTCTTGGGCGCCCTCATTTATTTTCTACTCTTTTTGGTTGTACTGTACTTATTGGTTATATAATATTCTCTGTGGCATTAGCACTCACTCGTCTAACATCCACTTTCAAAAATGTTTAGTTTTAATTCGTTTCTCAACGAAGAGAGTTGTAATAAAATAACTCTACATTTTACTGTAAAATTAACATCATTCATTAATAATGATGCATTGTATGCTTTTAGCAAGGCTTTAGCTATCTAGTCTATGTAGGTATATGAAAAAATCGATTCATGTCGGCTTCGTTTCATGTAAACACTATAATTTTTGAGAAAGAGGTTACAAGCTACATTTTCTGTCGTTCGTCGTCGAATAATTATATTTTCTTTAGCATGAACCTGGTAATAGTTTATTTCATTGTGTAAAACGCCATAAAACCAATAGTTTTACATGCCCTAATTATTTTCATTTTATCATATTTTATTCTAAATATTTATAGTTTATTTAATAGAGATTTTGAGCTGCCTATGTACGAGGAAAAAATCTCTTTATTTGGTGCAACCTAGCTGACAATGTTGCCGCCTTGAAGGCGGCAACATTGTCAGCTGGCTTGGCTGAGGCGAATCGAGTAGGCATGTCGATTCATTTTAAAAAATATCGATCTCCGATTCGATTCAAATCGGACATACTAGAATCGATTCTTGTTTAAATCGAACATTAAAAGATCGATTTTCGATTAATCGAGCCAATTTCAGACATGACTAATTGCCTAATAAAGATACAGGACATTATTGATGACCATTTACTGCAAATACAAGTAATTGGATAGAAGTATTATTAAATTAATAAACATAATATCACGCCTATATTCCTTCGAAAGAATAGGTAGAGGTGGGAATCGAACCCAGGATCTTTTGCTCAGCAGTAGTGCTTGCGACCACTAAACTAATGTGGCAGTTTAAATTTCTAGTCTCGCCTAAGTACATACTCGTAAGTCGGTTAATAAATTAATCAAATTTTAAGTTTATAAAATTGTATTAAAGTTATATACAAATTTAACAAGAAATTATATTTCCCAGTATTTTAAGTCGAGTTACTATAAATTTTTACAGTAAAAATAATATTTATCCACAGTATATTTTTGATAAATAAACTCGCTCACAATCACAAGAATAGATAGGTTAGGTTTGACAGCCGGATAGAAAAGTAAAATGTTTTTTTAACGCAAGTAACGCCACTTTCGGAAGCGTTCATAAATATTTCGCACGTTTAAAAATAAAGAGAATTATCTCAAAAAAACGGTTTTGTGAGATTTTATCATAAACAGCATTATTTCAATCCAATGCACAGGATAGCTTCGACAGCCACTGCAAAGCGAGCATTAGAAAGAGAAAAAACGATCACCCATCTCTTTTCCATTAAACACGAAGTTCAAGTCAATTCTGGTAAAAGGCGACATTCAGTCTTGTGCCCTCAGTCATGAATTAATTTTGAGTTTTATGCGGGAGTAGAACGCAATAATTCTGTTTAGTAATAAAGGTAAGTCCCTTATTTGTATTTAATTTAATCTTAAAATGATACATTCTGTTTTAATTCCTTTTTCTTTTAATAATGATGGTATTAATTAAGTCAGAAATAAGTTTTATTTCCTTTTATTATTAAAAATATGCTAGATTACCAGTAACATTATGAATTGTTTCCTTTTATTTTTAAAAACTTTTATGCGTTTGTGAAGTAATTCGATGTAGTTTCGTTTTTTATTAAATGTGGTTCTAAGATCCAGGCAAAATTAATAGTTATTTCTCTTTATGGTTCATTTGATAACAATTTCGATGGTCATATTTTATAATACTTCTTTCTGTTATTAATTAGGCACCTAAGATGTCTTGGAGATGTGAGAAACTTGTCATGCTGGCAAATGCACCGGCCACCAATGGACAAAAGTAGTGGTTCCTGCTTCGGAGGTAAGATAGGTTCCATTCACCGAAAATCTAGATTAACTTAAAATTAATTAGTTTTACTCTTTTCGTAAGACTTATTTACATATAAATCTGTTTTTTTTTTCAAGGTTTCAACGGAAGAATACAATAATAAAAATAATGATATGAAAGAGGTGCGGGGCAACGGACGTCCACAGGGCGAGGTCCTTTCACCACTTCTGTGGATATTGGTTGCAAACGAACTCCTGGACTCTCTGAATGTAGATGGAACTTTCACTATTGCATATGCAGATGACCTGGCAATCATGAGATCGGGCCTTTTCGAGACAACTCTGTGCAAAAAGAAAGATGCAGAAAGCTCTACGAAAAGTGGAAACGTGGTGTACCAAACACAGTCTGTCAGTTAATCCCAACAAGACAGAAATGGTACCTACTGTTTACTCGAAACTAAACTACCAAGACTAGAACTACCCTCACTGCTAGGTACAAAACTGCCACTAAGCAAGGATGTTAAATACCTCGGCATATGGCTAGACAGTAAACTACTATGGGGAAAACAACTTGGCTATGTTATGACAAAAGTCACTACGTGACTCGTGACCAAGCTGTGTCTGTGGCTCTATACAGTCATGGTCCGCCCAGTGCTAACCTACGGGGCTATAGTTTGGTGGCCGAGAACAAACTTAGTCACAATCATCAACAAACTACCTACAGCAAGTTCAAAGACTGGCACGCACTCTCATCTGCGGATGTAGGAAATCAACCCCATGCCCCCAGCAGCACTAGACATAATCTTAGGACTAACGCCCTTGCACGTTTACATAAAGCAAGAAGCAATGGCAGCGTCTCTTAGAATAAAATCAACAAATCAGTGGAAAGGTGATTCAGGTCTAACAAACCACTGCAGAATATTAAACAAAGCAACTGCGGCTTCCAGAGGCGGTAAACGGTACTGATAGAATAGCGTCCACCTACTTAACCGGTAAGAACTACGAAATAACACGAACAGAACGCATTAGCGATCACCTCACATGACGTCACTACATATCACATCTACACTGATGGGGCCAAAACCAAAACAGGAGCCGGCTGCGGCTACTTTTGTTCAGAATCAGGGCTTTCAAAATCCCAACCAGGCTGAAACAATGGGGATCCAACTGGCGGCTAATCGGAACCATTGAAACCACCATAACAAGGCAAAGTCAGCGAATCATAGAATGGATATAGAGACGCTTTTGTACAGGTAACATAAATGCAGATAGACTAGCAAAGGAAGGAGCGAGAACGAACCCAACAAAACAGGACATCGGTCTCAAACCCGCCCACAGCAGAAGTAAAAAAATAGACTAAAACTAAACTCTGGAAAAGAACTTCAAAAAATATGGGAGCGTCGAAAAGACTGCAAGCACATTAAATCAATATTCCTCTCCATAGATAGGAAGACCACAAATACGATGCTCAAGATGAGCCGCGAAGATCTAAAATTAATGGTAGGCGTCATCACAGGTCACTGTGAACTAAACCATCACCACCTGGTGCCACAGACAGCAGCCTGTGCCGTGGCTGCTTCCAGGAAGAGGAAACTGAGGAACACCGTGTTGATACATTGCACGGCCACAGAGGAGGCCAGACGGAAAACGGGATTGAAGACTCTTATAAATAAATTATAAATATAAATAATGCTGGACAATCCACACAGCATCATCGAGCCAGCGACACAGCATCGACACAGCATCATTGATATACATAATTCAATATTATTAAATAGATAGATATTTTTTTATTATACCTCTACATAGAAAACAACCAGAACCCCTGAACAAATATCTGCAGATCGTACAAATACTTGTCCCGAGGCGGAAATCGAACCCGCAACCTCCTGCGTCGCAGGCGGACCTTCGCCCACCGCACCACAGTGGTCGTCAACCCGTATAGTCATCAAACCTGTCGACACCTCAAGAAAAGCTAAAACAAAGCTGTAAATCTTCAAAAGTCCTGCTCCGGTACTTCAAGGAGCTGGGCTGGTTAGGGCCTGGTCAGGCAGGGGGATAATGCACAAAACACTCCTACGCGAGATGTCAGTGCAGATCTTAGTTCCCCCACTTAGAATTAGAATTAGAAGAGGTGAACGTTAGAAATATAAAAAAGAAGATGAAAAATATATCAGACATAGAAATAATGCTGCCAGCTATCTCAAAGAATGAGTTTTACACTAGGGTGTATTGACACGTCGTATTTTGTGATCTCATAGGTCTAAGGCACGTATTATGAAGCCTTGCTCAGTGATCGATCTGATCTATGTTTGAGGTACGCTTATGCCATAATAATCGTTACTCAAGCACAGATTGAAGACTGACCAAGCTTTCATAATACGGGGCCTATATACATAAGTTACCTAGTTGTCTTTTGATAAAAGATTAACTTATTATTGTGATTTAGTTATAAGTTCTTATGAAACTACTCTTGTTAAAAAGGTACAAAGTTTTCTCTGCCGTGTTTTTATTATTATTTGTAAGTATAAAACTCCATAATTCATTTATAATTCGTGTTGTGTATCATTTTATTAGTAAAACATCTATCTCGTAGAGCATACAGTTCTATATAAAATAGAAATATTATGATATACAAGATTCTAAACTTTTATTCATTAATAATAAAAAGAAGTTATTCGCAATATTCCTAGAAATTTAAATATAATATAAAATAAAACAGCATCATTAATATATACATCCTGTAAGAATTTGAATAATATGACAGTTATTTATCATAAACAGAAGTAAGTCAGCAATATTTTTTTTAAAACCTTGTAATTACAAAACTATTTTTTATATTATTGATTTTCTTGCCTTATATTAAAGATAAATTTATATAATATCCCATAGTAAGAAAAAAATAATAATATCCACACGGAGAAAGTATTTATTCCTAATTTACTAAACATACTCCGAGTTACAAAACTTTGAAAGCGTTTTCCCAAAAAACGTGTTTTTTGAATTACTTCTCTTTATTTTTATACGTGCGATTTACTCTATGATGCGTTCAAATTATTGACCAAGTACTACCAGTTACTTTTGCGTCCGACAACAGCAAAAAATTAAAAAAACTATTCTTTGAATGGATCGGTCCGATTCGGGAGGTTTATGAATCGATACATTGAATCGATGTAGGGTTCAAAATCGATCTGAAAAATCGATTATATTACTCTAAATAATCGATTTTTCGATTAATCGATTTAAAATCGACATGCCTAGAATCGAGGGCGAATCCGGATGATGCGGGCTAGACTTGTTTTGTTGTTTGTTTTGATTGGTTTTGAGGTACCTACCTACCTACCTACTACTTGCTCTGAACTGAAACTTTGTGCTATCAGCAAGGCAAGGAGAAGTAAAGTTATCTTTTTACTCACAGTTCGGCGCTGCGCTTATTTGTCTTTGTATTGTGTACGCTGATACCCGCCGCCAACGAAGACCGAATTTCCTACAAACTAATTAAATTATGGCCTCATCATCTGAAATTCCAAGCCTTGATTTATTGGTTTCTAGTGCGCTTAGTGGGAAAGAGCTTCAGGAATTCAATAGAATTCATTACGGGCGTCTCGATAATCAAGAGTTGAGCGTAAAAAAATCCAGTGTAGAACTGGCTTCCGAGAATCAGTTTCAGATCGCAGCTTACGAATTTACGGCAAAACAAGAGGAAACCAGGAAACCCCGCATTGTAAGAGTCGGTATCATTCAGCACTCGATAGCTATTCCTACAGATAAACCAATAGCTGAACAGAGACAAGCAATTTTTGCGAAGATCAAGAAGCTTATAGAAAGTGCTGGGAATGAAGGGGTTAACATTTTGTGCTTACAAGAAGCCTGGAGTATGCCATTTGCTTTTTGTACAAGAGAAAAACAACCGTGGTGTGAGTTTGCTGAAGTTGTGGATGGTCCCAGCAACCAGTTCCTGAGCGAGTTGGCAGCTAAGTACAGAATGGTCATCATTTCTCCTATTCTAGAAAGAGATGAGATCCATGGTGACACTATTTGGAACACTGCTGTGGTTATCAATGAGCTAGGAAATGTGGTTGGGAAACACAGAAAGAACCATATACCTCGAGTAGGAGACTTTAATGAGTCAACCTATTATTTTGAAGGAAACACTGGACACCCTGTGTTTGATACAACCTTTGGCAAGATAGCTATTAACATCTGTTACGGCCGCCACCACCCGTTGAACTGGCTGATGTTTGGGGTAAACGGAGCTGAAATTGTTTTTAATCCATCTGCTACTGTGTCAGGACTCAGTGAGCACTTGTGGGGAGTTGAAGCCCGCAATGCAGCCATAGCTAATAGCTATTTCACTTGTGCAATCAACAGAGTGGGGAGTGAATCATTCCCCAATGAGTTCACTTCTGGTGATGGAAATCCTGCCCACAAAGATTTTGGACATTTCTATGGATCTAGCTATGTCACTGCACCTGATGGGTCAAGGACACCAGGCCTATCAAGAGTTAAAGATGGCCTATTGATAGCTCAAATGGATTTGAACTTGTGCCGGCAGATCAAAGACAAGTGGGGCTTCACTATGACCCAGCGCCTGGACTTGTATGCAGAAAGCTTGAACAAAGCTATCAAACCAGATTTTAAACCACAGATTATAACTAGTTCTAAGTGATTAGTTCATTTCCAAGATCAATTATATATTTTTTGTTATTTTTACATTGGTACATGTTATTTATATTATTACAAAGTTATAAAATCTAATAAAAGTTTTGCTGTTATCATTGTTTTTCTAACCTAAAATGGAAAGCTTTAGTAGCTGAAATAAAACAACAGGCTATATAAAATTTGTGTACCAATGAGGATAATACAGTGAGCTATACATAAATATAGGGGAAAGCATGGGGTACATTCAGAGATATTTCAGCTTTATTGCAAATAATAAAGTTGAGCATCAATAGCTAAGATATGAACCAGTCACTCAAGCCATTATCTGATTGTAAATTCAAGGTCTTTTATTTGAACATTGATAAACTCTAAGCATGATGCTGTACAAACATCAACAGCATTTTTCAATCAAAAATTAATAATAATAAATCCTAGAAAATTTACAGTGCCATCATCTAGCCCCAAGCTAAGTAGAACTTACATTATGGTACATCAAGTTCTATTGCACAATTGCATATGACTTTAATTTTACTTGGATTTCTAGCTAAGAAAGTATGACTTTATGTACCCCAACCTTGTTGTACAATTAGTTTATGTCTAAGCACTAATAACTCTATGCAGTCTTTGCACGAATCGCAGCACGCTTGCCAGTTACAGCCTGGAAACCAGATTTGATGCTAGCCACTGAACAACGGGAACCACAGGTCTCACACTGAAGGAAGAACAACCGGGTGTCTTTTTGAAGAATAGTGTCAGGGGATCTGCAAGTATGACATGTCACATATTCTTTGATGTATCTCCGCAAAACATTCTCTATTTGTTTCTGTTGGAAACGACCCTTAATAATCAGCTGGCTGTTGCCATCTACGGAGCCACTTGTACCCAACTCTGCCAGTAAAAAGTCCAGTAAATGTTTAGGCTGTCTGTGAAGGGTTTTGCAGATTTCTGTGAAATTGGCAAAGGATGTTTTCTTTGTACCGATTCGGACTACTTGTGGAGGTCTCATGACAAACTTTTGTTTCTTGCCGGAGACCATGCTGGGGTTCTTCTCGCGCATGATGTCGAACACGCGCTCCAGGAGCTCATCGTACGTATAGTCGCGGTCGCTGCCGGCCCAATCGCTGTGCGGATCCTCCACATTCTCCTTGTCCTCATCCTTGGTATCATCCTCCAGAACTTGCTCGTCGATATTTTTCTTTTTCTTCTTCTTTTTCGTCTTGGAGAAGTCTATGTCGAGGTCAAGATCGTCAACCACCTCGTCCTCCTGCTGCTCTGGCTCCTCCGTCGGCGGAGTCTCCGGCAGAGCGGTTTCTAGCTCCTCGAGGTTGAAGAACGTCTTCTTTTTCTTTTTCTTCTTCTTACCGAAGTTGTCCAGGTCGAGGTTATCGTCCTCGGGCAGGTCGACGTCACCCGCCTCCGTGGGTGCCTCGACGCTCGTGCTCTCGCCTTGCTCCGCGAGTGCGGCTTCCATGTCGAAACCGGTCTTCTTTTTTTTCTTCTTCTTGAGGGAAGGATCGAATACCATATCTTCATCCATGTTTGCAAAGTAAGTTGACTATTTTCAATAAAATTTCCAAGATTTTGGTTAGTTTTGATGACAATTTGGCAGGTGGCTGTGAAATGAAATGTCAAAACGGTTGCATTGCATCAGCTTTTTTTATTCGTTCGGAAACGTATAGATGTGTTTGATGTCAAATGGTTATTCAATTCAGTAAGGCTTGATCATAGTATGACTACTTCACGCTAAAAATAGTGAAATGTCAATCTCTCTCTGTGGAACAAAACAATTGTAACCTCAACAAAAAATTTATTTGAGGCCGATTGGTTTGTAATGCTTAGAAAATAAATATTTTTCGCTAAAATGCATCTAGCTAGGCTTCATAGGAGTATACCGAAGCTAAAAAACACTGTCACGCGTACGAGCTCACAGGTTGCTGTGGTTGAACGTGATGAATATGTCGAAAATCCAGAATATCCTCCAATCCTGGACACCTCCCTGAAAGGCAGAAAGAAACGCGAAAGGGAAGAACTCTTTAGAAACATCAGACAACTAAATACTATTGAAGAAAAGCAGATAGCTCTGAATATGCCTAGATACTATGGATGGAAAAGTGTTATATTCAGGGATGATAAAGTACCTTACAATGCCATGCCTCTAGTGCAGTGTTACACAAGAAGTCATTTCATACCTACGGAGAAGCTTCCTGAAGTCTATGCTGAAACTGAACAGCTGGCTGATGAGGTTGTCAAAGAAGTAAAAGGAGAAATTGAAGATGCAATAGCTTTTGAGCTTCAAAATGTTATGTATGTGCCAATTCTTTCCCCTAAACTTTGAAAACTTTTCTACAATTTATATTTAAATTATTTATCTAAATGATAGTTCTAACTTGTCTTATCTCACCAACATACTATATGCCAATGCTCACCAACACGGACAAATGTAATAGAAGTTTCTTCATTGCTTCCCTTTTTCAGACGCAACCACAACCAGTTAGAAGAGGCCGAGAGAGAAGATGCTCAAACTGGCAACATCATCAGACAGATTAACAGAATTGTTATAAACAATCTCTCTGATAAATTACCTCATGTACTTACCACACAGGTTTGTGCAATAAAATCAGTTGACTTAGATATTTTTAATAGGGTACCTACTACAAATTCATTAGTATTACAAAAAGGGTATCCTTTTCTTCATCTGATATTTATTCTTTTGTTAAAAGCATGATGATATACATCATGATTTAATCATTAAGTTGTACCGTTACCTACCCAATTGCAGAACTGCTTATAATTTCTTGGTATGGTACCCACCCAACCTAAGTTCTGCTTATAAGTGCAGTGTCCAGCATTAAAAAATATTTTATTAATTGCTTGTTTAGATTAGGTAGTGTAAAGGAGGATAGGTTATGTTAATATACTCGGGCCAAATTTTATGTGAAATAACTGTTAAGCCCCTACATAATCTTAAATCCAGTGATGAAGAACTAGTTCTTCATTGTGATTTTTAGCACAATCTGCAATGCCTGTCAAAAACAGATATTTCCCATGAAATATTTGTATCAATTTTGATAGCATGGTAAGTTTCTGGTAAGTTTAAAAACATTTCTGATTGTATTTGGCTGGCATATACTTAGTTTCCTGTAAAATAGGTGTTATAGAGATATACTACCATGTGTCCAAATTTAGATTAATAGGTAGAATGCTATGCCCTTACTAGATTTTAATTATTTCCTGTTCAGGTGGACTATGAGCCAAGACACGAAGCATTCTGGTTTGTGGGAGGCACTGAAGTCCCTGGCAGTGTGTTAGCTTGGAGGCAAAAACTCAAATGGTCTAAGGAGCGCCAGTATGAGCCTGTGGACCAACCTGTGCAATATATTGGTAAGCTTGGCAAGTAGTAATTGATTAGGCTAGGGTTTTGCCAAACTGATTATATTGTATGGAACACCTATAATTTAATTTGTAAGAGTGGTCCTTAGCTTTACAGATGATTTCACTCCGAGGTCTGGATTAGAAAGGAGGCAACATTTTATTTTAATTTTATAAAAATATTCTATAGCTTATGTTCATCACAGATCATTAAGGATTCTAATGGAGAAAGAATTTTTTAAATCAGTCCAGTAGTTTCGGAGCCCATTCAATTGAAACAATCAAATTTTTCCTCTTTATAATATTAGTATAGAAGTCAGATAAATTCCTGATGATCCCGTAACTTATTTGTTCCAAATTTAGATTAATAAAAATTGTATGTTTATTTTCAGGAACTCCACTAGTGGCCCTGAGAAATCGTCTTCCATTGAAACCACTCCTTCCCTACAGTGAAGCAGAGAACCCAGAGTTCAAAGTTCCTAAGTTCACAAACTTTCCAAAAGTAGTTGGATATCATTATGATCATCTACACGGTGTCAACACTCCAGGTATATAATATGTTTCTTACTTGAAAATTTCATAAATCTATTTTAAACTTCACTATAAAAAACAGTGATTTTGTTGATGCTTAAATAGTAAAGTTTTATTGATATAGTGGGAGGTCTGTCTATAAAACTTTATTAATAATTTTTTTTTTAATTTTTTTTAAGGACTTTTGATTGCATAGTATGTCAGTCCTAAACAAACAACAAAATTAGAGTAATGAATCAGTTAAGATATGTTTAAAATATATTGATAAATTTGGTTTTAATAGTATCAGCCTAACATACTTGTTACTATCGAGTGTAAGCCCTTGCTTTCTAAATCCAGGAAATTAAATAAAAAAAATTGTAATAAATTAAATGTATAATATATTGCCCCTGTAGGTGGAGCTAACGACGCTATCGTCCAAAGAGAGTCCCAAAGATTTTCGACTACTTCATTTCGTGGCGCAATGTTAACTCCCTGTCGTTTTTGTTTCAGGATACTGGCCAGGAGATCATGATGAATTTGGTCTCTTGTCATTCCATGGTCGGGGACACCTGCTCACCAGAAACCCGTCATTTGGAGCTGAAGATAATTTGGAAGCTCTTCACTGCCAAGCCATGAAGGCTAGCTTTTCATGGCTCCTAGCTCAGGCTAACTTCCAAGGATTCACTACTTACAATGACATCACCTATCCACTAGCCACACAAACTGTTATCACCAACGGACAACTATGGTCTCTATATGCATATCAACTGAATACTGTAGAAATGCATAATGAGAAAATAGATGAGAATCCTAAACATAATGTCTGCTATGGCACAAAACCCTTGAAACTGTATGAGACCTTGGAAGATGGTAAAGTCAAAGGCTTGGATGAAAATGTACTGAAAATTATTGTACAGTTTTATCTGAATGCACCTGAGGAGAGGGAATATGAAATGAAGCCATATTTAGGAGAGGAGGAGCAAGTTGTTGCCGATATTGAGGATGACAATAGAAGGTGTTGGTTGGAAGACCGCTACAAACACTTAGTGGCTAACAGACCTAAACACTTATTGCGCCCAGAAGTTCACATGTGGGAGAAAATCTACAAAATAACTCACGATACTAGGTCGTTCGAAGCTAAGAGAAGACCCTTCGAACTTGGATTCTCTCCTTACAAGAGGAGGTTGGATGAACATCTGCCCCCCTATATTCCCAAACTATTACGACCATACCCCAGGTCTAGGAAGAAGTTTGAAACAACTTATTATCCTAAAGTTTAATATAATTTCCGAGTTTTAGTTTAACATAGTTGTATGTAGATAATAAAGAAATGAAAATAATATGAATTTTGTTTGTAAAATAATAATAAAGCATAGCTGTATTGTATGTATTCCATTTCTAAAGGATTCGATTGATAAAAAGGTTAAGTAAAGAAAATAAAAACAAGTACGACAAGTGCGAGTGTAACTCGCGCGTCGAGGGTTTTGAACTTATGATGAAGCCTTTCGATCGGTATGATAAAGCTACAGGGTAATTTTATTTTTCTCGTGTAGCGGGTTCGGTTCCCGGTTCAAATATGTAACTACTGAAAAATCTATGAATGCAGTTTAAATTGTTTTTAAAATTAAAATAATGTCTTCCTTCAGTAAAATGTTCAATCTTCAATATTTTAAGGTACTTCCCCTCCATGTGGCATAGCGATGGGACGCCCTGTATAATGATGATGGCGTAGCTCCACTCTACTAGTCATCTCGTGACCACGACGACAGAGTGAAAATCTGTTGAACTGACGTCGCGCGTCGGTCGGTCGGATAAATTAAAAAAAAGATTAAATAAACGCGATAAATACCCGTTAAAATAGTACTAATAATTAAGTGTTCAGATCGCGTAAGTTTAAAAATATTCAACTACATTATGGTAACAAATGAAACAAGGATATGTTATATTTTATCCTAATTAGAGTTACACTACTTAACTCTCTCGATTCTTTTATATTTCATTATTTTTCTGGCATCATTTTGGCTCTTATAGAGGCAAAACAAGTAAAATAATAAGAAAATATTGTAACTATTGCAGTAAAAATGTTACATTTCTGGAAACGAAACGTAAGTTACGACTCAAGGGCCCAGGCAACACTGAAAATGAAAAGAAAGAAGTTGCATGCATGTCAGTCAACTGGATCGATCGTGTGGTTTTGTTTTGTTTTGTTAAATCATAAATAATAAAATCATGAGAAACCTGGATGTATGGGACCTCTCCCGGAAACAACTTAACTCGCTCTCCTGTGACGAATACAAAGTTTGTCGCGGACACCAAGAAGATTGCCATACCAAAGGTGCGATTTATGTCTGCACATCTAACCTGATTGTAACCTATTATGATGAAAATGGCAAAGTTCGATGGGAAAAAGACCTCTCCGGTATTGCGTCGCCCAACAATAGCCCCGTGACTATAACATATCTGAGCCTACAACACATAGTCAATGTGGGACTTGAAAATGGGGAGCTTTATAATATATATGATGCAGGAAGAGCATGTAAGCTCACAGGACATATTACAGCTGGAGTTTTGGTAAGAATTAGTTAATTTATCTGGTTCTGCAATATATGATGGAAAACTTTACATTAATATTGCATTATAAAATCTTTCCAGGCTATGGAATGGAGCCCCGAACAAGAACTGCTGATCACAGTTACTAAAGATCTCACGGTATTGATTCTGTCATACACATATGACGTTGTTAAAGAAGTTAAACTGTTGGGTGATGAATTTGGAGCCAAGGAGTTTGTGAATGTTGGATGGGGCAAGAAAGAGACACAATTTCATGGGCGCTCAGGAAAGGAAGCTAGAGTTCAGAGTGAAGTTTCTGCAGGTAATTATCTAAATAGTAAACATATATATTATTATATAGTTATTATACAGTTACTGTATTTGTACAAAGTTGCTCATTGACATAACTCAAATATATAATAGGATTAGCATAGTGAAGATTCAGATTCAGATTCAATAACTTTATTTCTTTAGGCTTACAAAATAAGCACTTAGACAAGTCAAATTTCATACAGATAATTAATATAAAAAAGATATAATTTGTTATTGATTTCTCTTCACTTCAATTTTTTTGTCACATTGGGACAATCATATTTCTCGAAGAACCAACAACTGTTGGGGTAAACACAAAAATCTTAATGATAAGGCACTACTTGCTTTACTTGTTACATGTAGGTCCAGGTCCTAGGTGTAGGTATGTCCTCCGTCTAGGTAAGAAAACTATCTGCGAAAGACTGCAGATAGATGCTTGATGTAACAAGTTGAAGACCGGGTACTATAGCGCTCATTAGGCAAGGCCTATTGCCAGCATTTTGTTTCTGAAAAATATTACAATAACAAAAACCTATTTTTCAGATCCTAACACCAGTATTGACAACTCAATAAAGATATCTTGGAGAGGAGATGGGCGTCTGTTTGCTGTTGGATTTTCTGAAAATGGCTTCAGAAGGTTCAAAGTCTTTGACAGAGTATGTAATTTGCAATACACAAGTGAGAAACAGCAAGGTCTTGAATCAAATCTGGCTTGGCGCCCCTGTGGCAATGTCATAGCAACAACACAGGCTTTAGATGATAAATATCTTGTTTCCTTCTTTGAAAAGAATGGTTTGAAACATGGTGAGTTTCAAATCAATGTAAAACCTGGGATAAAGGTTGAAGAACTGGCCTGGAGTAATGATTCTGAAGTTTTGACCCTTCAATGCAAAGATCTAGAAACAGGCTGTCAACAATTGCTGTTGTACACAACAGGGAACTACCATTGGTACTTGAAGCAGACATTAAAGTTCAATCAATATCAGATAATAAGCAAAGTTATGTGGGACTGTGCCTATGATGTATTCCATAATAAAAGGATGTATGTATTTCTGCAAAATGGTGAACTTTACACCTATGACTGGATTTGGGTAGCCAATCACAGTAGAGGCAAGACACCTGATGATGATTCCATTGTTGCTGTAATAGATGAGAAGAAACTACTCATTACAGGTTTCAGACAAACAGTGGTTCCACCACCTATGGCTGCATTGGAAATACAACTTGACGACTATGTAGACTCAATAAATTTTGCACCAGCAGATGCAAAAGATCCAAATTCCTTTTTTGTTATCACAGCAAATAACACTATCATATTCTACGAACAAACACAGAAAAATCCCTTGCAATACAAGAATCAACGAGCAATAACATTTGATGAATATGAGTTCCCATTCCAAAGTTACAACTGGTTCTGGATTAAGACTGATACAGTGATCTGCATAATGCTAGATAGTGAATACAGCTATGACTTGATAGAGTACTCACTACATGATTCAGAGATGAGATTGCAGTACACTTGTCGGATGCCATCACCAGTTACGGGGATTCAACCCCACCCGAACAAATCCGACACTATTTTCATACAGCTGGACAATGGCGAACTGATTTCGTACACCCTTGGGGGTGACATAGATCCACAGGATGTGATTTTCGAAAAAGCTTGTCCACTGTTCAGAGTGTTTGCAGTTGAAGATGGTCTACATTTCATTGGACTCTCGCACAGAGGTCAGTTACAAATTGATAACGAAAAGGAAACATATAGCGTCAGTTCAATCTTTGTTGACCCACATTTCCTTCTAATGACATCACTAAGTCATGAGCTTGTATGCATAGAACTGACTGAAGCTGGTGTGAATGCTTTAAAAGCATTCAATACTGAGCCAGGTCTTGCATACAGAAGGAGAATAGAAAGAGGAGCCAAGTTGATAGTTGTGGTGCCTTTCGACAACAGAACTGTGCTACAAATGCCAAGAGGAAACCTAGAAGTCATCCAGCCAAGACCATTGTCTTTAAAAATTATTGGTGAATATTTAGACAACCTGAAATACTATGAAGCTTTCAATCTCATGAGGAAGCAAAGGATCAATTTGAACTTAATTTATGATCATGATCCAGAGAAGTTTACAAAGAACATTAACAAGTTTCTGGACTCAATAAAGAATAACTCTTGGCTGAATCTTTTCTTATCAGATTTAGAGAATGCTGATGTAACTAAAACCATGTACGACAACAGCTATGTGGGCAAATCTGAAACACGAAAACAAAATATTGAAACAAAGATTGTTAAAGTATGTGATCTTGTGAGAGATAGCATAAGTAACAGAGATGATAAAAATAGCAAAATCCTGCCACTTATAACAACATTCGTTAAAAAGAACAAAGTTGAAGAACTGGAAAAAGCTCTGCTAATCATAAAGGAAATTAAATCTAAAGAAACAGATGGTTCTAAGCTGCCCGTGAGTTCAGATGAAGCTTTGAAGTACTTGCTTTATATGGTAGATGTTAACCAACTTTTTGATGTTGCACTAGGAATGTATGATTTCGACTTAGCCCTGCTGATTGCTACCAAGTCTCAAAAGGACCCCAAAGAGTACATACCTATGCTCAATGAGTTTAACAACATGGATGAGAACTACAAAAAGTTCACTATCAACAAACATTTGAAGCGATTTGATAATGCAGTGGAATGCCTTGTCAACTGTGGTTCATCCAGGCACAGTGAACTTAGAACCTTTGTAAAGTATCACAGTCTGTTTAAAGAAGCTTTAGCACTCCTTTCACCACGAGATGAAGTTTTCAATGAGATATCAGATGATTATGGCCAACATTTGAAACTGAAGAAGCATTTTACTCAAGCTGGTATTGTTTATGAAAGAGCTAATAAGATTGACAAAGCTGTTTCTTGCTACGTTGATGCCCTTGAGTGGGAGTTAGCGTTGAACTTGGCTCAATCAAACCAATGGTCTACTGAACAGTTTAAAACCCTTTCTGAGTAAGTCTCTAACATTTTTCACTACATTGTATAAAACAAAGTCGCTTGCCGCTGTCTGTTTGTCTCTAAGTATGCTTAGATCTTTAACACTACGCAACGGATTTTGATGCTGTTTTATTTATTAGATAGAATTATTCAAGAGGAAGGTTTTTGTATCAGCATTGCAGCCGTGCGAAGCCGGAGTGGGTCGCTAGTATTTTATATAATTAATGAGTTTTCTTTAATATGTTATTTTTATGGTTCATTTATGGTGAAAGTGCCGACGGATCGACTCTCTACGTATATAGAGAGCGAGTTTTGGCCGAAAGGTATCATCTTCAGGAAGTTCATTGGACGCCTGTCAAATAACACCGCGCATGCGTCATCGGAAAGTCGCTGAATCGTTTAATATTAAATATTTTTATCTATGTTAGTCTCTAAGGTATTTATTATATGGGCCCTAATTAAGTTACCTCTTGTAAACTTTCTTTGTTGCCTGAAATAAAGTTATTATTATTATTATGAAGCCGGCCGGCATAGAATTTCGCCACCCCAACTCTTCCCGTGGGTGTCGTCAAAGGCGACTAAGGAAAACACAACGGGGGGCGGGAAGAAGCCCTCTACAGAACAACTCCACCGAACTAAGATCCCCAACCCGCATGCCCAGCGCGGGGATTATGGGCAATAACCTCCAAATGATGAATAATGCCACCGCTCGTTAGGGGAGGCCTTTGTCAAGCAGTTGACTATTATAGGCTGGTGATGTGATGATGTTTCTTTATTAATGAAAAATATTTTTTTTTCAGGCAATTGGTAAGTTTGTTGCAAGAAGAAAAACGACACCAAGAGGTTTTGATGATAATGGAACGGTTTTATGAAAGTATTGAAGAACCTATTCAATATGCTATTGGATGTGGTCAGTACAAAACTGCTTTACGGCTTTGCTCAAAGCACCAAATGAATCATCTGAAAGGTAAAGAGTTTCTTATGAATCGTGTTTAATTCAATAAATCATTAAAGATACTAAAGATTTTGTTCCCAATAACATTAATGTAGGCCATAAATATAGATAAGACACTAACCATAAATGACATAATTGCTCATTAGGGGAAGCCTATGTCCAGCTGTGGATTAACATAGGCTGATGATGGTGCACTAAAGTCATTTATAAATGATTTAAGTAACCATAATTTGAGTTTATTTTAGTTTTAGTAAATTAAATATCCCATCACCCAAGACAGTTACATTTTTTTTTTAAATTATGGGTACTACATAACTTATATACATAATAATATTATGAGTAAGTACTTATATATAGATATATAGATAGATATTTTTTTTATTAAAAATTATTTTACTTAATTTGAATGACGATAAATAATTATTTACAGAGGAAAAGTTACTACCTGCTTTGTTGGATGATTATGAGAACATCAAAGAGTCTATCGAGACCCAATGGTCCACCTTCATCCAGCAAAGAGAAAGACTGTTTATCGTCAGAAAGAATAAAGCTGAAAACCCACCAGAACTTTATGACTACGAGCAGAAGGACAGTGATCTCTATTCTGATGTAGGCAGCACAATCGCTTCTTCATCAAGAGTATCCACGTGAGAATAAACTTATTTAACTAGTTCTATACTCAGTTCTGAAATACTTTTTGTGTAATAGATAGATAACATTTATTAAAAGAAATGAGGATATTTTTATGTTTAGTAGCATGTTAAATCCTAAATTAAGTATATCTAGACAAGAGAGTTCTCTAATATTATATTACAATCGAAAAAAACTCGCTTAAAATCTATGACAGTTACGCTACAGGCAAAGCGGTGTCACCGTATTGAGTTCTGTTTGTTACGCGCGGTTCACAAAGCGGGCGAATCGAAATCGGGGATTACAAAAACAAAGCATGTTCCTCGATTGTTCCTTCAATAATGGACTGATTTTGATAATTATTTCGCATTTATATAGATATGGTCCGAGATGGTCCTATAAAATGTTTATTCCCGAGGAAGCAGTATCTGTTCCCGCAAAATATTAAAACTGAAAATTTATGATTCTAATTCGGTTTTTAGTATTTCAAAACAATCAATTTATCAGTGACTAGCGACACGCCCCGGCTTCGCTTCATTGGGTTACATTATCGAAGTTTTCATACAGATCCCTAACTTTTTTGAAAATATTCTATATACTAATATTATATATATATATATTATAATAGGAAAGATTTTATAGTTTGAATTAAATTCTTAAACTACTGGAAAATTGTTTTACCTTTGCAACCTTACATTAGCCCTAATGAACAAAAACAAAAATGGGTAATACTTTTATATACCCCAGCGAAGCCGGGGCGTACCGCTCGTAATTAATAAACAGAAAAGGTCCCAGACTGAGCCTAGCGTTAGTACTATAGTTATTATGTGACCTAACTGACTCCGAACTTTTTAGTAAATCTCGACAATCAAGCAAGAATAGGAGAAAGCATGAGCGCAAGATGGCTTCATTGAAAGAAGGTTCACAATATGAAGACGTCGCGTTAATCATGGCTCTTCATAAGCTGGTTACCATCTCACATGATATGAGGTTGCAAGTCAAAGAAACCGCGATCGCTTTGAGCTATTTCGGAAAAGAAAAGGAGGCTTTGGTGCTACAGGTCTGTATTATCTATAACAACGGAAACTCATTTAACGTAGTTTAGAATGCCCTCGACTAGATGAAATGACTTATGTAGATAATTTTTAGTGTAGGTACATAGAAGACGACCAGAACACACGGAACAAATAATCTGCAGTGCATACAAATATTAGTCCCAAAGCGGGATCGAGCCCGCAACCTCCTGACCTTCGCCCACCGCGCCACAGTGGTCGTCATGTCCACCAGTGGACTATTTTAGGCTATTGAATATTTCTTACCACTTTCCAGTACGTGACTTGCTCTTTATATTTAACAGAACTCCCTCATAAAACTACTAAAGGAAATGAAGGACAGTTTCAAAGACATTTGGACGAATGATCTTGTTCTCGAAGCCACTAAAGCACAAATAGCAGCGTTAGACGTGCCGGAAGGAGTCAATGTTGTTCTACTCGGGGTTTCTTCACTAGGTAAGATACTTCTGAATTTATAAATAAGTATTTGAAACAATTTTAATTATAAATAAGGATTTATGGGACGACCGCAAGGGGTCTTCACTTGGTTTTCACTTCTTCCACTAGTGGACAAAAATTGAAGTGAAGAGAAATCAATAACGAATTATTTCTTTTTTTATAATAATTTTATCTGTATGAAATTTGACTTGTCTATGTGTCTAAGTGCTTATTTTGTAAGCCTAAAGAAATAAAGTTATTGAATCTGAATCTGGTCACTGCAGCGTCGTCTGCAGAACAACTCCACCAAAATGCGAACCCAACCATGCCCAGCGTGGGGATTATAGTTCATTTATTAATAACTTTGACAGGTTTACTATAAATTATGTAAGAAATACATAAATTAAATTAACACCATCTATGACATTTTAAATGCATGAATTCAGCAAAATCATAATCAGCCACTTTAATTTAATTTTAAAAGACGGTTTATTGTGCGCTTGTGATGGAGGTTGGGCAATAACTGACAAATGATAATTAAAATTATGCCATCTGTGGCGCTCATTAGGGGACGCCTAGGAGGCCTATGTCCAGCGGTGGACTATTATAGGCTGATGATGATGATGGGACCACCTTGGGATCATTTCATGATTATCACAGGACTAGGACAAAACTAACAAAAATGGCGAACAGCAGACGTTGCAGTCTTGAAGACGAAAGAAAGAAATCGTTAAAATCAAATAACAAGGCATAAGCCGTAGATATTGAATTAAAAAAAAATGCTGTGTGAACCTAATCACGCAATCATAATCACACAGGAACATCTTGCCCCTAGCTATATAGTTTTGTAGCTTGTGTTTTGGGTACTAGGTAACTGGTAAATAAATACAATAAATACATAGTTTTGCAATTTTTTATTATACATAGAAACACCCAGAACGATTACATATCTGTAGATCATACATTTGTCCCGAGGCAGGAATCGAACCCGCAATCTCCTGCGTCGGATCAATGCAATTTCCTTCCCTCGCTGTGTAACATAGAGATCGTCCTACAATAATAAATCAATACAAAATTCAATCATCAGACCAGACCATCCCAACGCCTGGAAGAGATAGCTTGTAGATAGGCCGCCCTTTGTACATTCACTATTCTTAGCATTTCTTTCTTTCTTTGTGTGGAACTATAAGTAAGCCCGCACACCGTCATGTATTACGACAATTACTGCAATGCCTCATTTATCAGCACTAAGCGCTCATTTTTTCTTCACTACTACAAATAGGACCTAGGTGTGCGGCCTCACTTACAATAATAATAAAGAAAAACCAATCATGTGGTGGTTTAACATCAATTTTATCTTTACAGCGCCACATCTTCGAATTGCTCCAGTCATTCCAGAAGTAAATTGGAAATTAGATGGATTAGATTAAGCAATGAATTTTTTAAACAATAAATGTTCATGTAGTGCAATAAATAATTTAATCAGCCTCATATGTCAAGTTTTACTTATCTACTAGTTCTCATACACTTTAGCGAGCAGAAATAGCAGTCAAATCCCACAATATTGTTTTGGTTATTATCATCAAAAATTACAACTTTGTAGTGTTCCATATTGTAAAGTCTGTAAAGGTATAATTCGTCATCTACAGCTAATTTCCCACAAACACACACATTGACATTATCCAAAAACTCTACAAGGGTGTAAGGAATAATGTTAGGGGCATAATAGAATTTGTTTTTAAGTACTGTTTCAGAAGCAAGATGTAACAATCTTAAAGGGCTTCTGTTAGCATGCCAATCAAAGGGTTTGCTTGGTTTGTTGTTGCAGTGGAATTTGTTAGCTGATAAGTCAAAATACTCCAATGGGCAATTCAGGAGACCACCCGGCAATGATTCCAGATTGTTTTTAGAAATTGTTAGGTATCTGAAACAGAATAATATATCAACATTTGATATGGCAACAAAGGTAAAATTTCAACTCCAATAGACTGGCAAATAAATTACTTTAGTCTTTTGATTCTGCTGAGGGTGTGAGGCAACCTCTCCAACCGATTATCATCTAGTTTCAATGTGAACAGCTTTTGCAATTTCCAAATAGCATTTGGAAGGTTTTTTATACTGTTGCTGCTTAGATCCAAAAGTTTTAGGGATTTAGTAATCTGCAAGAAGATATTTGATAATTAGTTTTGTGTTCGAAAGCATGTAGTTTTTTTATTTATAACATTAATTTTGCATGGATAGCAAGGAATCTTTCATAAAAAATAGGTAAATAAAATAAAAACCATCTATTTATCATTATCATTGCAAGTCACTGACTACTATTAAACAACTGTTTATACATAGTTGAACTAAAAAAAGGAAGTGTAGTTTCAAGTGTAACATGGGTCAATGAGAACCAACTTGTTGTAGAGAAGATATACCTCAGGGCCCAGTAACCACCTCCAGTCTACATCGCTATTCTTCCCAATTTGATTTTTGGCCAAGTACAATTCCTTCAGATTGGGCATTCTTCCTGTAATCAAATGGACAACATCAATAAATTTTGTACATAATCCAAAAATGACCTTTATGAACTGTTAGCGTATTAGGTTCGCCCCAGCTTTGCATGATTATTTATACAAAAATATAAAATATTACACACATACATAATGGCTATTAAAGTTTTTAAATGAATCCCTACCTTTTTTGAAAATATTCTAGCTATTAAGCTAAGTTCATCAGGGATAATGTAGGATTCAAATAGTGAATGAATTTTTCAAATCGGTCCTGTAGTTTCGGAGCCTATTCAATCCAAACAATTAAATCTTTCCTCTTTATAATATTAGTTTAGATGTGCTTGTACAGAGTTTAGAAAATGGGTAATATTTTCCGGAGACAGTTTTCAAGCTTACCAAATTCGGCTGGTAGTTTTTCAATTTCGTTATTGCTCAGATCCAGAACAGTAAGATGTTTCAGCAGTAATATTTCACGTCTAAAATTACACATTTTTATGCCATTGATGTGCAAAGATTTCAGAGTCCTAGGCAAGCCGTTCTTAGGAAACTGGCTCCTGTCTTGAATTGATAATTTAGTCGGCGCATTCTCCACCGCTGTTACACTAAGGCTTGACAAAGAGGCAATCTGAAGAGCATTGGCGTTGCCGGACAAGCAGTTCCTCAAAAGTCTCATAAAACACTTCAACTGAATTGCCTCACACTTAAGGTATAAGTCGTGAGGAGGATCTTCAAAGCTTAAAGTACTTTTACCCTCGTTTATGCATCTTGTAAACACTTGTTTCAGGTTACTGTTCAAGCGATATTTAGTTCCTTTCTTGTTAGTTGTAGAGAAATACAGGATGAAAAAATCGTTCTCAGATTTCGGTTGTTTTCCCAACGCTAAAGTTGCCTGTACGTACTTGTGTGGATTTCTTATATTTAAATTCGCGAGATTTCTATTTGATAAAGCTACTTGGCATTGCAATTTCATTTTGATATTTTATTTCACCGATTGTAAAAAATATTGATCTCGTACTCGTATTGTCTCGCAAGTCGCACGCAAGCTTGTCCCAGCGCGCGGGATCGGGCGGGCGCGGGATATCTGTTATTCTTCTTTCTATTTGCTCTGTGGTGAAATTTTTTGTTTTGTTTGTATTTATTTTAGATCTGTCAACTTCAATGCCAGCTGTTCGTAGTGATTCCAGCTGATTGGAAAGATCTGCCACACAACTTCAAAAAAGTCTCATTTTGACAATCAGCACTATAATCATTTCAAAAAGCAGTTTAGCAGTATCGTTTTTCTGAGATCAGTGTAACTAAAAAGTAGGTAAGTAAACGCAAGGAACGAATATTTTTACCAATGTCACAGTCCTCAACCAGGCGGCGGGCGTAAGTAATCCTACACTTAACCACAGATAAAACAAGCTATTAGAACCATTTACACGAGTCGAGTAGGCCTGCCAAATGGGTTCAATCCTCAGAAGAAGAAGTGGGTTGGAATATAAATTTTCTCGCTCTATGGTTAAATCAATCACGAAATCCCCGAAATCCAATCCATCAAATCAAAATTTGTTGTTGTCTTATCTAGACTGCAATTTTTTCTCTCAATTTCGTACACAACTGTCGATAGTTAATAATTTTCAGAATTTTCGCAATCTTTATCAAAAAGGTATTTTACATATATTTCGGGGTATAGTGGTCTATTATTTTTTACTTACTTCGAGTTAGATTGATAATTCTACATACCTTATTTAATTATCAACGCTCCGTTTTCAACTACCCAAGCAATTTCAGAACGTGTTTCAAAATAATTTAGCTTCGCTTCTTGTTTGCAGATAATTCCATAAAATGTCTGCTTTTGTGATTTCGTCTCGTTTCGCCGGCTTGAAGATCGAAGATGATGATAGCCCTCCCACCACCCTCCAACAAAAGGCTAAAAAACAAGACAAAACCCCGGCAAAGATATCGGATAACTCAAAGAAAACAAAAAACCAGCCTACGACTTCTAAATCCCAGGTTGGTTTATTCACTCCCGCGGCCTCATAATATTTTACATATAAATTGATGATACCAATCAACTATGTGGTTACAACATGGCTTACATATTAGACTTTGAAACTCCCAGAGCCAATTGATATTTTAGGGTTCAGTAGGAACGTGAAGGGTGAAAATAGAACCCTATAGTGTCTGAAATCTGTCTGTCAGATGGATCAAAATGAACTGTAAATGGTAGGCATTTGAAACTTTAACAGAATGTGTATTTCCTTTGCATATACTTTTAAAAATAATAAAAAATAAATACTAAAATTTCTGGCTTCCACAAAAATTTAGTACCTATTTTTGGCTATTTTTGCTCTGCTTTTGTCAAGGCTGTATCTCTAGAACTGTAATATGTAGACATTTGATTGGATGTGTATAATTATTGCTGCTATAACAACAAATAATAAAACTTAAATCATATGAATAATTATCAATAGTTAATTAGATCCAGATTTTTTTATTGGCAACATAGTTACAGTTTAATTCTCTCAGGTAATATAACAGTCAGTTCATAGGACTTCTATTGGCCACTTGCACATAAAACATATCATTATAAGTACACAAACTGTTAAAGGGTTCCTTTTGTGAAATAGTTATGTATGTTAACCATGAAAACCTCTGTGTGCGAGTCGACTCACGCTTATTTATTTTAAAGAAACATATTAAAATCGAAATTGAACCTACCATTTTTTTAATGAAAGTTGTTTTAAAGCTCCTGTATGTTTATTCAGCCTTTACTGTAGTGTTTATAAAGGTCTTGTTTTATTGTAGTGTTTAAGCTTTAGGTTTTCACTACTCAGGTTTATTAATGTGTGCTACATAAATGTTATTCTATCACACACAAAAATATCATAATAAATTGAAAATCTTTTTTGCACACCAAATTTAGCATAACAAATATAAATTACAATTTAAGTATGTAACAATTGGCATGAAGATATCTTTTCAATAAAAACTAATATTTCTAAATAAATCACATACTTAAGCATAGTAAAAATTTAATTTATTCTTTTAGACTTCATTATCAGCTAAAAAGAAGAAGAAGCAGCAAAATGTGGTATCAACAAAGCAGTGGGATCAGTGGAAGCAGAAGGATGAAGAGTTGGTTGATGATAACTTTGAGGATGATATGCAACAGGTAAGTCCTTACTGTCAAACTTACCTTGTCACTACTCATTGGTCCACTTGTTAACATGTGTCCCAACAATTCCATAATAATCACCATCACACATGGCAGGCCGAATGATTTCAGTGGAGTTTAATTTGTAACACTATGGGACTCAAAAAGACTCTAGAAAGCAGTGGATGTGTTGAAACTGCACAAAAGCTTCTACAGTGGTAAATGTTGCAATTGATTCCTACAAAATCAACAGGCTGAGTTAGATGGGTTGACTTTTGATGGCCCCAGCCTGTAGCAAATCTTTTCCTGTTGTGGGACAAACATGAACAGTCTGCAAATCTTGCTCTTATTAAAACAGTCATCTGGTTCTCAAAACACAAGTTCTATTCACTTTTGGTTAGTTAGATGTTGTGTAGAATGTCCAGCATTATTTTATAAATACCCAAAAGGAGATGAAATAGGTGAAAAAATTGGCCCAATGCTTCAAGTTCAAAAATATCTCACATTATAAACTGACCTCTGCACTTGTTACTCCTTAACAAAATCTGACAAATATTTACAGGCGATCCTTCTATCTAAACTTGATTTTGAAGAAAATAAAGATGTTTACAAGAAAGCCAAGAAAAACGCTGAAAAGAAGAAGTCATTAGAAGAAGAGACAGCAAAACTCAAAAGTAAGAAGATCAAGAAAAAGAATATCATGAGCCTTGACCAGTTTAATGATCTGGTTAATGGGGAGGAGCCCAAATCTGGTAAGTCAAATCCAAATACTTTTTAAGAAAACTTTGAATTTGTTTATTTAAGTTACTTCTTCCAAATACACTTACTAATTAAGGATAGCAAGTATATTATACAGTTCTATTACCAAATCTAGCTCAAAATCATGATGGTTGGTGATCCACTACCATCTAGAGGGAGCCTTCCCTTACACTTGGTATGCTGCAGGCTAATTGTAATAGTTTTACACCTTCAACATAATATGCTACCTTTTTTATCTAAGAAAAACAGATATCAAATTTTAAACCATAAGCAGCTATATGTATATAGTAATCAATAAGCAATAGAGAATAGAGATATTGTAGTTACTAAAGTAACATAGTTACTTAGTAATTATAGTTACTGAAGGACAGGCATTTTTTATACCGAAAAAAGGCGAAGCCACAACCAGCAGCTTTATAATTTAGAATTATAATAAAATGAATTGCATTATAATTTACTGACAGCAACATTGGAATACATGTTTCAGTTGATGCGGATGGCTCAGATGAAGAGGAATTAAAATCGCCCATCAAAGACTCAAAGTTCTTCGAAAGAGTCAAGAGTGAGACGAAACTGGAGCTTCTAAAAGATAAACAAATAGACACAATCAAGAATAGACTCACAGCATCTGACGAGGTCATTACCCGAGTGCAATTTATAGATGCACTCGAGAGGAAGGACAAGGAAATATCAGGTCTACGGCAAGAACTTACAGTTATGAAGCAGGAACTTCTCACAGTCAAATCCAGGAATAAAAAGCTCTGTAATATACTTGGACAGGGCGAAAGTAAGTTTTAAGCTTATTCTTATTCATACTTTTAGGTGTTTCCTTTTTTGTTGAATTTTAGGGCGAAGGCAACTTATGATGTTACTCACAATTAATTTCTACAAACAAATACAAATACATTTATTCGTAACACAATGTTATAAGTCAGGTACAATTTGTAACTAGTTATTTTTTATAAATAACGTTACTTATAAAATTATATTTATTATATCATAATTATAAATATAAAAAAAAATCTGGATATAAAAAAAAGTAATTAATATTTGAGCATTAGACATTAATAACAAATGGGCAGTTCATAAAACTCGTTAATCGAGTAAAACGAGTTTTCCAGTAGCCATTTTCGTAATCTCGATTGAAAGGCCGTTGTGGAGGTTGTATCCCCTCCGGCAGCCTGTTATATACAGCGGGACCCATGACGTACACGGACCTCTCCGATTTGCACAGTTTATGTGATGGAGCAACTAATATGGGCTAGCTTATTACTGTGGAGAGCGCGGCTGGTGTTCACGCCTCCACCATATTTATAGTAGGTACCTAGTAGACCTATTTCACTTATTAGTTTCGACACATACTTTGTTAGCAATGCCTTAAAGCCTTATGTATATTCCAGTGAAAGACAAAGCGGAGGTGTTGATCGAGGTGGAGCGCTTGCGCGGCGTCCAGGCAGAGCTGACGGCCGAGCTCGCGGCTCTGCACACCGACCTGGAGAAGGCACGCTCTCTGAACTCCGACCCGCGGGCTAAGCAGCAAGCGAAGATGGACAAGGTATATTGTTAAATACATACATCTTATAATCAAACTAGAGGACCGCCCCGGCTTCGCTCGAGTATTTAACAAAAAAGTTATGTATCCACGGAAAACGTTAAAGCTTATAACTGTTCGAGTCTTTTGTAACACTTACGAAAATCATAATGATGTAATATTATGCATCCTACACCCGACATTTATATAGGCTATAATACAGTAGCCATAAAAAACCTGAAAAATCTAATTCTATTCTAATCGTAAATACTAATTATTATTTGTTACTATTTTTTTTCAATAAAGATATCATTTTTGTTTTAGAAAAGCGGAGCAAAGAAGAAAAATAACAACATACGGTTCGACGTGTCTTCTGAAGCTCTTCTCATCAAAGAGGCCGGCTCAGGCACGGCCGGGT
Source organism: Eupithecia pulchellata (assembly GCA_963931895.1). Lineage (NCBI taxonomy): Eukaryota > Metazoa > Arthropoda > Insecta > Lepidoptera > Geometridae > Eupithecia > Eupithecia pulchellata. The sequence goes on along the minus strand of OZ007536.1, from coordinate 1,261,762 downwards.
AACTGGTCATCTCCCATTTTATAACTTCACAAATTTTCTAAAATACCTTTATTTACTGAACTAATGGAAATTGAGTTGTAAGTCTAAGAAAAAATATTTTCGTTTAGGAACTGCGTCTCGATCTCTGAGGAACCTTTAAGTATTTTATTTTATATCGTACCAGGTTTTATACCGTACAAGGCGTGAATAAGTTTACAAGTCCTAAGTAGCACATATGGGACTTGTAAACTTATTCACGCCTGGTACAAGTGAACTAGTGTATTAAAAATGTCCATTTTGTTTTCTGATAAGATACTAAATTAATACTTTTCCTAGATCTGCTTTTAGTTTTAGAAGTTAATTACTATTTTCATTCCTAAACCCCCTTTTGGGTTCTCTTTATTGTGAATCTTTATTTTATAAGTGTCTGTATTTACAAAATTTGTTCTATGCAACATGGATCTCTTGTTAGCTGTAAATCCTTATTTTATAAGAAGCTAATTCTTCGTGATACTCAAAACGTAAATGTTAACATACAAAGTGAATGTGAAATATAAAAATATTCTCAAAGACAAAATCTACAGCCTTTTTAATTATTGCATTGACTTAACCTAGGACTAAGTACCTACAGATGAATAAGCAAAGCTATGAACTGATTAAAACTACGCCCTGCCAAAGCGAACTTAGTCATTTTACTTTTCTATGGGATTTGGGTTATGGGTAAAAATAATAACCATTATTTTAAAAACAACGCATGATTTATTGCCGTATCTAATCAAATACACAATTATAATCGATATTCAACTAGATACATTGAAATACAGATTTCTACAATTTACTACTAGAAGTTAGTTGAAAGCTTGAAATTAGAATTGTGTATCAATTGACAAGGCCTGTGAAGCCTTTGATGATTCTAAGATTTCTAAGTACTGAATCGGACTTTCCTTTACATGACTTCATACTTTACATTATAAAAACTTAAATTATGGTAGGTACAAGATAAATAAACATTACAAGCTATTTTATAATTATGCAAGTCTTAAGGACATGTTACGGTCACAATATTTTTTATTGTATACAAGGCTCTTCAGAAAAATATATGGTAGGTATAGATTCTGTAATGCACAAGTCGCTAGATCAAAATAGAAAATTCTACAAAAGCAGAGAGAAATTAAAATGTTTGTCTGAACGTATAGAATATTTGAGGCAAGTAAATATATTTGTTCGTGAACGTTTCGCTTGTTAATACAAATGCCTAAGCGTTGACTAGCTGGTTGTTTTTAAATTATAGTATGAAATGTTTTACATGATACCTGAATATGATTAATAGAAAGAATGAAAGTAATTAACTTTGTACAAATGATTAATTTTAATGGTATGCATACATTAAAACCTAATATTACCTTATACAAGTGTCATATTGGCAGTTTTACAGTGAATATGGCAACGTGAATTTGATTTTCTAAAATATTTTTGGTCCAAACAAATTATAGTAGGTACTATACTTACGCCTTCACAATAATTTGTAAAAAGAAATACATACATCATTTTAATACTGATGTTATTATACATATTTATTAGTAAACAACTAAGCGGGGACTATGTTAAAACTAGGTACATAAATAATAGTATGGCAGTATAAAACCGGAGCTATAGGCTGGCGAGATTCGCAGTCAGTTTTCGATTCCTTACACGTAACTTTACTGTCTATCGATGGGCTTATTCAAAACAACAGTAAACAGCTCTCAACAACAAAGTTTCCACCGCATATCAAAGTCACTCATATCACTCACTTCACTTCTTTGTCAGTCATAAATGCTATTCAGAAATTCATTTGAGTCGCCTTGAAACTGTCCGTTTAAAGGCCCAGTGCAATGCACGAGTTTCATCTTTGAAATTGTGTAATTTCAGTAATATCCAATTCACCAGTTTTGCTGGTGTTGCCATTAGTCCGCTAGCAGGCGGGTATGTCAGCGCATTTGATGATGCTGATCGGTTTAGCCTCGAGGTCGCAATGCGAATCTTCGACTACTTTATTTGTTTTTTTGTTGACACAGTACACGTTGCGCTGTTTTGTTGGTTCTTGGCCCTGGAAAAATATTTACGCATAAAACATCATTGTTGTGGTATAAGTATTACATGTATTACATAATTGATAAATTTTATTGTTTTTACAATAAACAGGAAAAAATTTCATGAAATTATTAACAATAATTATGGACTATTCTGTTAATTATTTCACTGGCAGTTGGACCTTTTTATGATTAACCTAGCCGTGCCCCCGGCTTCGTCGTCGAAGTCCTCTTTGACTATAAAAACATCTGAAAGTCTTTCTAAAGACGACATCTGTGGCGCGGTAGGCGAAGGGCAGGAGGTTGTGGGTTCGATTCCCTCCTCGGGAGAAATGTTTGTACGATCTGCAGATGTTCAGGGTTTTCTGATCGTTTTCTTGTATAATAAAAAATATCTATGTATGTAATCTATTGTATTAAAATAACACAAGCTCTGCTTAGGATGAGGCTAGATGATGATGTGTGGATTGTCCAACATTATTTATTTATTTAAAGGTTTGTTACCTACCGGCATACGACAATGTTTGGAGCAGGGGTTCCAATTGCCGGTCCACCAATGCGTGTCTGTTTGTGTGGTTCGTGGGTGGTCCGGTGGGGCTTGCGTTTGGTGAGTCGGAGGTCTTGTTTGGTGGGATTGAGGTCTTGGTTGTTGAGTTTGGGGTTGTGTGTTTTCAGATGGAGGTCGTGTGTAAACAGATGTGGGTCGTGACTGAGGCGTCAGTCGCGTTTGGAATGGTAACGCCCGTGTTTGAGGAGTTTGAGGTCGTGTGTGAGGAATTAGGGATCTTGTTTGTGGAGTTGGCATTCGTGATTGGGAAGGGGGTCGTGTTTGGGGAGGTGGTGGTCTTGTTTGGGGAGTGGGGGGTCTTGTTTGGGGAGATGGGGGTCTTGTTTGAGGAGATGGTGGTCTTGTTTGAGGAGATGGGGGTCTTGTTTGGGGAGATGGGGGTCTTGTTTGGGGAGATGGTGCTCGTGTTGGGGGCGTGGGTCGTGACCGCGAAGGAGTGGGACACGTTTGGTTCTGACACTGCTGCATTAGTGCCACCTGTCGCGGAAACTCAATGTTGTAGCATTGTGATTGTTCCACTACACCTGTAAACAGTAATTTTAGTGTTAAGTTATAGTAGTTGAAGGCAACTAAAGAAACATTAAACCTAATATCATCATAAGCTCATATCAGTCCACTGCTGGACAGGCGGGATGAAGATAGGGCGCTATGGCGCTCATTAGGGTAGGCCTATGTCCAGCAGAGGACTTATATAGGCTGATGAAACCAAATACGAGTATATTGAGTATGAATACTGAATTAAAAACGAGCTGAAACTTGGGCCGTACTTCGAGTTGTTTTGCTTACATATCCTATTTTCAAACGAAAATTAAATTTTTACGCCATTTACTAATAAAAACTTCCGCTCCTATGATATAAAAAAATAAAAATGTTTTATTTCAGACAATACAATCTACAATCCTATATCTCAGCCTAATTGCTAACAAATTTTCCCCATATACTAAGATCTACTCACGATTATGTCTGTCAACACATTCCATGTGTCGAGTCATGTAACCGACCCCGCACGTTGCGTTGCAAGTCGACCACTCCGACAGTCGATAGTGGTATTGCTTCTTCAACCGTTTGGCGTCCACCGTGTATTGGTAGATAACTCCGGGGTTGCGGTGTTTTCTGCCGTGGTACAGACGTTGCTGTGGGGAGAATGTCCTTGTGACTAAGGTTTTGACTGATTTGTATCTAACTAGCGGTCCTTATCTTTGCACGGGTATTTAACAAAAAATTAATTTATCATGCGGATCTCTTAAGTTATTTGAAAATATTCCATAGCCTATGTTAATCAGGGAAAATTTAGGATTATAAGGGTGAAAGAAGTTTTCAAATCGATCAGTAGTTTCGGAGCCTATTCAATTCAAACAAACCAACAATCTAATCTTTCCTCTTTATAATATTAGTATAGATAATCACAGTCTATCCAAAACAAGTCCATAATAGGCTTCAGCTACCTCAAGGGCTGAAAGTTGTTAAAGACAGCGTCACTGTTGGAGCTGTGTAAAATTTACATAAGCAATCTCAAATATATGCCCTGATAGTCACGTGACGCTATTCCCTCACCATGCTGACAGTTGATTGTTGTTATGTCTCCGTTAGACGGTTCGTTATATCTCTGTTCTGGTATTTTTTCTTGATGGAACTATCCACGGTGATAACTAGGTTCTAGAAGTTTTGTTTTGTGCTGTAGGCCAAGCACACAATTGTTCTCTAGGGTAGAATAGACAATAATGACATCGCATCGCCATACATTGCGTACATTATTGAAGTTGAAGAAATTATTTCAAATCATTTACGTATTCGATGACAAAGTGACGTAATTTTTGTCTATTCTACCTTAGACAAAGCCCGTGCTTGCCCTACTGATTGAAAGCCTTACTCACATAAACTTTGATGTCCTCGCTCAGTGGGCCTGGAATCATCACCTTCTCCCAATCACGGTCTCTTTCGTAGATGGCTTGGGCGCCCGCCACCAAATACGCCGTTGTTGTAGTATTTCTGAAAGTAAAAAGCCATTTTATTCTATTTCGTGGTCAAATGGAGGTCTATGAGTTATAAAAAAAAAACAAAAACAATTCTAGTCCCTATTTACATCCCTTCCATTCAACAGCCTCCGCTAAGGTTTGGATCTGCTTCTATTTTTCCGGCCAACTTAAACCTCTTGAAGGCAAGAGTGAATACCTAGTTATCTTCTAGTATAGACGTTCGTGAAATTCGGTCGGGCACTTCGTCATTTACCTATTTATATTTATATCAAGTGAGATTGGAGTCAAACAAGGTCTTATAACGATAGAAATTGCCTCTGGTCTTTACCTACAGTTACTCTAAATAGTTCTTTGTATTTCGTTACATCTATTCTATTTAGCTCTCTGCTTGGCATATCTTCTTATGTTTAAACCCTTACCTGGCTCCAGAAAGGTAAAGTTTCCTTGACCTTGCACTGCCTATGGAGATGTAGTTCCCTGGGCTGACCTTTTCTTGTATCTTTACGTTTCTTGAGCCAGCTGGTATCGTGGCGACCTGTTAACAGAACATCACTGTTAATCTACCCTAAGGTTTTAGGTTAAGGGTTAGCGTCTTTTGCGACGTCAGTAAATCAAAACATTTACTAAATATTTTTAGTTTAAATCAGACTTAAATATTACAGGTACTTAGTTGCTTAAATATTAAAAATAAGATACTAAAGATACAGCCTCTGTCCCTACTAGTTTCTTTAAGGTTTGAGCGGAAAGGCGTGAATATTTGATATTATCTCCGTTAGTAATACAACAACAACAACATCAGCCTATATAGTCCACTGCTGGACATAGGCCTCCCCTTATGAACGCCATATGTGGCATTATTCATCATTTGGGGGTTATTGCCCATAATACGTAAGTAATACAGACTATTCTATTCTATCGTTCGCTGGTTAAAGGCCACTAAGTTACTGCAATTCAAAGGAACTGGTCCAGCACCAGTCATATCCTGGTCCTACAAAGCGTCGGCAGCCAACAACAAAAAGAGCGATTGGTTGATAAACACACCTTCATAATAAAGACTATTTTATCGCGTACCTTTTGTTTTACCTTTAGTCTCGATCGCTGCAACGCGATGGAAACGTAGATATAAATCATTGAACGGATACAACAAGGAAGCATTCCTTGCGCTAGAAAATGACCCAACGCAAAGTGTGCTGTGATAATGACATGTGTATGTAGAAAATTACATAAGCGACTTACACGAGAAATTTAATCTCAAACATCAAGAGAATAAAGTCTACTTTAACTGTGCTTCCCGAGATTTAATAAATTGTTGCAAAATTAGCGACGTAGTTTTGACAAGTAGGTTATTTTGCAATGCTGTGTCAAGTTGCGGGCATATTTATATGAAGGAATGCTTCCATGTATTATCCGTTTACTGGTATAAATACCCAACAAATGTTATACCTCATCTAATCCAGATTGCTTGGTGGTGTCCTTGCTGTAGCTTCCCAGAACAGTCTTGCAGGCCGAGCCGTCGCCGCCGCAGACGCCGCAAGCATCTTCCTTGGCGTCTGAGTCGACGACCCAGTCGCAGCCTACTTTGTAGCATATACCTGAAACATGCGATGTGTTAGGACTCCGATTTTAGTCGCATATGGCTTCGGTTTAGTGAAGCAATTTTAAATTGAAAAAATCTTGTAAAATCAGGAGACTATAATAATCCAACTGAAATGTTATTTCCTTCTATCAATAATTGAACAATAAATAATGTTTGAAGTTTTCACAAATTAGTCTAGGCGCAAATTAAGCACAGCTTGTCTTACAGGAATAGATATCAGAAAAATTATAAAGTAACAACAAAAAGCTCAAGATTCGTTAATCAAAGGGCGTTAGTCGCCCTAGACACATTGCAAGTACAAATGGCGTGACCTAGAGGTCACATCGGCGCAGTTGCACACTACATTCTTGTACCATACCATCTGCCAGTTACATTAATTGCACAAGTACCTAAATAACAATGTCTCGCGCGCCAAATGCATATCCCTGAGTTATTTGCATCTTGTTTAGAAGGAATCCAGGGTCGATATTTAAGATTGTGGTTATAGGCCACTTTTGAGCACAGATTTCTCAATGAAACCTGTAGAGGTCCTTCGAACATGAATAAGCTTACACATACATCAGCCTCTAATCGTCCACTGCTGGACATAGGCGCCTAATGAGCGCCATAGATGGCATTTTTTATAATTTGGGGGTTATTGCCTATAATCCCCACGCAGGTCATGCGGGTTGGGGATCGCAGTTCGGTGGAGTAGTTCTGCAGAGGGCGCTGCTGCCCTTCCCCTGGTGTGTCTTTAGTCGCCTCTTACGACACCCACGGGAAGAGTAGGGGTGCTGAAATTCTATGCCGGTACCACGCGGCAAATATATTATAAAAAACTAAATATTACCAGCGATACACATATCTCTCGCCCCGAGACTCTGCTTGCAGGGCGTTCCATCTGCCACGAATCCGTTCAACATCTCGAGGTCGGTGTCCTTCGCTATGCATTGCAGCTCGCACGGTTTATCTGCAACACAGTGGTTGGTGTCACATGTCAAATATTAAAATACTAGCGGTCCGCCCCGGCTTCGCATGGGTATTAAACAAACATTTAATTTTTCATGCGGATCCCTAACTTTTTTGTTCATCAGGAAAAATTTTGGATACTAATGGTGAAAGAATTTTTCAAATCGGTCCTTTAGTTTCGGAGCCTATTCAATTCAAACTAACAGTCAAATCTTTCCTCTTTTTAGTATAGAAAAAGACAACACAAACATTTTTAAGTTTTTATTTCAATCGACAAGTAAGGAACTGCATTATTCTTAAGTTCTGTCGTATTAGTCTTGTTTTCTTTCTTTTAGTTATGTTTTGGCGACATCTGTTGTGATACCATTGTCTCCCGATATTAAGGGTTACAAACTTTCATCACTTATTTAAAGTTCGTGAGAATCCCTTTACCTTATCCTTTTACAAGCAAAACAGAGGAGTAACAGCCTGTAGTAACACATTTGTATTTGACAATAGTATTAACTCTTTCCCACGCGATTCAGCCCGGATCAGCTGGGCGCTGGGCGCTGGCAATACCGATCACTTTGCGGTTCCGTTGCTAAGTATTCGCGGTAAATTTGCAACCACCCTATTTTTTACGCGAAATTAATTGATATCCCCATAATTTATAAAACTTATTTGTACAAACCTTGATCGAAGTAAGGGATCCATTCCGTAATAGTCTCGTTCTTGTACGACATGTTGTTATGTTTGGAGCACTGCACTTCTCTGAACGTCGGCTCGTTGATAGGGCACGGGTCGGTGTTGCAAACACGGTACCTGGAAAAGACCACAAATTTGTTATCATTGATGACATAATATTGAGACTAAGTTTCGACTCTTGTCTCTCGTTGCAATGACTCTGGGTCGATCACCTCGCATTCTGCTAAAATAAACTCATCAATCTTCATGTTCAGTTGGTTTACATTTTGAATGCGATTGTTTTCGAGACTTATTTATATTTATTACTGTTGATGTAACTATCAATGTCGGGTAACTCATGCCAAGGAGTTAAATTATAAACCCGTTCTATTAAGTTTAATATTCTAGTTTGGACGAGTTAACCAATTACATCCAGTTCGCTAACTTGTACCTATATATGAATTTTAATAAAATCATACGAGCAAATCGACTGCCATATAAAGCTAGAACCACACTATTGTAGTGTGCTGTTGGGCGCGTGAGAATAATCAGAATAATCAATTTATTGGTATAAAATATTACACGTCATTAAATCATCAATAAATACATAGTACATTAGTAAATTAAACACTAAAATTATCGTATGAAACATGTAAATTATAAATTAAATAAAAAAATAGAAACATAAATAAGTCAAAAGCGTAATAACTTTGATATATTTAGTGAGGTTAGAAACACTTATTTAGTATTATTACTGTTTGTGGTGTTTCTCACTATAATAAATTCATGAAACCGGTTTGCTTCTGACGCGCTTGAGACCCACCACATATGAACACTTATACCACAACCACAACCCCACAACAATTGAGTGGTTGTGGTTGTTCTACATTCAACCTTCACACTTCCCGACTGTAATGGACCAATATCCCAAACATTTTCGTGAGCATTCGTCCCACGCTAGAGTCAGAATATCTTACCGGCTCCTATTCCCAATGCAATACGCGCCGTTGTAATTCGGCGCGGGGTTGTTGCATTCGCGGGATTGTGTGGAGGCACCAGCGCCGCATGTTCGCGAGCATTCGCTCCATTCGCTCCAATCGCTCCATCCTCCGTCTATGGGCGCGGGGGACGGACTTTTCTCTACGCAAGTTTGGTTTTGACACCACTGTGGAGGAAATTGGTAATTTACATATATAGCTTATTCTGAAGACTAACATTCTATCGATTTCGAGAGTGATATGACTTGAACTAAGATATTTATAAATAAATGCTGGAAAATTCACACAGCATCACCTATCCCTAAGCTAAGCAGAGCTTGTGTTTTAGGTTTAAAGAACTTTATTGTCATACAAACACAATGGTTCATTTAAATGAGATACAATAAGAAACATTACGTTTTAGGTACAAGAAGACTGATATACTCAATACAGTATATTACATAGACAGATATTTTTTATTATACTTAGAAAACGACCAGAGTTTTTTTCATTAGCCGACGCAACTCGTCACTCACACCCTAAATAGTTATAATACTACTGATTTCATTGCCGGTATGGACGTCAGTGGATCCGTTGCTCTATGAAACAATACAATTTCATAGAATAAAGCATCCAGTGATCTCGGAGGCTAATAAAAAAACACCCTTAGATGTAGAGTAGACGTTAGGCTCTTAAACGCTTGATCGAATAAGACGATGCCGTGTCTATTTATTTATAGTCCTAAACAAATCTTCAAGTCTTACCATATTATGTCCGCAAGTGGTCCCTGGCGCAGCCGGGCGGATCATAGTTTGACAGCTATGTCTTGAATTGTCGTTGACGAGGCACCACAGGGTTTCGCAGATCTCTGAGGGCTTCGCACAGACAGTCGCGTCTTCCTTTCCGAACATCAGCCGGCATTGAGATTCGGCATCGTATAGAACACCTGAAAGAGGAATTAATAAAGGTAAAAGGCATAATTCTACAATTATAAAGACGATGGTTTTAATAGATGGATGGCTGTTACTTCTAAAATGACTGATATGGTTTCTATTCCCGGAATGGCATATTATTATATAGCTGCCACTTACCAGGAGGATCTTCGGGGTAATCGTAGTATTCTTCTTTCGATGGACGATCGCTGAGGCACTCTCCCAATCCAGCACTGAAAGAAACATCATCATCAAACATCTCAAATTACAGAGTGATTTACGGTTATTGGATAAAATAAATAAATTAATCCTAAAATTATATTATCGTACCTACAGCGTACCTATGAACCAAAAAGGTCCTACCTCAGCAAAATTTTGTATAGGTATAGGCTGGTTTTCTGGTAGGACAAATGCTATAAATAGTACGTCTGTAATTTTAAAGCTATCGTAAAGAGCTCTAAATTCTTAATATTTGAAAAAAATATAAAAATAATCTTATTTGTTGCCCCCCCCCCCCCCCCCCCTCCGCATCTTTAAACATTAAGGCTGTATTTAGTGCTCGACCGACGGTGAGCGCGTACCGTACGCGCTGATCGTACGTCCTATATGATCGTAGCTGTACGCGCGGAATTCATCAGCGCTGCACTGTAGTCGTTCATACGTTTTCATTGATACAGCTACGCTCGACCGACCTCAGCGCTCACCGTCGTCGGTCGAGCACTAAAAACAGCCTTAAAAATTGTCAGGATGAAAAAGCACTGACCAACATTTTTCGAAACTATCAGAAGCATAAAAAAACCCGTACATTGTTTTGAAAACAATCCAAACTAGTTACTTTGTGGGAGTATATTCCAAACTTATAGTTTTATTAGGTTCACCAAAAGGCCGAAAGTTACCCAACTCCGTCCTTGATCGGTCATAAAACGTCACATAAATAAATCCGTTAATTAAACTTCCTACGTCTAGTCGCTACATCGCGAAATACCAATTAAACAAAGTGTTATGAAATAAGCATTATCTATAGTTTATGATGATTCTTCATAGGACTAATCATAGTTACGTGTATTGGAAATTCTATTGATGATAAAAATCATGGATCGTGTAGTCTAGGCATAATAATTTATATAGGTAGGTACCTAAATATGTATTTTATCAAAAACACATAAGAAACCAATGCACAGCTAAGAAAGATGCCTTCTTTGATCAGTTTGTGAATCCTCGAAATAAATAGCTGCTACTTAATTATATATTAATTAAAACATCAGAAATAATGACATCCGGTGAAATGCAAATTGTAGCTAGGTTTATGATTATGAGTGTCTAAAATTCGAGCTTTCAATTTTATAAGTGGCAGTAAAACTTTTTACTGACAATGATCTTTTCTAAGCTCTATTTAAAGTGATACATCGACTGATTGATTATGTGTAGGTAGACTGGTAATGTTGTTAATTAATAGTTAATTACTGAAGTTTTTAAGCCATACTTTTTAAATAAAAAACCAATTTAAACGCCGCTTTTAAATACAAATCGTTTCGCTAATTCGATTTCAATTAGAAAGAGATCGGCTTGACAAAGTTAAAAGCTTTACGCAATTAACTGTATCGGTGACTGTAAATTTCGAAGTAATCGAAACAACTTAAACCTCATTTGGTGTAAAGATACAATGAAACTGCAATCTCGACTGGTTTTAGAACCAGAGGCTGCCACCAGTTTTGTTGCAGGACTGCAAACAATGTGTAATTTTAATAAAATACATTTTCTTCCATCGTTAAATTTTAGTAGGTTGTATTTCCCGAAACAAGGAACCTTTTCTGCAATTACAAGCTCAATCATTTATTGGTTTCTATAGGTTTATAGGGGTTTATAGTCTAGCTAGTTACTTTTCACTATAGAGAGAGAAAGATGGAGAGGACGACGTCATTGATACTAGTTATATTTTGTGTTTTCTTTCGTTTAAAATACGCTGTAGCTACTACAGCTATTCCTTTTATGTAAAGACACAGCAAAATGCAGATTATCTGAGAATGAAACTCCCGCCCGAAATGGACATTAACATTTTCATAAAATGACACTCACTCCAAGAAGTTGGTAACGTCTCGCTTGCTGCACCTGGACCAGGCCATCTGCACGGTGTCGGCTTCGAATATCGGCGTCATGATGTGCAGCGTATCGCCGTCGCGGCGGTGGCAGCCGATCTTTTCAGTGTCGTGGTAGAGTCCGAAACTGCAACAAAAGTAATTTAATGTTATTCTGGGGGTCATCATTTGTATATCAGTCATCTAGTACCCATAACACAAGCTCTGCTTAGCTTGGGGCTAGATGATGCTGTGTGGATTGTCCGGCATTATTATTATTCCACTTCATTTTTTTATACATCTCGTTATATTATTATTATTTAGACCTGAAAGTTTCACACGTGTTAGAATGGCCCTCAATCCTTTTCTACCTTACGCTGGATAACTTTTGAATTTATCATCTATTTTAGTTCACTAACTGGTGACTTTATAAGATGGTTAACTATTACGGGTTATGTAGTAATTTTTGAAATGAAGAACAGTTCGGTCAAAAACACCATTACCTACTGTTCTTCCTTCGAAGCCTTGCTTTTATTGAATAAGGTAAATTAAAATTGTAATAAGGTTCGCGATAATCCTTCATATAAAATGTAAAAGCGTATTGACGACATCTGATTCTGTGGTGCGGTGGGCGATGATCCGCCTTCGACGCATTAGGTTGCGGGTTCGATTCACTCCTCGAAACAAATGTTGTACGATCAGCAGATATTTGTAGGCGAGTGATAGATTTGGTCGTTTTCTATGTATAGTAAAAAGGGCTAGATGATGCTGTGTGGGTTGTCAAGCTTTATACGAGTATTTATTCATATACTAAGCGATATAAGCCTGTGAAAAAAAACTGATATTAACTAATTTAGTCTTACTAAATTTCGTAAACGAGAGAGAAAACGTTCGCGTCAAGTAATCCATATAAATAAAAGAAAGTCATGTTGGATACACTATTTATAACTTGAGAACGGCTGAACCGATTTGGCTGATAATTGGTGGGGAGGTAGCTTAGAGCCAATAGATGGACATAGGATTTTTTATCCCGGTGTTATGTTTCCGCGGGATGCAGGGTCACGAGGACGAAGTCGCGGGCAAATGCTAGTAAATAATAAACACCGACCCGGGTCGAGGTGAGTTTATTATTCATACAGCTGCAAAGGTCTGATAGGACATATGGATATCTCGTTAACTAAATGTATAAACTGCTAAAATAGAAAGGTTAATTCCATTAGCACTAACTAGCTAAGTGAAACTTTTCTATTTATAATAAATACGAAGTAATAAATTTCTATAATCGGCATACATTCCTATGAAGGTTCCGGCGACATAGATGAATTTCCCGAATATATACTACAAACGTACTATTCTACCAAAATCGTTTGTAATTAGGTTCAAAATTTTTTCAAAATAATTTACCTTAAATTAAATTAAACACAATCGGATATTTTCAAAAAAAACACGTTTTGTTATGATTTTTGTAGTATATGTAGGTAAGTATTTTCAAAAAAGCTTTCGGAACCTAGATAAATAATACAAATAATAGCAGATAATGGTGAAAATATACTCATATTACAAATCGTTTTGGTATTACGTTTGTATGGGGTACCTACCTCTACATATTCAATTCCAAAGGAACCATATAGATTTTTCGGTTTCAGTTGGTTTGTATGTATTTTATGATGAGAACTACCAGTCTTATATTCAAATATTTTAGTCTTTGGAACTACTTGTATAGTATTAAAATATGTTACTAATAACTAAATAATTTAACTAGTTAAAAAGTAGATAGGAACGAAACCGGAGGCGGTAGCTAAAAATAGAAATAAAATATGCAATCTATAATCAATCTATAACCAGTTCAACTGAACTGTAAAACCTTCTTCACATGAGTCAGAAACTTAAAGTTCATTACGGTTTACGATATACGCAATAACTTATTGTGATTTATCATCGACTTTTATGGATTATGTCTGTCAATCAAAACTCATTCAATGATATTTATTTTAATGATTGTGACATTAAGTACACTCTTTAAATTGGTCTCGTCTTAAAATAGTATTGGTTACTAGCGGTCCGCCCCGGCTTCGCACGGGTATTAAACAAAAATTTCAGAAATTATACACACTAACACGATGGGTTTCACAGTTTTCATAAGGATCCTTTACTTTTTTTAACAGCATTGGGGTTTGGGTTTTTGACATTGACTCGACACTCTATAAGTGACACTGGCCGTAGCGAAAAAGCAAGCACCGTTCGCTATACCTACTATATTCAACCTCTTTTTCTATAATGGCGCGGAGCCATAATAGAAAAAGAGATCGAATATACAGCGCACGGTTCAATTATTGAATTTTTCAAGCGGATCTCTAACTTTTTTGAAAATATTATAAAGCCAATGTTCATCACGGAAAATTTAGGATTCTAATGGTGAAAGAATTTTTCAAATTGGTCCAATAGATTCGGAGCCTATTCAATTCAAACAAAGAAACATACAAACATACAAACAAACAATCAAATCTTTCCTCTTTATAATATTAGTATAGATTAGTATAGTATAGATAATATATCGTTTAATTGGGAAGCTGACATACTGATCTGCTAACTGTGTGAGCGATTCAGATGGTATTTACTGGAACTTTATGTTTGGTAGGCGTACTACTGCCGTAGGATAAATAATGGTATTATTTGTGGATAGTGGTGGATAGTAAGCTAGTCGTTCTTAATTCCCATTCTCACATAACACAAAAAAATAATCAAATAATGCTGGATAATCCACACATACATAATTATCTAGCCCCAAGTTAAGCAGAGCTTGTGTTGTGGGCTAGATGACTGATATACTTAATTACTTAAATTGAATACAATATATCACATAGTTATTTTTTTAGTAGGTACACAGAAAAAAGATCTTGCGGTTGGAATCGAAATCGCAACCTCCTTGCCCGCATCGCAGGCGGACCTTGGCCCACCGCGCCACAGAGGTCGTCGTAAATAAAGTCGTTAATAGAAAGAGAATCCTTTTAACGTAAATCCATAGCATATCCAGAGTGAATAAGTTCTGGTAAAGCATGCTCCAACTTAGGCTATATCTTCACTTGCTTAAGTGAAGTGGTGGCCAAATGCTCGACCATTAACAATAAAAAATAATCTCTTTGTATTTAGTCGTGTCTGTTGTTTTACATTTACATGAAGCTATTTTATGTATAAACGAGCGACCCGCTCCGACTTCGCACTACTAATGCATGTTATACACACAGAGCATATAATCACTACGTTATACATTATAAACCTTCTTCTTCTTGTTGCTCGAGTCTTGTTAAGCAACATTATGCTGAGGTAGAACCTTTTTGGTTCATACGCTGTTGGTAGGATGATATAATTTTAGGACTATTTTACTTAAGTTTTTTTTTGTACCTACTTATGTTTTCTTGTGTGAACCAAATAAATGATTTTCTCTCTTTCTTTTCTTCTTGATTCACTCTATTTATTTTAAACCGCACCAAAATCCGTTGCGTTGTAATCAACATCAAAGCTTACATAGGGACAGACAGACAGCAGGAAGCGACTTTGTTTTATAGTACATAAGTTATAATGTACTTTGAAAATCTTCAAACTCAGCAAAGCAAAAGCTATTTATTGGCTTTTCATTATTATGTATTTCCTAATTTGAAAGTTTTTTTTGTTCTTGTAGGTAATAGTTTTCGTTGAAACTGTTGAACCTCCCAACCCACTATCCTTCCAGCTTTTACTAACGCACCCGCTATTGCCTACTTTATAAATATACACTGTATTTTCTATTATTTTCAAACAGCAATAAAATCCCTACAGAACAACAACTCATTGTAATGATAAGCGCCGGAGTCGAGACAAGACAACACAGAACACCTTACAGTAACCAAACGCGCGTTGTCGCCTACAAATAGCTTTTTAACCCGTTTCTTAAGTTATTTGTCTTTATGATAAGATGAAAATAAAGCATGTGTGGGCCGATAACGCCGGCCGGGTGCATCGCTCGCCACGAATGATGCATTCATTAATAGTCGGAAGGTCGTTGTCGTTTGCGCGTATGAAGAATACGTCTTACATAATCGAGTTTGTTTTATGATTGTAGGCGTTGTTTTATACCGCGGTCTGGGCGGTCGGAGATCTGCGCTAGTAAAAATGGTTAACGTGCACACCATTAATTTAGGCTTCACCTAGTGTTGTGTGAAGTCTTCGCCGCCATATTCCTTTTTGATCCCCTGCGAGTCGCTATTAGTGTTTACTACTACTGGGTAAAGAATAACCTGTATATTCAATTAATTACGACATAAGATCATCAGATTATAATTATAATTATGTGCTTTGTTCCTCGCGAATGCTAGAAGCTCGACTAGAAAAGCTATTTCTGACGGTCAAACCAGTTTGGCAGCACTGCAATGTACCAGTGCGGTACCTAACCTATGCAACAAAATGTTATTAGCGTTTCATAATTTAGTATCTCGAAAGCAAAAGCTACGTCCTTGCGGTAATCTCGGCGTGGTAACGTGAGTCAGCGCCGATAATCGTACGCTAAGCAACCGTTGCCAAATTAAACTACCACTTATTACCAAAATATACAAACAATCAAAATCAAAATCAAATCAAAATCAAAGTGCTTTATTTCCTTTAGACCTTACAGGACTCTTGGACACGAATATCGAATATGTAACGTTTGTACGCGATTTACGATTGTAACTATTGTACAAATTGTAACTATCATGGTTATTAACAGTAAAGTCATTTATGACGGGGTATGCCATCAGAATTTTGAGTTTTCCAATATTCCAATGTTCCGGCACAGTTTCATGCATGTTCTATGCCGATCTTTAAGCCACATTTCTACTTTTCTACTCCTCCAGGCGTCTTAAAACGCTCAGGGTGAGTTCAACATCAGTGCGCGCTGATGTTAATGTTAAGATAATTATATAATCATCATCATCAGCCCATACTAGTCCACTGCTGGACATAGGCCTGCGCCAATGAGCGCCATGGCACCCTGTCTTCAGCTTGTCGCGTAATAATAATCAACGAAAATTTTTTTTCATGAATTTTAGTATTTTATAGTTTAAAGTTAAAGGGTTTTGCAGTATTTGTGGGTGAGTTTTTACTAAAATTCAACATACATCGAGTGCTAGAGTTGGGATCATATTACTTCAAAACACTGTTGCAATGTCTAAATAACCTATTTATCTATAGACTTGCGCCATCCATATTTGCTAACAACTAATAAGTTACACCGGAATATTTCATTTACGAGTAAATGGTATGCTTTAGCAACAAAGTCGTCTCATAAAATAAATCAAAGTACCTTCCTAGTTTAACAAGGTGCATATTCTTAAATACTCTTCCATCATTTTGAATCATTTATTCGGTTGTTTCATTTTGTTACAAAGGTATCTAACAAACTTTATGCTTTCGCAATTTGTTAACGCTGTTGTCAATATAAAAGACAATTTATCGTGTACCTTTTGTTTCACGTTTCCATCTCGTAACGGTGATCGTGGTCACGGGTCTACTGGATGTCCTTCGGGTTACAGCTAGCAACCACGGAACTGAGGGCAGTAACACGACTACCCTCAATTGAGAAGTTTACTAATACAGTTATAAGCTGATGATGATGATGATTTTTTTACCAAGGGCGTGTAGCCGTGGCTGCGTAGGCATATGAATGGACCTACAATTCACGGAATGGCACCAAGAAGAAGGGCAGCAGGGAAGTTATTTTAAAGAACCCCCTTTTTTAGGGGAGGCATTTTCAGCTGTGGACTTTAGTGCTGCTGAGAAGTATTTGTGTGTTTGTAGCTTCAGAATTTGATGATTTTGGTCTTATTATTTTTTTATTATTTATTTTAATTTATTCATTTTATTATTCGTACCCTAGTGTTGCGACACATTACCACCCCCAATCACACATTTGTAGCGGGTGCAGTTTTTAGTTACCTACATTTTGTTTATTCGCGTGGCTACGTTAGGGCCGGTTGCTTAAGCAATGTACCTCTAGAGATAGGGGATTGGCTCTTCAGATGTCATAAACATTAGGTACAATATGATACTCGAGTGGATAACATTACATAGTTCATTGACATAATGATGTAGGTTGATTAGTCAGCCTGCGAGATATATTTTTGCATACAACTTTGGTACAAGGCCGAGGCAATACATTAAATTATTAGTAATCTTTACGTTTGGCTGTGTGCCAGATGAACGATAGGGAGGGAAATCTAACTAGGTAAGAGCGTGTCGTCAATACGAGACAGGGTTCCGAAAAAAAATATTTATTGTTTGTTATCAAACTACCTATAGGTACAGAAAATATACAGTATATTACTGTTAAAAACCCCTGCACTGTAAATCTTTATTTGGCTTATATATGTATATCTAAATATGACGGTGCCTTCTTTGCCATCTTCTAGTTCGAATGCGTGTGAATTGCAAACAAATGAAAGTTTTTTGATTTCTATGTTTCTATATTATAAAGAGACGTCTACAAACATTGTTACATTTTAGATTTAGTCCTATTTTTGCTACAGAACTCTAAAAATCTATTCGGTTTGTAATAGCTAGTGTTGAAAGTTTTCAATGTAGCTTTCAATAGAAGCTTTGAATATACCTACGAGATGGTAAGTAGGACGTACCGACTATAATTGCAGAGCGATATTGACAGAAACAAGAAGTTCCTTTTGGGGAAGAGGCAACTTCTAAGGGAACATCTTCACTGAGTTTAGTGTTAAGGTGCAACACGGGTGAATTTTTGTTGTGTCAAAGGGCTAAAGATAAATGTCATTGTAGGTCATAGATGCTCTGTTCTCCTCAGATTCTATACGAACCATGTAAAGAATATAGAGTTCGAAGTAAAAATAACGTGATTTATACTTTATTCATTAAGATTGTGACTCTACTGATTCTTCTGTATTATATAAGTGCACTATCGTATTAAATAAATAAATAAAATAAAAATATTTTATTTCGGACAACCAAGATCCATAATTTGTTAGTAAAAAAAATAACACAGAAACTACTTAAGACTAATGTTAGTAACAAGTATTAGTTTTGTCTGTGGTGATAGCTAGCGTACAATATATTCAATAAACAAATAAATGTAGTCTTCAAGAAAATCGTATGATAAGCTACAAAATATAGAAAAAAACAACAAGTACTTACTTGTGTCCCAGCTCATGCGTGATGGTGTGTGCCAGCATGATGCCGTTGTCCTCGTTGACAGAACAGCTCCTGTCTGGCTTGCACATGCCGGCGACGTGGGCAACACCGAGCGTACTGAAAAAAAAAAAACATTTTGAGCAAAGAGGTTCAGTCTCGTTCGATTTAAAACTTACGGCCGAATATGCAAACCTTACCAGCAAGTAATTGGGGTTTTTCGTTGAAAAAGATCGAGAGTTTTTGTATGTGTTTCTGATTTTTTCTGCTTTTTATAATGAATATAACG
This sequence comes from Eupithecia pulchellata, assembly GCA_963931895.1. Lineage (NCBI taxonomy): Eukaryota > Metazoa > Arthropoda > Insecta > Lepidoptera > Geometridae > Eupithecia > Eupithecia pulchellata. The sequence goes on along the minus strand of OZ007536.1, from coordinate 1,242,522 downwards.
GATACTTAAGTAATTTACCTTTATGAAATTAGCTTGGGTACACTGGCATTTGGGAAAATATTTAATATTAATATCAATTTTTGTTAAATCATTTTCATATTTTAGAATTAAATAACTTTATTTCTTTAGGCTTACAAAAAAGGACTTGGACTAGTCAAATGTTAAACCATAAATCATTCTAATATAAGAAATAAGGTGTTATCCATGTGTTATCTTAATTTTTCATTTTCCCAAATGCTTCAAAATACAACTGAATCGAAGTAAGTTTAAATTGTGGCTTCATAGAAAATGATTTACTATTTAAAATTACATTTCCGAAGCTTTATATCTTATACAAAGCAGAAAAAATTAATAACCACGATAAAAAAATTATCTCGCGGCAACCCATGACGAACAACATAAAAGCTTGTAAGTAACCATATTTCTTCATTGGAGCAAAAAGTTAGACGCGTAGTAAGTACCTAGGTACTACTAATTAGTCAGAGGCTCACAAACTTGTCAGATATGCAACTCTGCATGTAGTTAGGTATTTGTCACACGGGAACTAGCATATTTATAAATTAGCAAGTAGCAAATAATTGCGCATAGAAGCGCTACTCAATTTTATGAAGTGTGAATGCGTGCGTAGTTGTTTATGACGTAGGCAACTCTTGCATCATGGTCACCATTGAAGACCAATGCTTTACCAACGCTGGGAACATGCTGAATGGTTAGGTTAGGTACTCTAGGAAATATATTTGTTACCGTAATAAATTAATAATTTTGGTAATCATCACATTATCATTTAGCACCAAAGTAATCAGGGGCTACTAGACTAATATCTGACAAATTAATATTTTCCCTCAGATAAGCTAATACTCAAAGTTTTACCACAAATGTAAAAGTTCCGTACCCTTGTTTATTATGCCTGTTGGACTCGCATAAGAGTTAGACCGACCAGATAAGATTTGCCTTTGATGTTGCCTGAATGCTCTAGTCTAGAATGACCACAACAGGTAGAGATGGTGATATATCGCTATCTCACCCTGGCTGATATTTCAGCCCATACAATAAGAGACTCGCGATGATGGCCACGACCGTTCTACCAAGAATATTACGAATGACATGAAGCAGGTTTCTACATTTCACAAATCGGAGGAGTGTCAGTTCTATATCACATCAATTTAACATGGATTAATTACTTCGTACGCATCAATTAACAACTTTTATAGAGAGCTGCTTCTAATGGATGTTAATTATAGAGGTAGGCATTATGTTTACAACGTACCCTCCCAGACTTCTAACTTGATGTTCTAGGTGCTAACCACAGATATAGCCTACGGTATAATTTAATTCCGTACTAAAAGAAACAGTAATGCGTCTATGCATTTAAAGGACCACGAATGGTAAATATTCTCATACTTATTCAAGATGTATGTGTATTGCGTATCAAAAGTATATGTAGTCTATTAGAATAATAAGGGTTTATTTAGGTACCCTTGTGTTTACAAATAATGATGCCATCTATGGCGCTCATTAGGGAAGGCCTATGTCCAGCAGTGGACTATCATAGGCTGGTGATGATGATGATGATGATATTTACAAAAATCCGTAAACTCTAAGCCATACCTACCATTATTTTAAAGTAATAAAATGGGATCGGAATGAGCGTTATTATCTATGTAATCAAAACGAATGAATAGCCCGATTCCTGCAATATAAAATCAATTAGGCACCACTCCACTCGACCTCAATTTAAAACCAGCTCGAAATTCCTCAGGCCTCCTAAATTAGGGTCAAAGCTTATACAAATTGAATTTTATGATATTATTACAAAAAGTTCTGAGATTTAATCATATTCAACAATTTATAAAAAAAACAACATTGTAATTACGACTAAAATTGATGTAATAAGCAGATTAACTTTGGTGTTGTAAATTTTTTAACATGCCATTTTTTATTATGATATAGGCAGTTAGTGTAGACACATGTCTATTTCCTACTACTGAATATACACAACTACTGAATATATACAACAAGATCTATTTAAAATGTAGATTATGTTTGTTACTTTACGCCAAAAGCTCTGAACTAAAATCAATTAGGAAGTCGAGAGAGATCTGATATTTGTGTATGCAATAAATAATTAGGAATAATAAAACCGTCGGTAAGATTTTACAAAAAGAAACCACGATGAAAATGCTACTTATCTAGGACTTATCCCAACACGGCCTGGAATAAATGATTTTATTTTTACATCGCATTCGAAACCGCCAGCAGAAGCTAGTTCAAAACTTTAAAATACCAAAAACCTGTCTATTTTCTTAATTTGTGTCATCATGACAGCATACATTCCACAAAACAAAACAAGATAGTCTAGCCATTATTGTGGGAGCACGGGAATACTGCTGTGCTATAAATACCGCGTTGAATCACTTCGCGTAAATGAAGTTTATACGGAAGACGACGGCCGATGAAATGCTCTTTTACTATTAAAATTTACGTTCTATAAATAACTGCGAATGGGCGTGAGTACGGTATTTCACGATACAGGGAGAGGAGAGATGTTTGAAATAGATAGACTATATGCTTTATTGCATCACCAATACCTAAAATACCTCTAATACACAATCGTCCATATTAATATTAGGTACTGCTCTCTCTCCACTATAATCCAAACGGGCTCTAAGAGTTCTCTTAAACATGCAAAGCTAAATGTGAACTAAAACTCGTTTCAGCTTCGTTCAGCAGAACTCTTAGGCCCGTAAAAGCTTGCTCAGTCATAGAGATAGGTCTTGCTTGAGTAAAGATTTTCTATTGCGCAAATGTTACTCAACCATAAATTGACGACTTATCAAAATTTCATAATACAGGTAGCAACTTCTTTTAGATAGATAAATGAAAATAATAATGCTGGACAATTCACACAACGATATAATGTAGGTATTGACGGAAATAATTAGGTTTACCCAGACAGTGGGCCAGGCAGGGGGGCGGGCAGCAGCGCCTTCTGCAGAACAACCCAACCGAACTGCGATTCCCAACCCGCATGCCCAGCGTGGGGATTATGGGCAATAACCCAAATGATAACCATCTATGGCGCTCATTAGGGGAGGCCTATGTCCAGCTGTGGACTGATATAGGCTAACGATGACGATGTACCCAGACAGTAGGGTTCTCTAAAAGGAGCAGTAGATTTTGTAAGCACGCTTGGCAGTTACGCACAGAACATACTTTTTATATTTAGTGTAATCGGCCTAGGCGTACTGTCATCATAAATGTTACCCTCCATTCCATAAAAAATAAAATACTTAAGGCGCTGCCATACGACAGACATCGTAAAACGACCACTTTTTCGTCGCACAGTTAGGCTTACTGCGACATATTACAAGCCCAAAAAAAATACAGTTTATAGTCAAGTGTATGGACAAAAGACTTATACAAAAATATTTCATAAAAACCATCTAGAAACTTGAAAAAAATATCGCAAGAAAGAACACGAAAATATTTTTTCGTCTCGAAATGCTCAATATTTTGAGTGATAACATTTTATAATTTTGTTACTGTAAGAAAGGTAATTTTATCATCTAGAGAATTATGTATAAAGATTTTAATTTACTGGTGTATTTACTTTTAAAATAAATTAAAACCGATAAATAATGTTGACATTGTCGAACAAGAGATTCAACTAAATCAAACGCATCACCATTTTCAACTTTATTTGTCAAGCGCTACGAACTACTAAATAATACTACTTATACCTAAATATTGTCTTTATACAGGGCCTTAAGTTTGATTATATTTCACACCACGCGGAAGCCAATCAATAAATTGAATCAACTCATACGCACTGAACCCATTCAGCGCTGTATTTATTGCACACTAGCGGCCCGCCCCGGCTTCGCACGGGTATTAAACAAAAATTTCAGAAATTATACACACTAAAACGATGGGTTTCACAGTTTTCATACGGATCTTTACTTTTTTTAACAGCATTGGGGTTTTTGACATTGACTCGACATTCCAAAACTGACACTGGCCGTAGAGAAAAAGCAAGCACCGTGCGCTATACAACCTCTTTTTCTATTCTGACGCGCCATAATAGAAAAAGAGGTTGAATATACAGCCCACGGTTCAATTATTGAATTTTTCATGCGGATCCCTAACTTTTTTGAAAATATTATATAGCCTATGTTCATCACGGAAAATTAAGGATTCTAATGGTGAAAGAATTTTTTAACTCGGTCCAGTAGTTTCGGAGCCTATTCAATTCAAACAAACAAACAAACAAACAAACAATCAATCAAATCTTTCCTCTTTATAATATTAGTATAGATAAACGTAATCTTGCCTGACATCGGCTTTACGCTGTTGATATAGGTACATACTATTTTTCAATAAACTTACGCGAGATTTTTGCGATTTCTGCATACCTTAGGTTTAAATTGGCAGTTTCTGAGAATCTCTCTTTGACCTATTTATTCTCTGTACATTTAAATTTATTTAATCAGCGAGCCTTTTATATTGCAAGCTTTTTCCTTAAAATTCCACTATTTCCGGAACGGTCATTGGTTTTGTGGGATATTTACATCTAACCAAATTACGCAAGGAACGCGTCGATGTCTTTTGTTTGCAGGAATCGTCGAAAACGTGTCCTTTCTAACCTCATCCTGTGCAACATTTACTATTTGACATGTTTTTATTTTATTTTTTATTTCATGGATTCATAAGATTTTTGTCATACTAAGGAAGGCTTCTACTAAGGTGATAATCATTTCGTCATTATAAGTTAATAAATTTATTAACCAATTTATTATTCACGGGTAGGTAACACTAGCCAATTAAAAACGAGAAAAACGATCAGCCAAATTCGAATTTCCGGTATTATTTTGAATTAGAGAGTTCATGGGTATCACATCGATCTCCAAAATAATATTCTTGACCTCTCCAAGGAGGTTGTTATCTACGTAACCTACCTAATGTAAATCGACAGACACTCGTCCCTTCGCAGGCGGTACGCTCAAACAGAGAAAGCCGCCTTATGAATTACAAAATACATTTTTAAACTCGACCTAACTACAGGTAGGTAGGTACCGATTTTGGTTATAATTGCGTGGAACGGGGACGGTGCGTGGCATTCCTTAAGATACTGGAGGGTTATGCAACCCATTCAAGCATACCGGCTCCACATACTTTTAAATAAATTAATGGCTACATTGAAGTCGCATAGTGCCAGATATCTAAGAGTTGCAACTATTTTAATTGTGAATAATTTTAAACGAATATCTTTTAGGCTCAATATGTCAATGACGAATGCTTCGATAAAATTTTAAGTGGCTTTGATGATAAATAATGATCGACAATTTATACAGCGTCATCTAGCCCCAAGCTAAGCCAAGCTTGTATTATGGGTATCTGATACCTGATTTACCTATTATAGGTACATTACAAAACAAGATATTTTTATCTTACAAAAAAAAATATCCAGAACACCCAGAACAATATCTGCAGTTTAGACAAGCAGTTTGTCCCGAGGCGGGAATCGAGCCTGTATGCTCCTGCGTCGCCTTTCGTCGACGTCGGTCGTTGTCATAACAATTACAGAAGGCTTCTTTAAGATGCACTTAAAACTGCATACTTTAGTAGGTATCTTGACACTAAAAATTGACTTAGGTAATCGTCGATTTATAGGATATTTTAAATGTAAACATTAAACAGCAATTAGCAATTGCTAGTTACTGTACCTAAGTACCAAGTACCTCATAACATAAACTACATAAATCAACTAATTGATAAATCTAGTATGAATTAAATTAACCACGTGTGAGGCATGCATGCATATTTTCGATAAACTTACCTACTATACTTATAGGCACTATTATGAATATTAAACAAATTATGTTTGTGGTTATTAAATAATTTCCGTCAGCAAAAAAAAACATAGAAATTTTCATAAAAATTACCCCGGAGCAAATCAAGTTTGACATGTGACATACTGTAGTTATATCTACTATGCCATGCATGTAGGAAGAGATAAGACAGTCGACATCGGAGACAGCGCGTCGCCAACCGAATTACAAGCTTACGGCGACACTTCGGTATAAATACCCTTTTGTCGATCCCTACCTAGAACTGCATGATTGCAATTGGAGTTGTTTGTTCCTCACACTGGCACGATGATTGTGTTATCTTCTAGTGTGATTAATCTGACGTCCTTTAGAGTTATTTCGGTCTAAGCTTGGTGTTATATGTAGAGTTATCCGGTCTAAGTTTAGTTATGCTGGTTTTTAAATGGTTTGTACCTAGAGAAATCATATCTCTCTTGATTATGTCGTCTTAATATTATGTTTTATTTATTGGTACCTAGCAGTCGCCTTCGTCTTCGCGCATGGTGAAGTCATTTGAGTTATTATTTACGTAAGTATAAGTACTAGAAAAAAAAATACAAGACTAAATGGTTGGAATTGTATGTTAGGAAATCCCTATCTTAACTTAAAATTAAATATTTATTTATTGATAACTGCAAAGTGACTTATCCCTAGGGTCTCCAATCGATAAGGTGCTATTCCCGTTGCTTAGAAGTCACATGAGATAACCCCATCAAAACGTGGAATCTTATCAACACAACGTAGGATTTCGTCATAAAATATACGATAAGCGATATCTCTAATCCCAAGTTATTTTAGAATAGTTTCCGTATTTATTCAAAGACGTGAGTCGAGGTCAGTTATAGACCTTAAAATACCATAATCAGTACGTAATATATTATGGTCAATATTAAATATTGACCATAAAATATTTGGGTTAAAAGTGACCGGAAAATTATGCAGAACTTAATCGGCGGCTACCTTTGAGCAGTATTCACGTATTCATAGACGTTTACATATTGATGATTGCAATTTTTATGCGTTTCGATGCATAATGCATGCTGCAGGCCGTTCCGTTACATACGCTCATTGTCTTGATATTGGAACCAATTGCAACCTTCCGAGAAGTTTCGACTACCCGTTTGTACCGTTTACCGAAAGCAGCCTCCTTATAGCATTCAATACGCACTGGTTTTTAAACGTATGCGTCCTATATATTGAGTAACAGGGTCTTGGGTGCACTTATCTTATGGGTTTGAGATATCGTTTACTTGCATTGGTTCTTTTAGTTTTCCAAGGCATAAAAATAAGCGTTGATACATAGAAATAGGATCAAAATATATTGACGACAGATATATCAAAATATATTGATGATGTCTGTGGCGCAGGAGTTCGATTCCTTCCTCCCGAGGCTGGAATCGAAATCATACATACATTTGTCTCCACAAATGTACGTACGATCTGCAGATATTTGTTCAGGGTGTTTAAGTCGTTTTCTATGTAAGATAAAAAATATCTTTATAAGTAAGTTATATATTGTATTTACGCATATCAGTCATCTAGTACCTACCCATAACTTAAGCTCTGCTCTGCTAGGGCTAGATGATGCTGTGTCGATTATCCAGAATTATTTATTTTTATGAAGGTGTTGGTACCTGCTTATTAGCCGTGGATATGTACTAGGTACCTAATCTCCTTAGAACGGCTTTATAGAGGCCGTTGACAGCTAGAGGGTACGCAAAATGGAACAATTAGACGTTTTCTGCCGTTGCCTTATCAAATTAGGCACTGACTATTTTATACGATGCCTGTATTACATACAGAAGATAAATGTTGAAACAAGTGCGAAGCCGAGCAGTCTGGTAGGTAGCAGGAAATTACGAAAGTGGGTGTCTGCTTTCCATCAGAACTCGGGGCATAGATTACTGTTTGTTGAAACTTAAGCATTTTCTTTACTGCAGCCCAGATTGGCGTGCAGCCGATGAATCTGATGAAAGATTTTTAAACATGTCTACTGATGTTTTCTTGCTTGCTTTATCTGATAAAAATACCTAGTACGTTTGAAACCACTTTAGATAAAATCTTGCATAATATAAGTAATGTAAGTGTAATTAAATGTAAATGACCAAGAGGTCATATTAAATTCCTATTTGCGATGATATTGCGTAGCGAGTGTAATTTTCCGATTAAGGTGGCAGCAACGAACAGAAGTCTCATCTGGCCGCAAAAATCAGCGCCTTATAGAACCTTCGGCATAATTTGAGTTGTGCAATGAAAGAGACAAAAAACTTTACATGTCCAAAAAAAACTTGCTCATAATTATATAACGCTATATGGTTATAGGCTTTTGTTAAAATAATGAATGTCCAATTTGTGTACTCAACATCCTTGGCCGTAATGTCGGTCTGTTTGAAGCTCCGCCGGACATCGCCGTTAGCGATTCGCAAATACACGCAAAAAGCAATAATGATGTAAACACAACTTTTGGGCAATCGCATTTATTATAAAAAATAATTTTCGAAATGATAAATAGTTCTGACCGCCACCTTTGGTGTTCCTTCCGGCAATTCGTTGCATTGAATCATTAAACCAAATAATCAATTATAAAGCAATCAACGGTTCACTTTAAATGCGCATATCAAATTCCGAAAGATCATTTAATCATGAAATGTGATATCGAGCCAAAATAACATTGTCGAAAACCTATATCGGGTTAGAAGTAGCACATTGCACTGCACAAGTGTGTTCACCTATCTATAGACGACATCACATGAACATTAAGTACCTAGTCTGTTTATTTACTTAATCGGGCTCGAGTTGCGTGAGCGAACAGACATCGCGGTGCCGACCAAGTCGCGGTGAGTTCTGCGGATCGTCGGCAAAGCAAACCGCTAAACTAAATAAAGGCTAACAGACTAAACATGAGATTACGACATACATTCCTAACTTATATGAGTGCCTTACTGCCTATGTAATCGCATGAGCTTGCCATCTTCAATATAAATAGATTCGTTTATAGAAATATCTTACCCAATGTTTGCGAATGATGGTAATCTTTTTAGATTTCGCCAACAAATCTAAGTGGGTGCTGTAAGATTTCAATCAATTACACGATTTGTGACGTCACATTATCTGCGAATGACGTGACGTGAATTGCCTGCGAGACGATAAGTAGCACCGATTCACCGAACCCCAGGTGTAAGTGTAACAATCTGAGAGCGTTCTATATTGAAGTCGGTTACTCATCGCGATTCTGTTTACTCTAACAGCAGACGCCTGCGCCCCTGCCATTGACCTTCAGCATTCGTCTTGTGTTAAACAAGTAAAGGCTAATCTTCACTGATTTTCTGGCATGATTGTGGAGTGGAGAGGTGTGACTGATCGCAGAGATCGGGTTACGTCGGCTGTTGGCCTAAATCACGATCAATTTCATATGATGTTACGGTCCTTTTGCTACCTATACAATACAGACGTTCTTTGAAGTTGTAAATGTAGAAAAAGAAAATGTATTCCTGGCGGTAGTAATAAACATGTTACTGTCAAACCTCAAAATTATTAAGAACTAATACGTGAGGTAGTTTTTATTTTAGAGATATAAATTTTGTGGATAATGAATACGTATACAGCTTTTTAGACTAAATAATATGGTGCTCATAGCTCATTAGGGGAGGCCTATGTCCAGCAGTGAACTGATAAAGGTGATAAGATAAAGGATGATTATGATTCATAGTACAAAATTACCCATAGTACCCTTATTTGATCTACATTACAAACAGAAACAAGTATTCAAAAGTCCATACCTGCACGCGCTGTTATGCTGACTGCAGATATCCTGCCGAGTGACTAGAATGGCCACATCATGATGATGCGGGTTCCCATCATCGCCAGGGTTGTGTCCTTGTTGCCACTTGCAGAACGACGCCAGCGTTGAATCCGCGTTGGTTGAGACCTGCAGTTCCCTTGCTGCGTCAATCTCTTCCAGTTCGATTATCTTCACGACCACTATCTTGATGTAATTCCCGATCGATGGGTCCATGTATAAGGATGACACCTACACAAATAAATAAATTATTAATTAAGAATATTCAATAATATATTTTTCGTATAATAAGCTGATTAGTCGCTTGAATTTTATGGTACCAACCAATCGGTATCATTATTTTGATAAAATCTCTGATTTAGTTTCATAAAATTTCATGGGAATGCAGTCGTGTAAATGTACGAGTATCTAAACCAAACAAATGAGTGAATAATGTTTGACACTTACCATGTTCATGATTGTAAGTAAATAAGTCTCCAGGTTCCCTTGATTGTGGAAATCAGTCATAGACTTATCGGCAACTAAAAGCACTTCGACGTGCCTTGGCTTGCTGACGGATCGGGCCGATCGTTTCGCTCCAGCGAAGTTGTGATGTTGACGATTGTTCTGAAAATATGTAGTTATACTTTAATACCTCTAAAACAAAGTAGTAAGATAGTTGCGGTAGTCAAGTTTGTTAAAGTTCGTTGATGTGGTTAGCGTACCTTGTTCCTATAAGCGTTCTCATCTCTTCTCTCTTCTGAGTTCCGTTTTCTCCATTGATAAGGTGGTTGTTTCGTCGCGCAGTTCCTACGCTTCCTTTGCCTTCGGTTTCTAATTCGTCGCATTCTTTGTTCTGTGTCTTGATCAATCAGTCTTTGTCGATTCTTTCGTTCTATGAATTGCTCCAAAGATCTGCTTGTTTCGATAGAACTGCTTTTGGAGCTTGAGTGCGACCGCCTTTCTTCCAATCGAAGGTTCGCTTGATGTCTTCGGTATTCGACAGGATTTCGTCTCATTGCCTCCAACCGCTTCCGCCTCCTTTCCAGGAATTCACGTCTCCTTTTATCTATGTCCATTTTGTTTCTCCGATTATCGTTACCTCGTCTCATATTTTGGTTTCTATTATTATTTTGATAACCATTGTTTCTATTGTTTCTGTTTGGTACTGCTCTCTTGGCTCTATGGAATGCTTCTACTTTGTCCACTGCTGATCTTCTGAAGATAACGTGTGGTCTTCCTTCGGTGCCGTCGGTTGGAAGTTGGTTGGACGGTTCGATCCAATATTCTCCGTTCGCCGTCCTCAGATGTCCTGCCTGTAGAAAGAAAAGGCATTTAAATTAACAAGCAAAAAGGAACCTAAAGGTTTTATGATATCAAGATAAGTTTAAAGCAGTTCTTCGATATAAGTGACTGTTGTTCTCGTTAGTGGTCGATCGGAACATTGAGATGGATTTCCTGTCGATTGGACCTGGCTAATTGGTTGGATACTTTATCACTGTCAGACTTCAATCGATACATGCGTTAGATTTAGCGCTGAATTTTATGTTTGCCAATTTCGGCCTTGATATATAAATACAACAAAGTTGAAGAACTTTATAGCCGTTTGCTGTGGTGGTATGATTGTATATCCGTTTTATTAGAATGATTTTTTATGCTATCATTTAATGGCCCATCCATTACTGGCAGATCTACACTGTGAATATGTGTACTAAAGATCTTGCAAAAAAATATTTTAGCAGCACCTGACGTTTTTAGATACTATACCTCTAGGACTAAAATAGATTAAGAAGATTTATGCGCGAAGCCTCCATAAATATTTTTTCCATACATTATTATTAAACGTGTCATCCATTGTGAAACAAAACTGGTCAGACTATGGATTTACTACGGACTCTGGAATTTGTGCTAGATGTAAACCTCTTAAATTATTTCTGATCTGTGATTTTGCCGAACGAACATGAACTCTGTTGTAAAGGCCAGATAAATTGATTGATAAAGAACTGGAAGCGGCTTTGCCAATTTAATGGACGGAAACTATTCCATCTGAACAGATATCTTGATCAATTTACTGACCGCTTGACCGTACAGATTGTGCAAGATTTATACTTGATGAAATGACAAGTTGAAACCTTTACAGTGGTCACCTATTCAATTTAGATTAGTAACACTTTGTTAGATTAAGTGTGTTGGAATATATTTCGCGTTCGTTTGTATAGAATTAAATGAATTCTGAATTTAGTTTTGAAACATTGAAGTTAGAATTCATCTTTAAAACATTATGGTAAAAACACGTGTAGTTGTTGAATAAGGACGCCAGGGTCCTTAGTCAACCGGCATTCGCTATGAAGCGATTCGATTTTGAAAATTGTTATCGCTCTAGCGATGGCAACCTTCAAATGGATTAAACGTCAAGATTTTTGGTAGGCAATGTACGAATATTTTGATTTCACCAAACCGATTGACAACATCGAACGATCACTTCCATCAAATTCCTAGCCAAGTGGCAGTTTTGAGAAGCGACTTCACGTAGTTGTCTATTCTCTGTATATGCCGGATGGGCAAGCTGAAGACAGGAGATTCTCGGAGCAATGGCGGTCATAACGGGAGGCCTATCCAGCTTTGAACTGTTCTAGGCATATGATAATTTTTATTTCTTTGTTATAATGTATTTAGTTATTCGTTATATGTATTTATTTATTGGTTATATACATTTATTTAATTGTTAAATGTTTTTTCAGGAGTCACTTATAGAATTATAAACATTCCAAAACGTTAATCATGAAGACATATAGTTGTTAAGTTGTTGTCGGTAGTTCTTCCACAAATGATTTCTAATTGTTTAATTATCATCATACGCAATAAAAAAATACCTTAGGTAAAGTCACGTATAATGGAAATATCTATTACTGTCTATTTTCGTATTTAAATCTGTGCCTTCGAGCGTGCCAAAATAAAAACGCAAGAAACATCGTGTGTGGCCGGTTAAAATGTAATTACACAGATATTAATGTAGGGTCAAATTGAAGTGATAGTACCACAATAGACACAAATAAATTATAAAGTAATCTAACTTTAATCAATAAAAAAATATCGATGTTAACTAATTTAGAGCAATTTAAAGCAATTGTGCCTATATGTTTAGGTTCGTAAGTAAGGCAAATCTAATTTGTTGGTTAGCTTTGTTCATTTTTAATGCACTTAGGGCACAAATGCATGGAGCTGTTAGATGCTATTACGACACTTTGTTTCATTGTAATCCCGGGAAAGTTTTAAAACTAGTTTCAACATCTTTTCAAATTACTTTAATTTTTCTGACTGAGAAAAAGCATTTTACAACAGGCCTAGATGATGTTTTCTCAATTGTTCAGTATTATTAATTTATCTTTATTTTAATTAGTTTCTTGGCCCCGTGGCTTTGCATTCGTTGTTTATATGTAGGCGTTTAAATGTTATTGCTGTCTCATCGATTTATGGGATCAAAAGTAGTCTGATATGTGTTATTACAGATCTGTGCAAATAATTAAAAAAGTCTTATTCAATCAGTATTTTTGGAGTGTGTGAAAATGTACATCTTCAATCCAAGTTTTTTTATTAATAATATTAAAATTAGTTTGTTTGTTTGTTTGCAACAGTCTGTAGTTAGCTCAATTGTTTTTTGTAAAGAATATCTCTAATTTATTAGATTTGTTATTTTCTTTGTTAATTAAAATTATTTTGATTGTGTGTTAACTAAAAACCAGTAAGTTTCGCTACTACATCTCACATAAGACCTATAGCTTCCTAAGTTCCTATAAGTGCGTTGATCTGAGCCCGTGAGTGGGCGTGCAGTTATAATGAGGCTCGAACTAGCCGGTACGACGCCGGCCTTGCCGAGACGAAGGCCGTCGAAGATTGAGACACGCAATTTAGTCAGCCATTAAATTGATTCATTATTATTTTAATTTAATACCGCATTGGGTGGTGTGTTCATATTTTATTATACGCTAGCTTGAGCCAGCGGGTTTGGTCACCGGGGCGGTAAAGGGATATTACGCATCTTAAAGCTCACAGGGATGATTCTTTATTCTTGATTCTTCATTGCACAATAAAATATACAATAAAACATTTAGAAGCAGCTAGCGTATTTTTAGGAAAATAATGTGGGATAGTAGTGTAATGTATAGGTAAATGTAACGCCTCTGGTTCTCATAATATTCTATGTTCAGGTGTTCTATTTTCTCATCTCCTCTGTGTATTAATTCCTCTTAAAAGTTAGTAAATTAATCAATAGAATCAACAGAATACTGCGCACAAAGAAATATTTCACAATCGAATATTTTCGCTTAGCACTTTCCGTATATATAATTTTCGTAGCTTCTCTTCAGTACCACTCAATAATTGTTCATGTTTCTTTGTTCTTTCCCAGTGCACATGTGTTTGTGTACACACTTTTAGGGCCGTGTGGTGCCGGCATAGAATTTCACCACCCCATCTCTTCCCGTGGGTGTCGTAAGAGGCGACTAAGGGAAACACAGCGGGGGGCGGGCAGCAGCGCCTTCTGCAGAACAACTACACCGAACTGCGATCCCCAACCCGCATGCCCAGCGTGGGGATTATGGGCAATAACCCCCAAATGATGAGTAATGCATTCTATGGCGCTCATTAGGGGAGGCCTATGTCCAGCAGTGGACTATCATAGGCTGTTGATGTTGATGTTGTTGATGTTTTGCACTGCACGAGCTAGTGTCCGTAAAGACTGGCTGTCGTATACAAAATTCGGTTACGAGGATCATCATCAAAGTTATCAGGTAGAGAGCGCTTTATACATTAAGACCGCCCATGACGCATAATAATTTAGCTATTGGCATTTGTACTGTTTTACGTACTTTTTAAATAGGTTATCTTCGTTAAACTTTTTACCTAATAGTACACAAAAACCATTTTTTGCAAAGCAATCGTAAAATCTTTTTATGGCTACGCAGATTTCACTTTCGATTTCATTCGTTTTTTACGATTGTGCTTAGAAAGTGAACGTTACGCGGATGTGGGCACTCGAGACCTGAAGATGCCCACAAGTGGCCGAGCGGCGCCTTCTATTGATGTCCTCTTCAAGTTTCAAGTATTTTCAAGCACTTCGTTTTAAAACCAACTGAACATTACTGACTGCTGATTACACTGTGGCTTAAGGCACAGTTCCCACTTACGTTACTTTTACACATCAGTTCACATGAAATAGGTATAAATAAATGTTTCCATAGAAACATCGCGTTGAAAACCGCGGGCAGAATCTAGTTTAAAAAAACTTATATAGCTATAAAACAATTCATTAAAATGCACTAACCCGCGCAAATAACAAAAATGTAATAAGTAGGTAGTCTAACTTGTTAGTTATTATCGTAAGTACATAAAGTTGTTCAGTGCTATTATCTTGGTTTCCATTATAAAAGATATCCTTTTCAATTTAATTTTATTCAAAAGGTTTGATGGAGGTTTAATCGAAAAATGATTGACGGATTATGATATGAATGAATAGACATTCAGGTTTTGAAACAAACCTTGTATTTCCTGAGATAGGCTATCAAACTAAAATTATTTAGTTAAACTTAAACTTGACAAAAAACGTTATAAAAAAACGTTTACCAAGACAAAAACGTTTCCTGGCTAAAGTTGTACGTACAAGTAAAAAACTATTTGTATGATGAACCACATTCTCTGTCGTAAAACAAGAAACTCTACAACTTGTGTCTTGCTACACATACTTTATTTGTTGTTAAAATTAAACTATAACATTCATATACACTTCAATTGCATACATAAGTTACTTTACCTTTTCCGCTAGCTTCCTGGCCGTGGCTTCACGTGTCTTTTAATATTTATTCGGTTTTACAAATTATTACAATATAATATACGAGAAAAAAAAGTATTTAATAGATATGTGACCAAGGTCTACGCTGCATATACGTAAAATTTCATCCGAATCCGTTCAGTAGTTTTAGCGAAAAGAAGCGAGAAACGCTGCTATCTTTTATACACGCAAATTTTGCATATATATATATGTAATGAAATTGCACAAAAACGTCACTTACCAATACAGTTATTTTGCTTTGAAACTATGGAAATATTTTGTGTTGGTAGAACACCAACATATCTTTGCCTACAAGGAGGCTAAAGTACCTCGTGGTTAAGGACCACAAGCATGAATGAATTTTTAGTAAAGTGGTACTAACTTCTTGCTTTACTCTTATATGGTCATAAATATTTACGACTTGTAATTTGAATTCGATCGTCTACTGGCAACACCATATAATTAAATTTTTATCAGAATAGCATGTATAATTTATCTAAGAGACGCCTACGCTTGTGTTATAGTAATTATACCTAGGTACGATTTTTTATTCTACTTTTTACTTAGGTGTACCTACCACCTACTACCTACCCCTACCTACCTACTTTGACCGGATAGAATATTTAATGTCCTATTTTTCTTTAAACAAAGCCCTAAGACATTAAGATTTTAATTTGATTGGAGAAATGTAATGGACTCTACCGTGACTTATTTACTTACGTGAAGAATAATCCAGCGGTTGATAAAAAAAAGTTTTTAAAAACCTTGGAACTTTTTATATCATTAAAAAAACTATGTAAGTACGAATGCAGACCACATTTGTGTTTATAGAGCTGAGCATAGGTTATGTCAGTTTGGTTTCTTATTATAGAAACTTCATCGTGAATCTTGGCTGCTTGGCTGTAATTTTTCTATAGGATTTCGTCCAGCGCCTCTATATGCGAACAAGGAACTACGTAAATCCTCTACAAAAATGAGACGTCATGATGAAGTTCCGCTACAAACTATCCACAAATCCAAAGAGAATAAAAAGTTCTACACAAATCGAGGTCAGGACTCTCCCATATCGTATCTCTTACATCTCTTCCAAAGGTTCAATGTCCAATCAATAAATATAAACGCATGTATAATTTCAAGGTAAATCAAGTGAGATAAACAAATGGTTTTTAATCCTATTAATTTCAATTATAAGTCTACCTATTTATTAAATATAGTGTCATAATTCAACATAAATGATCGATTGCTTATGCCACTGCGTGTAACGAATTAGTACTAAGTGTCAAAACAAAAAATTTAAATTAGTATTACGCCCACTTTTAGGTTCAATATTTTTATCTCAGTACTGTTTGATTTTTTGATTTGCAACACCTTATCTTACACCTTTCTGTAATGAAGGTCGTATGTCAAAACTACGCACATGGGCGTAATAAAATGAATGAAATGAAGAATATACCAAGAAGGTAAAGCAAGGCATCATTTTCGCTCAACAAAAGTTTAACCGGAATTTGCATTTTAGTAAAGAGGCGCGCCTACAAATCTGAACTTTTTATTAAATTAGTCAATAAATAACATTGAGGTATTGTGGGCGCGGCTATCGCCCAAAATCAATTAACTTGTGAATTTTATGAATCTAATCACATCAGAATACCCGCAGTTTCTCGGCTTGGTGCCGTCATTTGCAATGAAACTCATTATTTTACATCTCAGAGTAAGTCCATACTTTACATCTATAAATAGAAATAAATGAAATGTATTTCTGCAACTAGCTTACAATAAGTTATTCGTTAATTGTAACCCTCATCTAAGGATAAATACTTGTGTTAAAGGATATCGCTCTTCGATAACAAACGTTACATATGACATTATATAACTGATGAATTTCCCATATAAACGTAACACCAAAAAGATTTGTAATTTGAGCTTATTTTCATCATGATCTGCTGTTATTTCCTACATATTTGTTATTTGTTACAAATAATAGCAAAATATATGTATTCTCAAATTACAAATCATTTTGGTACTACTCGTACGTTTGTATGAGAAATTCATCCGTCGGCGTCGCCCGGAGACTTAAAATAAAATAAAATATTAAAATCTAACATCTAGTCTAAGTTAGTCTACTTTATATATTAACAAAAAGGAAAAAGTCTATGTTATCAATAAGATGATACGACAGTAGGTTTTAAGCGTTGTTAATAACCTGTAGAACGAAGATGGTTCGAAGACGCAGAATGTTTGGAGCCATTGAGTCTCAATATTAGTTTCAATGTGTTCTGTAAGTTTAAAGATAGAAGAAAAGTAAACGTCTGTGTTCTGAGGGCATGAGTCATAAGAGTTCGTAGTACCAGGTTCAGGGTGCCTGGATATCATCAGCGATGCGTCTATACGTCTTCTCTTACGGCCTTGTGTAGAAACGCAATCGTAGTGATTTATCTTGGCGTTCGTTTATTTATACCTCACAATAAAATTAACGATCTACAATGGAAGACATGGTAGACATAAAAAGTTTGGTTTTGTGCTTGTGATGAATTATATTGGTTGCTTTAGGTTTCGTATTTTAATTTGCGTTAAATATTCAGATAAAGAGTTAACAGACGAACCAACGCATTAATTTTAACTGCTTACGGTTTTCACGTTCCGGATGAAGCGTTCCATCGTTTTTTGTTTCGCCGAATTGTTAGCTTATCGATAATCTAGAGGTGGCAGTAATTTGATGGAATTTGATTTTTATAGCTGGTTATTTTTAAGGTTATTTAAATAAATATCAAGCTCAGAAACCGCAATCCATCGATCTAGGTTGTCGAAGCCAGTACAAAGTTTCCTACGTCTACTGTAGAACTTTTGCAATGCTGTCATTCAACGAAATTTCTACAAAAATAAATAACGTGGTCATACAAAAGCTGTTTGGTCCGTATCTAAGTGTACCTACACAGTTTTTTTTACGGAAGTAAAGAACTGATTTGATTGCGTGTGGTGATAATAATTGTGGATGCTAGGGCAACTCTTTCGTCGTCTCTCTTCCTGAATGTGAAGTAGCAAGGGATACTCACAAGTCCATCGCAGGCAGACAGCGCCACCACCGACCCGGGCTGTCCTCTGACGGAGCCGGTGTAGTGGCACGAAGTGGCGCCCTCGCTCGGCCGAGACCGGCTGCGGCCGCTAGCTCGGTGCCGCTCCACGATCATCGCGGGTGTGATGAAGGTTACTGATGGTCTGTTGACAATGGAAAATACTATTATTTCCTTGACATATGTCGCGTATACATACGTATTTGTATTTATTTATTTGGATCAAATCAAAATCAAAATTCGTATTTGGATTTGTAAACATCAAAACTTGAACGGTTTTGTAAATTCTATTCAAGTACTTGAAAGGTACTCTGTTCCACAAAGGCACAAAAAGGCTTTGTGTTGCTTTCCTTTGCCCAAGTTAGAATGATAATGATAACGATTAAAACTTTAATATCCTGATTGTACCTTATCTGTCCTAAAACATTAAAACAAATTAAAATTCATAAAACAAGGAAAGATAACGACCACCTTCAAAGAATTTACGGTCAGAAGATGATCAATTGCATAAGATATTCATCCGGAGCGGAGTATGAGGAATTTTAGAAGGCGCGCCTTCCAAAGAATTTACTGTGTATTCGGACCTCAGGCCTACGAGTTTGGGATTCCTGCGCGCGCGCACATAATTAGTTATGAAAACGTTTCGCAAATAAAACCAGATTTCTACCAGCAGCGGTCACTATTTTCCTAAACTATGAGAAGCATGTTTATGTATACAAATAATTGTATTTAGGTTTACCTCATTCTTGTGCTGTACGATATTTAGATTGAAATAAAATCTCAGATTTTATATAAAAACGGGATTATACTAAAAATGCGTTTGAAACACTCGTCCATTTAGATGCAGGTAATTAAGGACTAAACCTTGATGTTCATCGAACAATTACGCTTGATTCTAATAAATTCAAGAAAAATATCGGCCAAGGAGTCCACGTCACACATACCGATTTTATAAAAAGTGATTTAAAGCCGACAAATGACTATTTATCCGCTCGATAGGTACAGAAAAGCCACAACTGTGGAATTCTACGATTTATTAATTCTAGGCGTTTTTTTTCTGCCTAAAATGGTAGCGACATGTGACACTGTATGACTTTGACTTCTCAGGAATCAAGAAGACCTTTGGGTGCCTGTAAATAGTCAGGCATTTAGGACCATAATCGATCGACACATGCTATGGAATGGAAACTTTAAAACTCATACATTGAAGGTATTAAATATATATAAACGCTAAAGTCACTTTTAACGGATATTTACCATGATAATATGTGTATTTATCGATATAGGTATTCCATTATTTTGGCACATGCACGCACAAGACGATCACAGAATAACTGAGTCACAGCGGCTGAGTTTTATCAACAGATATACCGATCTACCCTCATCTTTCTGTCTTTTACTACGAAACTTACCACAGCCATCGGTTTCATAATCGAACACCTTATGCAGGTCGTCACCACAGATCATCCTACACGTTTACCGAGTCGCGGTATCCATTCAAAAACAATCAGTTATATACGATTTTCATATTATTATCTTCAGTCAGACAGCTTCCGTTTGCCTGAACCTCCCCACAACAACTATCGAGTACACCATTAACCACAAACAAAACAATATTTATCTCAAACGCACCTCCCTGCACTTTGCTTGAACGCCCATTACTTAAGTTACCATTAAACAAGCTAAACACTGCTAGCCTTATCTAGCACTTAGCTGACTGGCGCCGCCATAGTTTACAAACCCTTAGTGATACTTGTTCAGTTGTTTTAGTTATAACGGGCATAGAATAAAGATAATTTTAGGTGAAGCTTGACCCTGAAACTAAAATATGAAGATCTACTATTTTCTTTGTGGGTAACACTGACAGTGCCTCCATTCCAAACCAAAGGGTGTACCTCCCTCCTTCTATTTCTAAAGTGTAACTAAAGGATGTTTCCTACATAGAAGGTCAAACCTATTTACATCAAATGAACACCTTTTTTCTACGAATTATAGAATAGAAAACTGGTTTTCCTTTTTACCTGCACATTTACTGTATAGCCTTACCTATATATAAAAAAACATTGAAAAGTATGCCTGAAGTGCTAAAGGTCCATATAAATTTACTATAAAATTGAAACATTAACTAAAGCGAGGCACTCCTGATTTAGAAAAAATATCTCAGAGTCTGGTCGAAGCGACGCGACGTATAAATCGAGAGCGTCAGTCCAAAGCGCAGAAGCATTGCCATACAATGCTAGTCAATGCAGCCAGCCTATTAGGGACGCTTCCGACTTGTATTGATATGGATCAGTTCAGCTACCTGTAGATTGTTTGCAACAGCCTGCAGCTAGCTCAATTGTTTCAATTATAAATACCAGTTATAATTTAGCTACTTAAGTAACGGTTTTATCCTTAAAAATTCTTAAAAATATAAGCTTAATATTTACTAATTTTTCTTAAAACTTATGAAACTTGTTCACGTCGAATTTACCTTTTAGGCTCACATTTGCCGTCATGCTTGTACCATTAAAACAAAGAGGTTTCGCATCGCTGGAATTAAATAAAGCTCCCTGCGAGCTGCCGATTGTCAAGCTAACAAGTCAACAGGCCGGCGGCGGGCGCACAGATATGCTCGCTCATTACAGCAATTAGCCGAGGCAAACAAGCCTCCGTATACGTGCTACGTGATGACACCAATATCCGTATTCCGTACTGTATCTAAGTACCTACAGATTACGGGTGTGAGGGTTGAGCTGTGGAAGCTCAGATAAGGTCCTTTGTGGATTTGGATGGCTCTTTTGCTATTGTGTAAAGAAAAATCCCAAGATAGTCTTGTAAAAAACATAAAGAACAGTCTAAATTTTAAGCAATTCGAAATGAATAATAGAGCCTCCACAGCAAGCGTGGTAAGAACTCTTTTGGCATTTGTTTTTCTGGATTTGCCTTAAAGTTGTCGCACATGCGAATGTCTTTTGTTTTGTTTTTCACTTCAACACAAAGTTGAACAAAGTTTTGTTTGTATGTATTTTGTTTTCAATGAATAGATTCTCATTTGTTTTATTTATACTTAAGATAGGCCTAGTGGCATGCACTGTTTCACTGCAGCTGTTCGAAGCAAAAGGTGATTTCAAGCTCTAGTGAAATCACACCTTTACTGACCGACATTATACAGCAACCACAGCTGAGCTACTGATCAATGGCACTCATAATTGATGATTATCTGCTAATGATCTAGATTTCTCATAACCATGTCTGTCTATACACTAGATTTTCTTGTTAATTCGATATAAGAGAGATCTTTCCTTATAATTTTTCCGTGAAACGTTTTATAGTTATTCGTAGGTGAAGGCAGTTTCTGAGAAATAGATATAATCTGCAGATGTTTAATTAAAGCAAGTTTACATATTATTTCTGGATAAATGTTGTGTACATTAATTTTATAATGTAATTCTTACCGCTTCATCATTGCAACTAGATGTCCGATAAGGCAGTTATAAAATAAACATTCAAATTAAATT
Organism: Eupithecia pulchellata; assembly: GCA_963931895.1. Taxonomy (NCBI): domain Eukaryota; kingdom Metazoa; phylum Arthropoda; class Insecta; order Lepidoptera; family Geometridae; genus Eupithecia; species Eupithecia pulchellata. Next base: position 1,220,482 of record OZ007536.1, on the reverse strand, counting down.
AAAAGTTGCTATTTATTATGTTACTTAAGATCTGGTTTACGCCAATTAGCTCGCAAATGCTTTATAGGCTTTATATTATCCTTATATCGTCGGAAGAACATAAAAGGTGAGACCCCGACGAGATAAGTGCGCGATTATATCTAATGGTCGATTTACATGCAAACTTGTCTATTAAACCAGTAAATTATGAAGGATTTAAACGGATTAGTGTTGTAGGCACCTAAGGTGACAATAGCGACTTTCGTTTAAATAGCTTTGGATGAATTTAAAGCGATACTAACAAGTTTCTTATAGCTTGTAGGTCGTTAATGTGTTTGCTATAAAACCTTTTCAATTTGCTCTTATAAATCTGCGGCCAAAGTTTTAACCGATATTATCGACGAAACCTTTGTCTCTCGTTCGGTTCGCAAATTGAAAAGCATTGTTTTAAGTTCTCTCGTCTCAAGTTTCAAGTATCGCTCGGTGTTCGTAGTAAAGAATAAACTCGGCGGCCTGTGGTTACGGCGCCCTGCAGTGCAAATCCTTTATTTTATTACTGCACCTTACGAGGTCCTTGCACTTCAACTTGTTTAAACGGCTCGTTGCAAAAATAAACTACTTTTGTCCTCTGTGATCTATACTAATATTATAAAGAGGAATGATTTGATTGTTCGTCTGTATTGAATAGGCTCCGAAACTACTGGACCGCTTTGAAAAAGTCTTTCGCCTACATATTACATTATTCCAGATGAACATAGGCTAGGTATATAATATTTTCCAAAAAGTAAGCGAGTCGCATAATATATTCCATTCCTGTAAGGAATCAATAAAATCTAACAAACTGTGTATGTAAAAATTAATATTATTTAAAATGTATGTTAAATCCCTGTGCGAAGCCTGGGTGGACCGCTAGTAATAAATTATAGAACGTAAACTGCCAAGCCTTCTCAGATAAAAACCTTTACCTTTACTGAAAAGACACAATATAGAGACTATTTTAAAGTAATTTTTTTCTGCTTTCGTAATTTTACCACTTTTGTACCGTTCCCATAGTAAGGGGACCCAAATGAAGTGAACTGCTACGTCACAAAACACCGATAACCGATAACTTAGTTAACGTTATACTTGAAACATACCGACGTCTCGCTACCAATTATGGAATTATTATGCAAATTGTTTTGAAGTTAACAAGTTTGCGCGAAACCGGCTTTGTTTCGCGAAATTTATCATCGCTGGGCCCAATTTACTGGCACTTGCGCCTGCGCAGGCCATTAGAGCATTCCCGGGCCTATCCGATTACGGACGATAAAAATAAACCAAAGATATCCCGTCGAGATTTCCTGAAACTCTGATACTTCGTTTTTCTTCTGGTACACGCAGTCTGTGATATATGGCTCCAGTGTCCATGGGTGAAGGTAATTTTAAGTCTTAAATCGTATTGAATACTAATATTATAAAGAGGAAAGATTTGATTGTTTGTTTGAATTGAATAGGCTCAGGAACTACTGGACCGATTTGAAAAATTATTTCACCATTTGAATCCTAAATTTTCCCTATCCTACATTATCGCTAATCAACATAGGCTATAGATTATTTTCAAAATAGTAAGGGATCCGCTTGAAAAATTAAATTTGTGGAACAAAAAATGATTAAAGAGGTTCTCAATTCGTTCTAATTAGATAACAATTATCCCTCTGTATTTACCATTTCAACATTGGTCAAGGGGGTAAGTACTAACCCGGATCATTTCACTACTTTTTTGCTAAGAAGGAACGCTCTTTTAAATTTTAAGGTCTGATCACAATTCTACGAAAAAAATATCGAAGTCAATTTTCTTTGCTTACGTTGCGATTGAAGACGACAACAGTGCTGGACGTTTTGCTTTAGTTAATGTTATATTAAATTAACTTATGTTTTTCTCAAAAAACATCGAAGTTCTACAATATCTTGCACACAATTACGGTTGATTATCACTTTGTAGCCGCTATCAAGTGTCGGAACACTCGTGTAACATAATACTGTAGTTTGCATATAAAGCGGAGTTAATAAAACCTTTATCGTTATTTTCGGGTGATCATCGACTGATTTTACTGGAATAAGGCAGTATTATGTAGGCCGTAATCACTAGGTGTCGTAAGGCTGATGATTTCGCCCATTTTGGGAATTGTGTTTGAAATTAATTGAGATAAGATCAACCTCTTGGTTGATAGTTTGGATGAGCTGACAAGACGGTAGGAAGTAGCATGTGAAATTTTTATCAAGGGCTTAACCCCCTTGACCTGATTTTGATCATTTCCCTGATCTCGGAAGAACATAATATGCTATTTTGTTTTTCTTGCATGCCACAAGCTGTATAGAAAAAAATACTGGTGAAAAAAACGCCTTTTTCTTTTTAAATAATAATGATGAAATAACGTAAAGTTATTAGGTAATTTAAAAAAGCTTTCCTGTAATCAATTGCAACCTTGAACAGTATTTTATTTAACCTTGGCCTTAGTGTTATCTAAACATTTTGCGGCAGACCGGTGAGTCAAAGTTTATTCTGGAACTAAAGTTTACCTACGTACGATACCTATCACTAGGAAGTTTATTTTACTCTCTACTCCCAATTTGCAACAGTTTTGTTTTCGCATCTGTCGTCAGCTATGGGCAGAGTGGTTGTGGTTACGATGTCCTGATGAACGGCTGCTTGTTTGATGTACTGTGAGGTGGTTATGACTGGGTAGGAGAGAGTTCTGTTTATGATTTTTTAGGTATAGTATAGGTAGGTATAGTGCGTATGCCCTCGCCCTCGGGGTAATCTCTAGGAAAAATATTGAATTTTGGGGACAAATATTTAATTTCCTAGGTCTATCTATGTACTTCGAGAGACCATGGGCGGAATCTGCTCAGCATTCTGCCTTGGACCACGCCACCTCCCATCGAGCCTCCATTCCGTGTTAAATTCAAAGAACCAGTATTTTGAGGTTATATATTTTAAATATTATTTCAAAATAAATTATTATACAACAATAAATATTATGTCGTCTGTAGCATTTGTTTTCAGAAGAAGAGATTCTTTAACACAAGTTTTTTTATACTTTTATGAGGGTACTTAAATAAGGCTTAGTTAGGGATAAACTTTGTAAGCCCAGTAACTAGACTGAAAGAAGTTCAATAACTAGACTGAATGATTTTTTTCATACAGTCAACACCAAACAAACCAGGTTCATAGATATAAGTTTATTCAAAAATTTAGTTTCCTTAGCAATCGTTCGGTTTTGTTAATACCGCAGTACCCTGGGCAGGTCCCAGTAAGGGTAAGTTGCGCAATCCTTGCAATATTCATCGTTCATTGTATTACAATAATTGCCACATAAATATGTATGAATTGAACTTGGAAGACCATACTGCAACTTTCAAACTGTCGGGTTTTTGTCGCACACCCATTAAAAATGCATGAAGCAGCATGAGCTTAAAAAGAAAATGGACAAGGTCGCGTCCCACCTTCATTTTGGGCGGACGATTGCTTGGTGTTGCCATCAGAGATTGTTTTTTTTTCTGAAACGGTTCATGGTTATTTCACGATCGGAATTTGGAACGTGTGATCGAATGAATGTGATTCATGTTAAAAGGTGATATCAAAAGTTATTTACAAGCTTTTAAGGAAAATAAATTGAATTTATCAGGGTTTTTAGACTTTTAGTTTTTACTATAATGATTTTACCGGTATATTTTTTGCCATGATTTGTGTTGCACACGATACCTCATGTCGTGTGAACCACAAATTATTTTAGTACATTAAGTAGGTTTATTTAGTATTACCAAGTTATTATGGCTATCGTTATAGCTTGAAATTCAAAAGCCCGTAGATAGCAACACAAAGGGCTCGTAAAAACCTATAATCATTTTCAAACCCCATTGAAACCTATTTCAATGCATTGCTAGCTGATTGGCTGTACCACTGCGATATGCGTGGGTACAAAAAACTAGCCAATCGCAAATTTACTTGCGCACGGAGGGTTCCGTAGGTCCGACATCATCGACAACGACGTGCCGTGAAAACGAAAAATACAAAATTAAAAAAAAAATACTACAAGGACGTCGCGACGGTTTTTTATTTTCAATGCCTTGTAGTTAATTTCGCATTGAAAACAACTCGGTATTCCTTAGGCAATGCCACATAGAATTTGACTACTTAACAAAGATATAAGCCCGTGTCACATCAAAATAACTATTACCTACAACAATGTTCCTCTAACAATGTTCTATGATCACACTTTGAGTACAGAACCCTTTAAACTGCACTGACTACTTCCCGGAGCGTTCACACGAGGCAAGTGATAACTCGCCTTCTCCGAAGCAGTTGCAGGCAAAGTAGCACTTCCTTTACTACAGCTTTGATCCGTGGTGCGCACTAAACGCATTAAATATCATATGAACGTCCGCGTAAATATATGATCTTAGGACGAAAATAGGATTATATGTTGATCTGTACTAACCTAAACTAAATAGAGTCCATCATGCAGATCGTTTCTGAGAAGCGCACACGCAAAGTTGCAATTTAATGTTCAGAACACCTACTCTTCTAGACAGCTAGAGCATTGAGATGAGTTTGCTCAGTGCTATAATGAAGATTTCGTTTACCGGTGACTTGATAGCTGTGTGATAACTGTACGTACTGCACTAATGCAACAACGCACTCAAAATAATTCCAGACAGTTTTTGATAAAAAGTATTGGATCGCTGGTAATAAGTACGAAAAATAGTTCTTCTTCATTTAATTTTTCTTTAGCTGGCGCTAAATTTATGGCAAAAACTTTTATACTTTCCGTAACCATGCAAATACCTATCTCTGGAGTCGGACAGAATAGTTGGATAAATAAACGTTTTTTTATATTGATTTTTAGCCCAAAAACAAAACACCATCTTAAGAGTAGTTAACAGAAATCTCGCGGCTTCACAACAAAACACTAGCTAGCGTCATATAAGATGCGGTGAATTTTCAGTTTACATGCAATAGATCTTTTGCCCACTCTGCGAGCTTTCTGTTGCAAAGCCGTTCCTGTTGCCGCCAAAAATGCATCCTGAGTCATGAAGTCTATAAACGTAGATATATAGGTAAGTACAATTAGATGTAGAATTCCAGAAATACGAGTAACCAGTTGTAATTACAGAGTAGCGAAAACAGATAGCCGCGAACAATATAACATGCTAATTTATGTTTATTGTAACAGCTGCCTGTCATTCACTGATTTATTGACTGGTATTTGTAGGTATTTGGCCGAGAATGCCTGTATTTTCCAGATTAGGAACTCATTATATCTAGAGAGATACTGTAAAGCTCGATTAGGGTAATGTTGGCGTTGATTTTGAATGCGGCTTATCTTTGGATATTGGCGTAACATTGATTTACTAAATGTTTTAGAAATTAAACAGGATTAAGCCAGAACGGGGCAACTTTTTAAAGAAAACCATTTTTCAGATGGAACCTCTGAATAAAACCTTTGTTAAAAATTAAAATTACAATGGATCATTTGAGCTACCTATAGATTGTTTGTAACAGTCTGCAGTTATCTCTGCAGCTCACTTATTTTTACAATTTAAAAAGTGATCGTGAGGTTAATAATTGTAATTTTCTTTACTTTACTTAGGTACTTATAAAATAATATTAAGTTTAATATATTTAAAAATGTGCAGCCATGAGATTTAATGTTATTTGATGTTGATGTGTAATCTAAGTATTTGACTTGACTAAGTGCCTTGTGAGCCCATGGTATTAAATAAATTGAATTGAATTGAATTGTGCTGGTAGAAAGGGATCTTTTAGTCATTCGTATTGAATGACTTATTCTGTTACAATATAGTGTTACATAATTTCATTCATAAGCTTCAAGGTCATCAGACTTATCAGTGGGTTATTCTATCGTACATTTTCCTTAATAACATCTTGCATTTAACATCTCGCTTTATAAACTCTTAAGGCTTGCTGGTTTTTATTTTTACTAATAGGTAGGTATGGTATTTCGTCGTCGACGTAAGAATATAACCCAGCAGCGCCCCTGAATATTGTATGAGGCGACGACTAAGGGAGACTACTAGAGGAAAGATAGCAGTTTTCTCTTGTATTTACTTGACGGCGCTAGGAGGGTATTAACACCTTTACTGCGATCAAATACCTGTGTTATTTAATGCAAAACCCCCCTAAACACTTTGACTTTGACTTTTTTTTGTTTGGAGACACACCCGTTCAGCACTGGATATGCGTGTTGGGTGATAGGTAAGGTACTTGTGGTGAGGTGATATAGTCAAAAAGACAATTAAGAGTGGATGACATAACATATAACCGGACAGAAATAAATAAATAATGCTGGACAATGCAATGCACACAATCATTCAGCCCATGTTTAGCTCCAAACTACTACTAAACTAAGCAGAGCTTGCGTTATGGATACTAGATAAATGATATACATACATGCTCAAAGCTGTAATTTTATATCAGGATTACTATTAATATATAGGATAGATAATAATAGAAGGGTATGATCAAACTAAATAACGACCCAAATCTCCACAGAACATTTCATATTCTAGTTTTTACCGTCGGCATCAATTTAAATCCTAAAACTTTAAATCGGGTTTAGGTACTTGGCATAGATTTTATAGTGCATTAAACCTCAGTGATCCTTTCTACTAATAGAAAGATGAGACTGAGAGGTTTTTACTGTGGCCTATTTTATTCAAATGGGCCGACCACTTTATGTTCTTTTTAAGATAGGAAGTTTGTCAGAGGGGAAATTTATAGTCATAACTTGTATCTACCCGCGTTTTTGCTTACCATTTTTTAAAGATTTTATTGCTAAGTATCTACAAAAGAGAAGAACATCGAATCAAGGCTTGTAAAAAAATGTAAATACGGTTCTCATACTAGATTTAATTTCGGCAGAATGTAGAGCAGTCAAAACATACAATATTAAAATTATTTATATGCAGTTTAAAAGTGGATACATACTTGGACCCATAAAAAAAATTTAAAACAAAGGCAGCATTTTAATAAATTTAAATAAAAAAAATAAGCAAGTAGTATCGTGGAAAATCAAATAAAAATCAATGAACAATCCTGTTATTTAGATAGTTACTTTATATGATTTAAATTTGTAAACTATTTCATTTATTGCATTTCTTTTGTTTATTTTATTATTGGTACCAAGTATTAAAGATTTGACAAAATTAAATATTTTTTGGTGAGAAAAGATGAAGATCGGAGACATCATGTATGGGATGTAAGAGTTTAATGGTTGCTGGAAAAATAGCGCGGAAATAGCTCCCAGAATTTATTAGATTCAGTAAGTAGTGCGTGCGGGAATTAGGCGCCTAGCCAACAGCATGTAGAGTTAACATGATCTACTAATGGTACTTGGGGTAATTGTATCAGCACTAGCCCACTGGTGAACTTGCCCCACCCTAATAGTGGGGTGTTGCCATAATACCCAAACTTGGCAGGCGGATATAATAATTAATTTAAAAAAATTAAACTATACAAAATTATACAAATACAAAAATGGTTTACAATATCAAAAGGCATTACAAGTACGACGGGCGGCTTTATCGCTTAGAAACGATCTCTCGGGTAACTTTGGATTGGTACGATTACCAGTGTAAATATTAGTAACTAGCGGTCCGCCCCGGCTTCGCACGGGTATTCAACAAAAATTTCAGAAATTATACACACTAAAACGATGGGTTTCAAAGTTTTCATACGGATCCCTTACTTTTTTTAACAGCATTGGGGTTTTTGACATTGACTTGACACTCCATAACTGACACTGGCCGTAGAGAAAAAGCAAGCACCTATTCAACCTCCTTTTCTATTCTGACGCGCCATAATAGAAAAAGAGGTTGAATATACAGCGCACGGTTCAATTATTGAATTTTTCATGCGGATCTCTAACTTTTTTAAAAATATTATATAGCCTATGTTCATCACGGAAATTTTTGGATTCTAATGGTGAAAGAATTTTTCAAATCGGTCCAGTAGTTTCGGAGCCTATTCAATTCAAACAAACAAACAAACAAACATACAAACAATCAAATCTTTCCTCTTTATAATATTAGTATAGATTAGTATAGATAAATTAAATTTTTTAATTTAAATTAAATATTAGTAATAAATTAAGAAATAAATATTCCATTCTTACTAATTATGCAATCCCTCGAGGAGCATTAACATTTAATAACATAACCTTTGGTATAAAAATTGCATTCTTCCCCTAATGAGCGCCATAGCGCCCTGACTTCCGCTTGTCGTATCCAGCATCTGCCCGCAGTCTTTCGCAGATCGTCACGCCCCTGGTTCGAACTTGTAGGTACCTAATAACATTGCAGTTGGGTAAAAACAATTTCGAGAAGGAAGCCAAGAGGAGGATCCAGCTAGGCTGGGCAGCGTTCGGAAAATTACGTCGAGTCTTCTCGTCATCCATACCGCAATGTTTGAAAACGAAAGTTTTTAATCAGTGCGTCCTACCAGTCATGACCTACGGAGCTGAGACGTGGACACTCACGATAGGGTTGGTCCACCAGTTCAAAGTCGCTCAGCGCGCTATGGAAAGAGCTATGCTTGGAGTTTCTCTGAAGGATAGGATTCGTAACCAATTCATCCGACAGAGAACTAAAGTCATCGACATAGCTCAGAGAATTTGCCAACTGAAGTGGCAGTGGGCCGGCCATATTTCGCGAAGAACCGATAACCGCTGGGGTAAACGTGTTCTTGAGTGGAGACCGCGACTCGGTAAACGTAGTGTAGGACGCCCTCCGGCCAGGTGGGATGACGATCTGCGAAAGACTGCTGGCAGATGCTGGATGCGACAAGCCGAAGACAGGGCGCTATGGCGCTCATTAGGGGAGGCCTATGTCCAACAGTGGACTAACATAGGCTGATGATGATGATGAATAACATTACCCTATTGTCAATTTTGAGTACAGGCATCATGTCATGCCTATTTCTGTTCATGGTCTATTCCATCAATTTTAATATTCACGATCGGGTCACGGAACAAAACGTGATGACAATTCTCATTTGCTTTACTCGTCATAGCTAATCTGTTTGATCTTTTAAAATAATAAGTGCGTATATAGAATAACTAGCGGTCCGCTTCGGCTTTGCACGGGTATTTAACAAAAATTTAATTTTTCACACGGAACCCTAACTTTTTTGAAAATATTCATCACGGAAAATTTAGGTTTCTAATGGTGAAAGATTTTTTTGAATCAGTCCAGTAGTTTCGGAGCCTATTCAATTCCAACAAACAAACAAACAATGAAATCTATCCTCTTTATAATATTAGTATAGATATAAATGTAAACGTGAAAAGCTTTTGGTTTTTAAAAACGATCTATTTTTACTAGATTAGTATAAAATTTAGTTAAAGCTTAGCAAGTCCCTATAGATCCTTTTTTTCTCAGCAAATAATAGACAGTTCTAGACAAACAGTTGATCACTTCCAAGAATATCATAATACTTATATGTTTGTGTAAACGCCTATGCGATATAAGTAGATACTATATGTGTACCTATCACAGAGAACAGTGGGAGATTAACTAAGATTTATGTGCATAGTCTAAAGAACGTCTCAAGGTCAGGAAATCGCCACTTTATCGTGGCTTTATGTCATCTACAAAATTTACCAAGCTTTTATAAAAGCAACGGTCTGAGAGACCCGGAAGAATAAGGCCCGGTTTCCACAGGAGGGATGAGCTAAAAAGGAGTAGAAGCTAGAGCTTTGGCACATATAAGTAAAGCGTGAGTAGCGGCTCAAAATTAAAAGAAAATTGAAAAATAATTGATGTTAATCGGCAACAGATCTGATGTATCGAATGAAGTTGCAGCGGTATCGTCTTTTTTTCATCTTTTTGTCGTCATTCGGTTTTGGGTCCCAGTTAAAATAAAATCACTCTGTTCTGTATATTTATTCGTACAATGCCAGTCTTAGTCTTCTTCTTTAGGGACGCTTCCTACTGGTGTTGTTTATGGATCAATTGAGCTGCCTATAGATTGTTTGCAACAGCCTGCAGTTAGTTCAATTGTAAATATTAGAACTAATTTGATTCTTTTCTTTATTTCTTATACGTGCAACATGGAAAGACTGTGGTAAAAGAGCTCTTTAAATTCTTGTTTCGTACATTTTTTTTTTCAAATCTAGAAGCGATGGTGTCACGTTGAAAAATAAAGACAAATTAAATGAAGTCAGCCGCGCTATTAGGCATGGTGTCTATAATTGTGATTGATTAGGTAGGCTGCCCAACTTTTTGTGATCTATAGCTATAGCTATAACTACGTGGGTGTCTAATGAAGTAGAGTTTATTAAACTTCGAAAGGGACACACAAAAAGTTGACGTTTAATTTAAGTTTCGTATGAAAAGAATGGGCCACTGAAATATTTTTTTAATTAATTCATTTCTTTTACTCACTATTAATAAAGAACATTACTGGTAATTAGGAGCGCTTCCGAATGATATTGTTATGGAGCAGTAAATACTACATAGTTCTAATACGGTTCAGTTATTTAATTCTTATTTTCTTTGTGTATTAATTAACAAAACCAAATTTGAACTTGTATTTTCAATAAAATATATCGAACTAACTGCTGATTTTTGCAAACAGTTTACCTACAGGAGCCTACAGGTAGCTCGACTGATTCTAATCAATACCAGTGGGAATAGCGTCCCCAAGACGCTGGTTGCATTGCTATAAAGCGACTATCCGAAGATACGCTATAGCTCTCGGGTCAAGCGTCATTCATTTCTATGTAATTCCTAAATAGATCAGGCAATTGACAGACTACAATTTTGCATTCAATCACTATTAATTTAATCTGACCAAGGTCTTCCATGATAATGTGATAGTTTGCAAAGATAACGCAGCAGATGTGGCCCAAAACAGATAGCAAAGTCAAGTTCAAATATTAGAGAACGCCGCCGCCTCGATTCACGAGCGTTGATAGGCAAAAAGTAGTTACATCAGTCCATTGAGTAGAGCGCACGTTACCGACCAGTTTTATCAACGGAACGAAAAAGCTGATAATAGTGGCGCCTACGAAAGGCAAGGCCTGGGTTATCAGTAAGGTATAAAACTCGACAAAACTCGTAAAAATACAAAGTTGTCGATCAATGCTCCCATTATTCAAAGGCCCTGAACTTCATGATAAACGGCTTGGGATTTATCTCGTTAAATAACTTTTATCTGATGATATCACGAGATTGCATAATGATGGCCGTTTGGTGCCGGCATAGAATTTCACCACCCCAACTCTTCCCGTGGGTGTCGTAAGAGGCGACTAAGGGAAACACACCGGGGGGCGGGCAGCAGCGCCCTCTGCAGAACAACTCCATCGAACTGCGATCCCCAAACCGCATGCCCAGCGTGGGGATTATGGGCATTAAGCCCCATTTGATAATGCCATCTTTGGCGCTCATTAGGGGAGGCCTATGTCCAGCAGTGGACTATTATAGGCTGGTGATGATGATGGTGGCATAATGATGGGGCTTTTTCAGTAGACCTCAGGGAGTCGATGAACGGTGGCTCGAGTATTCGTGGCATAGTTTGGAAGTGGGAAGAATATGGGCTAATGGTTAGATGAGCCTTTTATCTACGTCAGAAGTCTAGACGATTTTCATAAAGGTAACAATACATATAATGTATTGTTACCTTTATGGCCTCCTTTTTTCCGTTCATTGTTTCGCGAACGGTGTATTAGGCCCGTTTTATTCAAATCACCAGAATAATGTTAGAGGATTACGTACGGTTGCGCAACGAGCCGTGTCTTAGTAGCTAAGTACTTAAACAGAATAGAATCGTATATTGCTTTACCTTAATTAACCATGAATACATAGAGATAATATTTTATTTTTTATTAACAAAGAAGATTACATTAAAGAACTAAATTAGAGCTAGTATTTACAATTGTAACAATTAAGCTAACTGCAGACTGTTGCAAACAAACTACAGGTAGCAACAAACCACTGATCCATATCAAAACCAGTTGGAAGTGTACCCAAGATGCTGGCTGCATTGCCTCGTGTATGGCAATACTGATGCGCTGCCAGATGATCAGCAGTCTTATTGTCTAACTTGAAATCCATTACCAGTGAACTTCAAACCGATTGCCAGTTGTAGACCCAGTCAGAATGTTGTCGGTATTGTCTAAGGTATTCAACTGGTCTTCGGTTTCAGCTAGTTACACAATACGAAAGTGACAATTGAAGTCCAGGCTAGGTTTGGAATGCCAAACTGAAGCCGATTACGATTACCAGTTGAGTTAGACAATAGAGCCGCAGGATACATATGTATACATACTGATAATAATTAATCTTAGGTATATACTACCTATATTAGGTATTGTCTGTATCATGTACATTTTACAGGTCAATAGTGGCATGTACAATTATCAGTTTTGTTGTATTATGAAACGGAAACAGGAGATAAAACTTTATCATCTTTCTTGTTACTTTGATTCTTTTAAATATTGAACCGCGGTTTTTTGAAACAGTTCACAACGAAGAAATTGGTGTCAAATTAATGAATTTAGTTTCAAAGGTGACTTGTTGAACTTATTTAGGTATTGAGATATGGAGTAATTGGTACTCTCTATATAATTGGACAGAGATTATAATTAAAAACATACATTTATTTCTGTTGATTCGAACATTGAGAATGCCTTTAATCACATCACCTATGAGTGGTAAAAAGTGAGTCATTCATTAAGCCCAGCAACAATTAATGATTTGTGTCACAGAAGTGGCAAAATTTAATAAAGATTAATTACGTTCTAATAACAGTCTTGTTAGTATAGTAGAATTCCTGTCTTATTAGTATAGAACGACTTTTTTTCTTAAATTTAATTATTAATATTTAAATTTAAGTATGATACGTTTGTACCTTTTTTGTAAGCTTTTTCTGAAATAAAAGGTTTTTTATTTTAAATATTTATTTAATTTTTCCAGAGTTTTTTTTACCGAACCGAACCCTCAATCTCAAGTCTCAATAACCATATGACCGTATTGTGTCCAATTGTGGATCTCATAAATGCTCCATTCTTTTCTATCTTATCTATGGTCACTCACCGTAGGTCCAGCCTGAGATCCCGTCCGTCCACGGTGAGGTTGTAATGCAGAGAATGCGGCAGGTTGTGTTCAACATAATGCAGATCCCGCCTGGCCCTCGGGTGGCCGTGGCCGTGCGCGTGTTCCACGGTGTGGGAGACCAGGGACCCTTCGGCGGTCACTTTGACCGGATGCGTCACTTGCACCTGGGATGGGTCCAGGTGTTTGTGGGAGTAGATACCTGGGGAGGAGAAACTTTTATTAAATAAATCGAAGGGCTATTTGAACACAGTTTCATGTAAAATTGTTAGCGTTTAATAAATAAATAAATAATGCCGGACAATCCACACAGCATCCTAGCCAACCTAGCCCCAAGCTAAGCAGAGCAGTATGGGTACAAAATGACTGATATACATAATTAGTTTAATCGACAAGGAATGTAAGCTATGTGTGTGTAAAAATACAGGACAGCAAAGGGAATCACAGATTCATTTTAGATGGTTTTTTTCAAACATTTCACGTAGAATTTGACCGCAGTGGTTGTGCGCATACTGGAGTTCTATTTGTGATGGAATACACGGATTTAAAAATTGGTCTGCAATCTGGAATTTTTAGGTTATTCCTTATTGGATTAGATTTGATATACCTCGTCAGATTTTCTTAGTGAATAAAATAAATCTGACACGCGGACGTCCTTCTCGAATAGAGAGAAATGGCAATCGGTTAGGCCAAGCACGGGGATTGTTCTTTAGGGTAGAATAGACAATAATGGCATCGCATCGCCGTACATTATTGAAGTTGAAGAAATAAATTTCGAATAATTTACGCATTCGATGACAAAGTGACGTAATTTTTCTCTATTCTACCTTAGACAAGAAAGCCCGTGCTTGTCCTACTGCAGTGAATGAAGTCACCTATCATACAGCGAGCTACATATAGTGGATTTATCGCTATAAGCACTTTCTCCAGTTTACTAACCCTCTTCAGGCCTGATGAGCAATCTATGGGCTCGAAAATAGTTTTAAATTAATAATTGATGGCCAAACGAATACAATCTTACAACCCAGAACATAAACATCTATGGCACGATTCCTTATCAGTTATCTAACATCTGGCGTTATGTACTCTCGCAATAATATATATATATATATATATATATATATATATACAACCTGTAGCTAGGTTACTCGGTACGCGTTTATATCATTCTGTTTCTAACCAGCTCATTCTGTTTATGACTCTATCAAGGCTTAGCTAGGTAATTATGTAATACTTAATGATAATGCACGGGGGGATTAAAGGGCACGTGGATACCCTAGTATTTATTTATTATTTTAGTAAAAGTACATTACATTATAATGTTTTTGCAACAGTTTATGCAGCGTACCGGAGTTTATCGGAACAAAAAAAGGTATTATAAACAAGGCTTAGAAAAAAAAACTAGAATAGGTTTGGTCAGGTGTCACCAATTCGCCAAGCGTGACCATTATGCCAAAACCCCCCTTTTTGGGGGCATATCAACAATGTACGGACAGGTGTGCTGATAAGTTGTTGGTTGTTGGTTACCAGGTTTTTTAGTAGGTATTAGTGTTTTGTTTGTACTTGACCTACAATTAATTTTGAGAACATCGATTGGCTGTTAATCTTTCAATGATTGTCACCTGATTATTTGTTATGTGACTTTTTGCCGAGATTTATTTACAACTAGTTCACAATAACACACACCTTATTGGCTGAAACTGTAGCATGGTGACTTTATAGTACCACCAGCTTTTCTGTTGAGAAAAATCAGAACCTAACCTAACCTAACCCCCGACGCAAAACGATTTATGATTTGGTAGAGGTGTATCTGCGTGTCTTTCGCATCGTAGCTTCCGAATAGAGGAACCGATTTTCATTCAGTTTATGTTGTTTGCAAGGAGACTTTATCGAGAGTTTTCTCTGCTTTGTTTATATAAATTGAAAATCGAAAGAGTTTTCTAAGTATGCTAATTTATAGTAATTTTGCTATACTGTTATAAAGCGTTTTTCTATAAATTACAGAGCGCACATAACAAGAGGTAACCTTACAACAAACAAAAGAGCATAAAATAGTATTATAAAAAATATTGTGAGAAGTCAATCTTCTCAGTCATAGAATCGCTCAACGGCTCAATCTTAGTAGGAACCTATTTAACATAAAAGAATAAAATACATACTTTCTACATTTTATTGCGTGCATGTGCAACAGGAGTTCCTAAAATATTTAGAGTTTATGTCATGCTGTATCCATGAACCGTGCATGGACTCAGCATAACATAAATGTAAAAAGCCAAGTGTCTATTTCACGCTAGCGACGCTGCAAAGTGAACAGATAAGCGCGCAGCACTAAACTTGCTTGCAATAGATTCTTGACGGTGCTTTCCAGGAATCTCGGAAGCCAAATAAACAAAATGGCTGACCTGTAGGAATCGCTGATGGTAGTAAATATACTCTATGCGCGTGGATCACTGATGATGCAAGTATCGTACGATCATTCTGTTGCTATCGTCTATTTTTGGATATATTAATAACTAGATAGGTAGGTAATTATGATGCTTTGATAGGTGAATTAATATTTGGTAAATTATGGCCAAAACTGTTAGTTAATAGGCGACTTTCACGAATGAAGTTTCCATGAAAAATTAAAAGCGATTAATCAAAAATAGTTCCCATGATTTCAGATTATGCGATGAATCCTCTCTTTCCGATGGCTAAGTGTAGATTATTTTATGTACAGTCAACGTCAAAATTTTACAACACACGCCCGCCTTGTATAATGCGAAAGTGGTGCATATATTCGAAAAAATAGCAAAAAGCTTTTGAAAAACATTGGCCGTAACTGGCCTTAATTATCAAAAATTTTACATACCTACATCGGGAATGATGATGATACTTGTCAATATAATTAATGTCATAGTGAATCCTACTTCTCCGGAAAGACCTAGCATAGCAACCGCCTTGCTCATTAAACTCAAAACAATAATTCATTCTAAACTAAATCAGAATACAAATTCATAGAACAATGGAACATAACACGCAGGTAATCTTGACGGGTGTCCAAAACTACATCTTTGGTATGAGACTAATTTGGGATGACAAGGGTCAATGTCGCACCCTGTACTGCCCTAAAGGACCACCTCTATGGGCTGTCTCGTCAGCAGCGATTGGCTCGTCGCACCATTTAATCAAATCCTTTTTTTATAAACACTGCTCAACTGAGTTGTTTATGTAAACAGAAGAAAACAAACGACTCTTAGCTAGCGGTTGAGAAAGTTGTAGACTGCAAAAAGGTCAAACAACTACGGTACGCATATAGAAAATCAACACAAACGCACAGTGCGCATAAATTTCCTCATAATATGATATCTAAAATAAGGATTGAAAAATGTTAGGCATTAGCTGAGCTATTTTTAAAAATCATTACCTATAGCGCAGGCGGTGGCGTTGTCATAAATGCAATTTTTTTAAAATTATGTCTCATATCATCAGCCCGTACAAATTTAATATATATTAAATTATTATATTGCCTTGTCCTCTTAGACTTAGTTCCATAAAAAAGAAGCCGCAAAAAAAATTATACTATATTTTATAACAAGGGAGGAAAATCAGATTATTAATAACAATAAACTGACTTAAGTCTCGACAGGTGAATTATTAATAACAATAAACTGATTTTCCTCCCTTGTTATAAAATATAGTATATTTTTTTTTTGCGGCTATTTCAACTTTTCCGATATTATAAGCGTGTTGCCGAGGTGTACCAAACGGTACACCTCGGCAATGATGTTTATTATCTCGGCGATACTCTCGCCTATGGAGGTGATCTCTTAGCCGGTGGCGGCTACCCGGCGCCAGCGCATACGATTGTATCACGGTAATGAGAGTTTAGTTAATAGTATCACGTTTTATGAATCACTAAAAACAGGAAAGTGACTAATTTAGGATGATTTGATTAAGAAGTGATCATCTAACTTTCAACAGCTTTTGTCTAAAGTTCTTGATCTATTGTAATAAATTTTTCATGATCTGATAGAAAAATCTAGGTACTCTCAAGATATTTCTTTTATAAGTCAAGTCAAGTTTACAAGTCATATTTATTTATGTAAGTATATTATTTTAGTTCTCAGTTTTTTTCGTAATATTTGCAGAAAGTTAAAAATAGTTATGCAAGAGATTTTTTTGATAAATTAGACATATTTAATTAATGTGTTCCATTTTTCATCTCAGTTTATTTAATCGCACGGTCGTCACAAAATATTTAAGTCGTATACTTTATTTAATGACGAAAAATATAAATATTTTTGAATAACTTTTTGTATTTTCATTTTTGCAAAAACCAAGAAATTGCATTTTAAATTGTCATGATAAATAGATCACATGAAATAAATATGACTTCTTTAACTTTCTAATCAACTGACGCAGTTTCACCAAATGACGTAGATTGAGATTTTTCAATTCTAAACACTACTGTGTCAAGAACTGAACACCTAGATCAAGTAACCTCAACGCGTTACACTGGTATTTGTAATTCAATCGGACTGCTAGCAACAGTTACTGCAGTTTCAATTCCTATTTCCTAGTAATCTGTTCTATTTTTTAAATTCCTAGCTTATCAATCATCATATGAACTAATTTCAATTGAAATCTGTATGCGCTGTCAGCTAGGAGACAAGACACTCGACACTTGGTAAGGCCACACAAGTTTCACTTGACTCCTTTTCTCGCTCTATATTTGTCGTTCACATGAATGAGTTTTACTATGGCAAAACGGTATAGCTACATATCAATTTACAGTATATTTTTCCCTGGACTAGGTAGACATCAGAATGTATTTAATAATTGCTGTACATAGGCGTTTTAGATGTTTAGGAGACGACCGACCACTATAGCTATTTTTGGTCTTTAAAGGGTTTTCGATAATATAAGTACATAATATTCAGATTTTTTTATCGGTCACTCACTAAATGCTTATAATAATATTATAATTATAAGCATTTAGTGAGAAATTAATTGTATACATAATGATAATTCTCGTACGATAATAATAGGTACTGTATCCCTAATTTGACTACAACTCTTATTTTTCTCTTAAATCACACTCCCTATAGGTAAACATTATGATCGGATCGTTGACTCAAGAATCTTCCATCCATCTATTGTTACTTACGTGTTTTTCTACAGACTTTTTGCGCCGTTTCAATTTATATTCACTTGTAAAAGATCAATTCGTCAATCCATTGATAGCAAGCAATACAACCTGATGTATTTTTTGCACGGGCACGCGTAGGTTGTAAGTAGGCGAACGTTGGGGGTACCCCAGGGGAGCTATTATTACTCACAAGTTTAATGCTACGCGAACCAAGTCCAGTTTATCAAGTCCTTTGGCACGAGATAGAGCGTCAACCTTTCTAGGCCACAGATAAAAAGCTCATACCAAAAGAAACGTTTAGCTGAACGAAGTAATAACGCGATGAATGAATGCAGGATAGAGTAGAGTAGACAGATGATAGAAGGCTCAAAAGGCTCAGAATTGAGTAAGTATACCCTGGAAAGACAAATTCACAAAACACATCATCCATCACGAATGCTATTCCGACTAATAACGCAGTTGATTGGATTGTGGAACAAATAAGCTAGGAATTGCCTGCACCGTAGGGCGCCGGCTGGTGATTTCGACAGATCTCCATAATCATGTTTAGTCCTTATTGAGACCCCCCGCAGGTATAATAAGTAAACTAATAGAATTAATTATTTAGTACAATGCCAGATAGAAACCAGTTTAGTAATTTTCAGTTATTGCCTTCATATTGGGCGGTTGCTTGCTATAATGTTTCGGTCAAGGAAGTTCAAAAAGATTACAAAAATACGTATCAAAATTATCATAGCTGAAAGGCAGGTGGTGGTAGGCCAAAGATTTCTCTATGCTCTGACCGAAGAAAAAACAGTCTTGGTATAAAAATAGTCATATAAAGATAAAAGAGAGTTACATCACCTTCAATGGTAGATAAATAATCAGAGTGAGCAAACTAGAGCATTTAATGAGTGACACGACACACGGGGAGCTTAGCAGTTTCCTGCAAAAATATCATACGTAACAATTTGTTCAGTGACTAACATTATTATTAATACCTATCACCTTGACTAAGTTTTATCTAACCGCTAGGTAATCTTATAGTCTTAAAATTATTATGCCCTAGCCAAAGGCTCCATATTTGAATCCCCTCTAATTAACAAATTTTGATGGTTTCAATAATTGTCTAAGTGCTTATTTTGTAAGCCTAAAGAAATAAAGTTATTGAATCTGAATCTGAATAAATCTACTTTGAGTGATTCGGATTAAAATTAAAAAATGGAGGATAAGACCAATTGTCAATATTCACTATTTTAAATTCTAAATTGTACAAACAATAAGTCAAAGGAAGAAAAGGTCAAGCAAACGTCCTAAAAATGATCTTTAAGGTGATCTTTAAAATCTATCGCATAAGTGAAAATAGGCAAAACCTGGTGAGATTTAAATGCTATTGTGCTCCCGTGATAGCTGGTAGTTTGATGATAACACAAGATCCATATCAAAACCTTGCTATATCGCAGAGTAGATACATAATGTACGCATCCTCCCCTGACAGGTGATACTGTGACGTCAGCACTCACGTCACACACAACCAGATTCGCACCTTTCTGCACCCAGATAAGGCACAACGTCAATATTTAACGAGATAACAGAATCAAGATCGTTATACTTTACTTACAATTTCGTGAGATAATTTTATAAAAGTAGGTACTTTTAAGATAGCTTATCTAATGTTCACTTTGTAATTGGCAAGAGCGCGCCAAATAAGGCGAGGGTAAAATCTCGGATTTCTGATCTCCAAATCTTCCATGATGAATCAGTCAATGCAGGTCTATTCAGATGTATAGAGACATTATTCTTAAGTATATCCTGAGGGATATAGTTACGAAAATTTAGTTCCTTCTTTATTCATTCTTTATTCCCGCAACCTCCTGTATCACAGACGGACCTTTGCAGACTAGACCAGCAGATTGTCTCTAATGGTTTCAATAAGGTTCCATAATCTCTAGTGGCCCGTGCATAATTGTTGTGCAAGTGGCATAAGCTCTGTTTACGATTCATACTTAATCGTTTCAGATTTAGACGGGTCGTCGACCTGACTGATGGGAGGTTTATTCGATTAATCCTGCCTCAGATTGCCAGTTCACGCACTTTACGGTTATTGGTTTCATTGCGTTTATAGTTCGGCCTATTTTTGGGATATTAATGTTTGCAAATAGGTTGTGTTTATGTTATTAGATACTTTTGGCTTATGCTATTTAATTTTGCAAATTGTAAGGTACGTGCTGTGGCGTAGAAAATAATAGTTGAAATGAATGTGAATAAGAAGCAAGGTTGTTCTGGTGGAGGTGGACCTTAGATCTATATGCTATACTATCTATATAATATACTATACTTATGAGTCCGGTACATAAGTATTAAAACTTCTTTACAAAATCAAGTAACTCTGATAATAAATAAAGGGTTTTTGGACGTAAAAAGACTGGTTTTGACTGAAACACAATACGGGTTAATTTTATAGCTTAGCGTAATGTAATGACAGGCTGATAATGCGGTAGGTAACGATCCATTTTTACTTTTAATGTTAATGAAGATGTAAAAAACTTATCGACAAGTGTGGTCGAAATAATTATAGTGGACGACTTCTGGCCCTTGCGTAAGTAAATGTAGAGTAGGTACTTGTTGAGGTAATAATTTGCGAGATACCTACAGCAGTTGATAGCAGTTATATGATTAACTGAGTACGAAAAAACTCCTTATATAGAAAACGAGCTGGAAAGGACTAATTGTAGTTGTTTTACAGAATAATTTATTTACCAACGATAGTATAGGGAAACATGTGTTTTAAAATAGTATTGTGGTAGGTATGGCTTTTAGTTACAATTTCTGTAATAAATTTTGCGTTATTTATTAATAAACGCAATATTTATTACAGAAGTTATTACAATTGATGGGCGAGATTCAATTTGTTTTGAACTTTTCAAAAACGATTCAGTAGTTTATCTTGACTTAATTGATTATTAATTTAATTAAGTAGTTTTAATAAATACAAAAACGTTTAAATATTGAAATCTGTGTACAGTCAGCGTATGATAACGAATCAAACTTTTTTATTTAATTCAAAACATGTACACGTTATTTCTGAAATAACGTTTGACAGATTATTATTAAAAGCGTCATAATTTCTGACAGCTAAAAAGACGCAATGGAGAATTGAAAGGGATTCAAAGTTAATTTGGGAATGACCCTTGTCAAGTCAGTTTATGTCACGTCACTGCATCTTATATCATGATCTTTGAAAGAAATCAAATGGAAAGGGCAAAACATGTATTAATTATAAAAACAATTATACTTTGTTTTTGACGAATTAATTACTCATCTAACTATGAACCGTATATGAACAAAGATGAATACGATGATGAAGTTTTAATTAACGTTAATTTTAAAATATCATAATAAATATCGAATAAAACTTACCAGTATGGATTAGGTTTCTAATACTTTCGTGCACCTCCGCTTCTTCCGTATCAACCGGCGAGTTAAAGTTAGCTTTAATCGTCACATGTTTCGCCCCGCACCACGCCACCAAAGTTTGGAATAATAACATTCTAAACAAAACACAACGCACATCCATTTTTTTAAACACCCAAATGTCACTCAGGAACATTTTAAAGCCCGCACTGTCTTTGAAGATCACAAAACTTTAAAGACGTCGAAAGCTCGACTATTTCACTCAGCGCTTACGAACTTTTATGCTTGTAGTTGGATATCGTTGACGAATACATTATTCGTCGCAGGATCTGTTGTACTGTCATTGTAAATCTGGAAAGAAAAAAAGCCGGTTAAAAAGATTGATTAACATTAATCTCGTTTATACTCTACTGAGCAACTACAAAAACTTGTAGCACGAGGAAGCTTTTTTGTTCACGGTCAAAAACACCATTAGGGAACTGTCACATCAAATCATGTCATTTTACAGAAATTAATTGGTAATTGTTTATAAAAAGTGAAGTGCGCTTTCAAGGCCGAAGTCCGAATGAATATTCTACATGAATTGAATAGAAATCAGTCACACGAACGGTTTCGTACTTGTTGGACGAAAAACATTGTTTTTTATTCGTGTAAATGTACTCGTATCTTATTAATATTCACGATTAAAAAGTCCAGGAGTGGGAAAAACACCACTAAAAAACAAATTACCGTTAACTTTAAAAATCGATAAGCTCACCTGACAAAAAAAAAATCAGACAGTTTTCTCGTGAAATAGAAAAGCTAGTCTGATTAAAAAAACTTAATATTTAACCAATTTAAATACTGTAATATTATAAATTTTTAAAGATATTATTTTTATTAAAATACTGTAGAATAAAGAAAAAATAAAGGGTAAACAAGCGTACGCCGAGAGTGGAAAAGCTACAGACTACGCGGCCGCAGTGTCAAACTCCTATCTCGGTCTGAGAACGGACGGGTATCTAAGAGCGGCTGCGTTACATAATTTAAGGCGCTGCCATACGACAGACATCGTAAAACGACCACTTTTTCGTCGCACAGTTAGGCTTACTGCGACATATTACAATCCCAAAAAAAATACAGTTTATAGTCAAGTGTATGGAAAAAAGACTTATACAAAAATATTTCATAAAAACCATCTAGAAACTTGAAAAAAATATCGCAAGAAAGAACACGAAAATATTTTTTCGTCTCGAAATGCTCAATATTTTGAGTGATAACATTTTATAATTTTGTTACTGTAAGAAAGGTAATTTTATCATCTAGAGAAATATGTATAAAGATTTTAATTTACTGGTGTATTTACTTTTAAAATAAGTTAAAACCGATAAATAATGTTGACATTGTCGAACAAGAGATTCAACTAAATCAAACGCATCACCATTTTCAACTTTATTTGTCAAGCGCTACGAACTACTAAATAATACTACTAATACCTAAATATTGTCTTTATACAGGGCCTTAACTCATTACTATCTCGCTCGTACAATCAGCCCTACTACTATTTGAGATATCAAAACGTACTTTCCGAAGATTTGACGGGGACGGAAAAGGTGCACGGTTAAAATCTTTTATCTATATCCAGTCTATATCAAGATTCTAGAATTTTCGTTCAATGTAAGTTTAGGCTATGTTTAAGTTAGGAAGATGTATGTTAATTATGTTTTTCATCGTTATCCACGTCCACCGCTGAACATTGGGGAACCCAAATGAGTGCTTTTTGCTGTAATCGGTCAGTGTGATTATGTTACTGAGATTCAATAGGTAGGTATTATTTTATCTAAAAATATGAATACCCACAATAATAATAATTAAGTAAATACTTATATAATAATTTTACCTATATCTTAACGTATATTCTACAAATTTCGTAAAGCTGGAGCTGTATGTCTGAATTTCATCTATGTACGCCCTATGGCACCAATTTGCCAAACTAACATTTTATTTGGTTAATTGTGCATAAAATGGCATAAGACATAGTTTAGCCCCATCGGCATACTAGTTTCATCAGAATCAGAATAATTACAAAGGCTTTGTAAACAAAATCGAGAATGCAGTGGCAACATATCTTACACATCATTGACATAAAATACAATTATTATTATGGCGATTTACGAAAAAGCGACCTTATTGCTATGTACGGTCAGCTTGGTTGAAACTTTCTTCATCGGAATCGCAGACACGAATGATTGACAGCTACTGATATTATTTGCAATTTTAAACCATAGCGTAAACCTCTCCCTGCAAAAATGCACATATATTACAATGAAACCTCGATATAAGTGGGCAAAAGACCCGGATTCACTTGAGGTATGTAAGTCATTGTGTCAGTCATTGAATTCACGTATCTACCCCAATTTCTAGTATTTCGAAGGTATTTCTTAGTGCACTAAACTGATTAGTAAAGTTTTACTTTGGAAATGGTACTTTAAGGTTTGCTGAATTACCTATATATTTGCTTCGGAGTCGCCTTTTAAGATTCAGCATCGATGTTTGACTGTCAAAGTATTTTTTTGTATAGAAGTTGTGGGTATGATTATGTTCCAATCTCTTAGTCGGTCTCTTTTTTCTTGTTATTAGGTCTCCTGATATGCATAATGTCAAGATAACAAGGTCGTTTTAACAGACATCTATTTTTTATCATTCACTGTAGGGGTAATTCCACTTTTTGCATCGCAGTGATATATTTCCTTATCTTACGAAAATGGTTAGCTGTCAATGTATAAATTGTAGAAAAAAAGCAACATCAAATGTTATCAAGATATTAATACTTCCCATAAATGCTAATATGATTGCTAGGTTTTAACCGACTGTTAAATAATATGTGAACGTTAATGACGAAATCATTTCCAGACGTTTTACTAGTAGGCCATTCTACATTTATGTCGTTACATAAATAAAGGTAAAATAGACGATTGGCTACTTCCCATTTGGTAAGCTTCCCATTTGGTAAACTTCAAACTTTACCTATTAAAAAGTTGCGTTTGGTAAACAATTAGTTACTTCATACATTTATTCCCATTTGGTAAACCATGTTTGTATTATTATTTTAGTGCGGTACAGTCAGAGTCAAATGCATATTGAAATGAGATATTGGTTTTGAAATGCTTCAAAGTCTTGAGATAGAATCTCGATCGTCAAAAAGAACGGCTAATCAATGTTTATAAATAAATACCTACCATTCGAAACAAGATCGAGATAAATCTTGAGAATATTTGCAAAAAAAAAATAGTTTACCTACTTAACCTTTATATATTTTTTATTAAATAAATTATTCTCAAAAAGTAACTGTAAGTACAGTCACCGATTTAAGTTTTTAGTGTTACAATATCAAACCACAGCCAAGTTCTAAAACATTTTACTCAGAATATTGAGCGAGCTTATTTTATCGTCTAGGGTTACGTTAGGTAGGTTTTTTTTATTACAGTCAGCAGTATTACGTCTTAGCTATCTCCCAAGAGTGAATGTAGAGCAACAATAACAGAGCACAACAATGACCCTTTCTTGGAATGTGTTCTAGGAAAGAAGAGTCGGGAAGGGCCCACGTGTCGATAAGCCGGCGCCAGCGGCTCCTAAAGTTACTTGTTTTATTTGTTTTTGTTCCATTTCGTCCGGAATGACAGCCACTGGCGCCTCACCGGGCACCGGTATTGCCATCTTGGGATGCTTCCTTTTTATTCATGGAGTTTGAAGTCTTGTTAACTTAAGTACATGTACCTTTTATGGAACATTTGCGTTTTATATATTTAAGTGCTTCGTTTTATAATCCTTTTCGATAAGGTATTGAATTAGAAACCTATAGTTCCTAATTTTTTATTAGGTACTTATATCTATTTTACTCTAAGTGTGTATCAACGCTTTTCTAATCTAAGTAGACTACTATACCTCTATAATAAATAAACAATGCCGGATAATTAACACAGCAATATCTATCTAGCGCCAAAGTAAGAAGAGCTAAGATTTCTAAACTTTCACCCTTTAAACATGAGATTTAAGCAGCATATTTTGAGTTTCCATGTGGCAACACTGACTTTTAGTCGTTGACGTTTTATGGATTACTGTAATTAGCGTAGCACGGCAATAAGGAGAGCTCTCTTTTTATCTTGCCTCGTTAATGGTTTTAGAGTTCCTCTGATTATCTTGTTGTGCTGCACATATACCTATTACCTACTAAGGTTACCTTTCCATAAAATGATCATCAGTGTCATCATTATCAACCCACATTTGAACTTAAAGATTTAAATAAAGTAGAACTGTTTTTTACATGTAAGTACCTATTTATTTTCTGATAGTTTCATAAGAATGTTTCTTTATTCTTCCACTGCATATGCTTATCAACTTTCGATACTTAAGTAATTGTCAATGCTGTTCTTTCTTCAATTAATTAAATAGGTAGGTATAGAATTAGTCTTCAAATAGCGACAACGGAGGACCCACCAGTAGCTGTCAACTTTTACGTATTTGACCGCGTTGCCACGTGCCAAACCACCTGTTTGCTCACACCTGTTCTTATTTGTGCTATTACCGCATCTGAATTGCGGACATCTGTGCAAATCGTGGTATGACGGTAACACTATTGATCGCGCGATTCCCGCGAAAGGTTAAGTGTCAAGTGTTATTTTTCATCAATTTCTACTCTTAAGGTAACATGAATAGGACTGAGAAACCCTAAAAAGATTGTTAAAATTTTTTGTTTAATTCAATGTATCAGACTTTTCCAATTGTTTTAACTCCAAATCGTAGACGAATGAAAATCATTATGATTAACTAGGTACGAACAATTCAAAGACATCGTGGACATGATATGACAATGATCTCAAATATCAAAGTAAAATTAATTTTCGAATGTTAAAATCTATACTTTAAATTAATTGCGAAAGCTAAAAAACTAGAAGTAATTTTTCAATGTTAAAACTCTATAATTAAATGAGCGAATGGAAAACAAGCACCACACAATAATCTCATCATCGGTTTGCATAAACACAGTAATCTTTACAACTTTAGTTTCCCGGTACCTCAGCATCACGTTACAAGATTGATAATTATAATGACTGTGTACAGATCTTATCTTGGTGCTGACCCGATTTCTGCCTAGGCTAATAATGACGTATGACCTAGGCTCAATCCTTCGAGTTGTTCAAACAGCTGGTACCTAGATAATGGAGATTTAAGCAGAGGCCTTGTAATCATTTGGAAAGATCTATTTGCAAAGATAAAATAGAACTTTAAAAAAAAAATCAAGGTCAGTTGTATGATGCTATTGAAAGGGTTTTAAATTTTTCGGGAAATACTGTTTCTGTCTTTAAAATCTTAATCTAAAGCAATGCATTCGTGTCTAATAGTTTAGATATAAAAATTGACGAAACAATGCAATAAAAAAGAACAGCGTGTTTTCTAAGATTGGGCGTAGATGATGCTATTGTTCAGCATATTTTATTTACTTTATTTAAACTATAGCAATAGTTGCCCGATCAAAGACTATGTAGAATGATATTGAGTAATAATTATAAATTACAAACCATCCTCAGGGTCTATCTTTATACAAAGGCAGTTTGAAGCTGTTAGGATCGACTGTTTTAAGCTGTACCTGCATAGGGATCTCTGCAATTACTCGAGCGGTTCCGTATGTGTTCGGGAATAGAAAACTTTAGTTCACTATGCAGTCGCAGCTTAAAGCAGTCTACTGAACGTGTATGTAGGCCCTTAGGATGGTTGGTAATTTATCAAATACGTATTTGTGACGACTGACGAGTTCGAAATTGACAGTATAGCTTAGTCCGATAAGCATAAAGCGTATAGTGAAAGGTTAAAAAGATTCTGGAATGCTTGCTTGCAGGAATGGAGCAAACAATGCGCGCGCGCCGCCGTCATCGTCTCGCGCGCAGCCCTCCTTCACGCTAATCTGTGGACTTCTGTCACTCTCACCGGTTACTACTGTTAAATGACCTTCATAACAATGCTAGAGAGTTTCAATTTATTTCTACATATATTATTGCTGATGAAGTTATCTAGCATCAACGTTCGTAGCTCGACTTCATCCACTGCAAATTATAACCTCTAAAGTTTTAAAGTCTTGTGCAGTGTGGAAGAACACAATGGTTTGAAAATATCAAAGTTCTCAGATTTATGTAGATAAATACAACGATTTGTTTGGAAGTGAAACGCTTCTTCTCGAGTATGTTGGTAGTCTCGGTGAAGCACTATTTCTTTTGTGGTTGAGGGCTTTGTGTGCCTGCAGCCATTGTGGGGACCGGTAGCGCCGGTTGCCTCAGCTCGAATTATTGCCCTTTATGAAACTGCACTCAATTGTTCTCTAAATATGTGGGTAGCGCTCTGAACTCTGCAGTTTGCGAGGAATGCTTTCATTGAAACTAGTATTTCTTCAAATAACGTCTCTAGTGCTGTGCTTTTAAATTTTTCCCACGCCATGTCAGCACGTTCGATGGATTTTCCTTTATTTTTTGTTGGTCGGAACTAATCTATCTGATTTAGGTCTATTTCTGATGTTTTGTACATTGGAATCCCACTAGAATTCCCACGAAGCAAACTGAGTACGCCATAACTCAAGTCCCCAACCCGGAAGTCGCGGAACCGTCTGCCTGTCTGTCTCGGTGCAAAAACAATACTCTACTAGTCTTTTTGTTGTCCATTGTGTTCTTTCTCTGACAACTACTATTTGTATTGATGGGCGGCTGGCTGCTGTCCAGCATTGCTGAGAATCCGATCATGTGAATATGTCAATGTCTAATATTTGACATCTCTTTGACGCGTGAAAGTGCTCTGTTTGGAACACTATATTTATATACGCTGTTTTATAGTCTACCTTCAAAATGTTATGTACAGGTTAGCTATAAGAACCTACCTATTTAATATACTTGATAAACTAAAATAATCTTCAGTATCAGTTGAGTTAACAAAGTGACGTGTTTGTTTCGTCACAATCGGCTATTGAACCTCGGCTCAATACGAATCTTCTGACTTACAAGACAGATAGTCTAATCTAAGGGGATTTATGAAATTTAACTTGGTAAATTTTACTTCACCAACAAAACTACAGGTATCATTCAAAATAAATTAGGTTTCTTAATTATTATGAATGATGTAAGATATTTGGTTTAGAGGACTCTCAAAACCCCTTTTCCATACCATAGAGGTACAAAATATATTAAAGACAACTGAATAGACAGACCACCAGTAGGTACTGATGAACCTCTTCAAAAGCTTTTCACAATTATTAACTTTTAACTACGATAATACTGCAGTGCTATCTCCAATTAAACTTATTGACACTTGACGCGTGTTTGCCGTCATTTCAGTCGCTAATCGCCGTTAACAGATAGCGTCTAGACTGACAGGTGATCTTCTTATCATGTCCGTGCTACTTTACCACTTAGGTATCTACTATATCATTGATGCCGCCGCTTACGCTTCTCGCACTATTCAGCGCAACGTGTAATAAATCTATGACCTTATGCCGTTGTGCGAAATTTTGCACAATCTGTGTCTGCAATGCAAACATTGATTTGCTAATATTTACCTATTAGAAGGATTATCTGGTTTTAATCGCTGAATGTGAATAGGGACTTTCAAGTTTATGTAATGTTCTGTTTTCTTTAGATATTAGTAAAGCTACTTTACTCGTAGCAGTACTTTTTGGTAGTTTTCTAGTCTCCAAAAGACAAAGTATTAGAGTCTGCTAAACATGTAGATTTAGTAAAAGTACTTTCCTTCTCTTTCTGTCTATTTTTATTCTATTTTAATCAGTAAGTTCAGTTACTGATTTTAATCCACTAGGGCACCATGAGTTAGAGCAGGGGAGGCTCAACTCACAAACACTTTCATGCACATGAATTACAAGTATGAATAATTTATGAATGGCATTGTTTGTTAAAAGTGACAGCTTGTCAATGTTGCCCGTACGCAGCTCTGTTAGAAACTGGGCTAGAGTATTATTTACTAGGATGAATGAACCAATAAGAAAGTGGCTGAGAATACACACCTATTTATAGAGTACACAATATTTATAGTTTTGCATAATTTCAGTGATGTTTTTGTGTTTGAGCAAGAAAGCAACCTCAGTGCGAAAGAATCGTACCTTAGAGCATCTTTAGAGACCTAAAATAGAAGGAAGGTTTACAAAACCAGCTAATACCTAGTGTAATCAAGTTGAATGACATTATCAAATATCAATACGTAGAAGAACTGGATGAAATAATTATATTGTTTACTCGCATATTGCATATCTAGGAGTAGACGCAACTTGACCCTTACACGGGTGGACTCAGCCATAGACCGACTATTTAGTAGAAAAGCTTTTAGGATCTCAAGCGCAAGAATGCAATATTTCGAACGAGTAGGCTAGATTAATCGTATGCGATACGTGTAAAGTCCTATTGTGTTCGCGAGTGGCGATTAGTACCTATATCTGTTTTAATAAGGTACAAATTGCATGTAATAAGTATTCTTGGATAAGTAATAAAATATAACAGTGTAATTATGGCCAAGGTTAGGGGTTTGTATAAGCAACGAGCCGAGTTTCATAAAGAAATATGGACTTACCACAAAATAGTTATTTTGTGCATAAATAAGATAAACACTTTGTACGAGACCACTAGGAAGTTTTATATGTATTGGAAAGAAGCAAGTTAATAGATGTATGTATGAAGTTCAAACAAATTATGGTATTTTATTATGACGTAGAATTTGATTAACTGCTATTTTGTTTGTATGAATCCTGTTCTTTTGTTTTATCCAAAATATGTAAAGCTGAAACTTATCGTCCTATAAAATTTAATATTTTACTGAAATATCTTTTGAACGTTCTTAAATTTATATGATAAATTCTTTCTTAACATTACAATGAAGGTTGAACTATTTAGGGATTGACTTCACAATGAATTTAAAACACTTGATATTCATGTTAAGCTTTCATACTGAAGAGGTTTCTAACAAAGATTAATATTTTCTTGCTTTAATGTATTTCTATTTTATTTAATTATGGTAATGTATAAACTTGTTCAATTTAAAATGAAGGAACCCCAGTGCTCTATTCATATAAACGATTAGCTAGATAACACGTGATAATTATTACGACAAATGTGTCATTATTTATAATATAATATGGCTTTAAAATTTTATGTTGTTATGTTTTGAATATATGTCAAACATATTCCACAATACCGGTTTTCAAAGAATGTGTGTCGCGGATATCTTTAAACTAATAATAACTATTTTGCCGGACACTTGACCTATAATTTACCTGGTTCAGGCCATAGACTAGGTAATGTTACATCCCTAAACCAAGCTAAGCACAGTGTTAAGACTTGTTTGTGGGAATCAGATGCTGCTAAAATAGTGAAATGGGTTACCTTTACTGTTTATGAGTGTGTTTTGTTTTGCTATACGCGCTTTACATAAAACATTAACTTCGAATTTCTGCGTCTCTAGTACAAATAGTTACCAATCGGCATACTTGTTATGAATTGGAAACTAAAATTTGTGTAAAAATTCATCATCATCATCATCAGCCTACTCTACTTCACTGCTAGACACAGGTCTACCCTAATGCTCCATAGCTAAAGCCTAGTCTTGCACTTGCCGCATTCAACATCTCCTTGCAGTTTTTCGCAGGTCATCATCCCGAGTGGTCGCATTCATAATTTACATTTGTTTTAGGTCGGTTTTGAAACCTGTATTGACAATTTCTCTACATTGAAGAACGTGCAACAAATATCTATTGGAATACCAATTGGAATGTTGAATTTACCATCAAATATTTTTCAACCATCTTGAACCCATCATTCTTCTCAATGTCATTCTTCGAACAAGTCAATAAAATGTAATGGGTTTTTTGCTTTGCTTCAATCACATTGCAATGAGTGTTTGTCGTCGGGAATTTAAATTAACACAATTATGGGACATCCATCCCTGAGACTTGCCAGACTATTTTAAGAAGAGGATTCTTTGAATTCTTGACAATACATCTTTCTTATAACAAAGCTCTTTGCTTGGAAGAATAAAGTCTATGCATGGTAAAATAGTCAAACATATCAGATACTAGCGGCCCGCCCCGGCTTTGCACGGGTATTAAACAAAAATTTCAGAAATTATACACACTAAAACGATGGGTTTCACAGTTTTCATACGGATCTTTACTTTTTTTAACAGCATTGGGGTTTTTGACATTGACTCGACATTCCAAAACTGACACTGGCCGTAGAGAAAAAGCAAGCACCGTGCGCTATACAACCTCTTTTTCTATTCTGACGCGCCATAATAGAAAAAGAGGTTGAATATACAGCCCACGGTTCAATTATTGAATTTTTCATGCGGATCCCTAACTTTTTTGAAAATATTATATAGCCTATGTTCATCACGGAAAATTAAGGATTCTAATGGTGAAAGAATTTTTTAACTCGGTCCAGTAGTTTCGGAGCCTATTCAATTCAAACAAACATACAAACAATCAAATCTTTCCTCTTTATAATATTAGTATAGATATAGATATCAAAGTGCTTATTTTATTTAGACCTTATAGTATCTAGTTATATTCAAATTGAGGAATGCACTTACGTATACAATAAATAAAGAAATATTTTTGTAAAGGATACAAATTAGATAAATAAAATGATGTACCTACATGTAGATGAATGTAAAGAAGAAAACACAGCTATTGAGAATAACTGGCGACTACAAATTACGAATTTACTCTACCCCATTCACTCAAGTACCAATTTACCTAATTTATCAAGTTGAGTCTTCAAGATTTACCATAAAGAATATATTACAATGCAGCTGTCTGCATTGCAATAGAAAACAACGACAAACAACTTTCCCGGATAAAATGTCCAATTTAAACGCAAATGTATGGTGCATAGACGAAACCTATCTCATACCCAGACCATAACTTTACTAGGTGACATCGCCTAGTGTTCTCGCCCACAGCAAGTTTACAAACATAAATATATAGTTTACTTCATCTGACTTTGGAGGTGAATAAATTGACCGTTGTTATTGCAATGCACGTTGCGTTGACGACTAGTCGTCCGAAGCTTTACATTTGGATTTGGCTGATCCTGATGAAGATACATTTTGATGAGATAATTAATATTGATATTATACTAATAATAAAGATTGTGATAGTCATGTATGTTGACGGAATGAATCCTCACTATATAAGAATGATGTGCCAGAAACTATTACAATACGGCAAAAGAGTAAAATCCACATCCAGAAATAAAGACGAAAAACACAGTTCAGTTATATATTCTAGAATGTGAAAGCATGGAAAAGGGCAGCTTCTTTTGCATCAGTAGACAAGTAACTGGATGCTCGCGTGGGCTAGTCCAAAGGAAGGATACATAAATCTGTCCCCGATTGTCGAGAGAAAATCGTGAAACGAAAAGTATATCTACTCACCATGGATATAGAACATTGTGGGCGGTGTATTTATAGACCAAACCAATCAATACAATCTAGATATTATTGTATCCATTACCTTGGTTCTGTAATAACTAGAATTAACAGAATAAAATTAAAATTATCTCTTGATTCCCTTCCCAGCGTTAAATTACATGTTCACTCATATTTGAGTATACTTAAAGCCAAATAAAAGTCCTTGCAGAAACCATTTCTTTTAAAAGAATTATTATAGACGCAATAAAAATCCACAAGTTTATTAGAGCCGCGCGGTCATGGTCTCCCAACAGATGTTACAAAGCAACAAGAGTCGTCGGTAGCAAGTAGAACATTTGTGTAAAGTACCTATCAACGTGTTGCCATCGGCATTATTTGCCTTACTTATTCACGTACTTTTTGCTTTTACTTTAGCTTAGGTATGTACCAACTGCATTATGTATGGGCTCCTAATTTTTCCCCGGTTTCATTGAGTCGTCTCAGAATTTAAGATATCTTCTTAAATAATATAACCTTAATTTACAAGGTCAGGTCATGTAGAATGAATTGTATACTATCTACATGTTTTTTATCTTATTACCAAATAATTTTATTACCTATGTATCTGTTTTGATTATATTTAGGTATATTTTATACAGTGACTTAGTATTTAAGATCAGTTTTTCTTATCACAGGTCATGCTATCTCTGCTATTATTGTAAAAAGCCATTTATTTTCTAGAATAATACATACAAATTTATTAAACAACGATAAAAGACTCATTAAAATTATTTGAATTGGAAACAAAGAACCTCCACGGATAGCCTTTGATCCTTGTTTGATCAGGACGACGACCAAGGGAATGACATTACTGACTTGGAATGTACTCTGCTTTACATTCAAGACCTACAATTTTATGAGTTCTTTAAATTGAGAGACATACATGCTAAACAGCCACAGCTGGAAGCTCCAGAAATGCCCACATCACCTAAATAAACTTTTATAGATCGATTTGCATCATAAATTGATGCAAATCCGATATATAACTGGGTTAATGGTCCAAAAGAGTCATACACAAATTTTGTATGTATATGTTGGGTGTAGTGGTAAAGCAGTTAATGTACCTACCTACGCCCCCAGTCGTTCAGATCACGCGTCAATAATAAAAGTGCACACAAACATAATATCTATGTCAACATCAAAAAATAC
Organism: Eupithecia pulchellata; assembly: GCA_963931895.1. NCBI lineage: Eukaryota > Metazoa > Arthropoda > Insecta > Lepidoptera > Geometridae > Eupithecia > Eupithecia pulchellata. Next base: position 1,186,221 of record OZ007536.1, on the reverse strand, counting down.
AAGGAAACTCGCGAAGATCCCTCTTTCCTTACAACAATCTCTCACCACTCACCACATGAGATGCAGCCGCGTACGTTTCATAGCGAGATGAGTAGTTTGTCTATTTCTACAAACAGTACCTACTGGCTTTAGCCAGCAACTAATCAACGAGAACAAAATGTACCCCGAGATACCTACTCGTGATTTTATTACTCAGATCTTGATGTATGTTGATTCTGAAAATTAACTCTGAAAATTAGGCCAATGTGCCAAAAAATCGAACTAGAATAAGCTGGGTTAGGGAACTCTGCATATCGAGGCCAGTTAAAATCGAGTCGAGATTTACATTTTCGATATTCGGGAACGAGCACGTTCGACCCAAATCGATGACGGACATAGTTGCTTTAAAGCATACGGTGTCTTAGTTTTTACCTAGAATCGAATAGAACGAGGGCATTGCTAATCTCTAGGTCTGTAGTTCATGAGATCACATGTTTCGTGTCCAGTCTACGATAGGAATAGTAAAGTGGTTATCAAAACAAACGTGTCTTCCTCGTTCAGCATGCATATCACGAAGAACTTGTTGCACCTCTGAATAACGCTGTTATCTATGCGATAAGTCGTCATCCACCACGTGTATCACGGTACCTTTGTGTCCATAATCCTAGACCTAACAAATTGCATGCTATTGTTGTATTCGTAAATTTTACTATATGTACTTATTCGTAAATTTTATCTTTGGTTTGTCCACCGTCTCCCCGATCAACAATGAATCACCTATACCTACTGCTAGTATTTTGACATTTCGAAATCAGTCCTATAATGTTTTGTGATAACCCTAAATTGAAATATCGTGTATTATTCCCAGTACTAAAGTCTCATAATTCACTTACAATAGCTGTAGTCCAACTTATTTGACCAGATTGCATATTTGCAATGATAGAGCCAGTTTCAAATTTACGTAATAACTTTCAGAACAGCTAAGACATTAGCTCGGCAACAATAGCGAGCCACAATGAGATGGCTCGAAGGCCACCGAGCCAAGTTCATGATTGTACAACGACCGCTATCATTGCCATTCAATGCGATACCTCTGGCACAGTACGAGCTGTATAGCTGGCGCATATCGTTACAATAAACACGATACGATTGGAGAGTTTCAAAAGTTAAAGGGCCGGGCCATATTGCTCATTGGTGAATTTCACAAAGTTTTTGAAATGTAGGTATTGTAAAATATAAAATCAGAACTGGGTAGTACAGATAGTTTAAGCTTTTTCCAAAAGCTGCCGCGATTTGTTTTTCAATTTTATTGAAAGCTTGGATTTGTGATGTCGTGAATATTTGTAAAAAAAAGATAGCTTCTAAAAAATTATTTATAACATTTTAAATATGCATTTAGAAATTTATACTACGAGTACAAGTGATAATTATCAACCCCATACCAGGTAACAGCTATGTAGTATTACAGCCCGTTCTTAAATAATGTAATGCCTAGTTGACATTATTCGATAGTAGATATAATACAAAAGCAAACCAGCCAGCTGCATAGTGACAGTGCTTGATCAGTGTAGGCGCAACTTTAACTCTAAACTATTAACTTTGTTATGTCCTACGCTGCTTTACATGTTAATCAACTGCCGAAGTAACTGAATGTATTCGCATTTGCATATTAACCTTAAGAAGAACTTCTAATTACGATTTACGTAGGTGTTTAAAACGCATCCAAAAACAGAATTAAACTATCAACTTCGTAAACACAGCTTGACCCGATTTAATTATGTTTATTAGAATCAGACCAAGATACGAGATTACGATTTATGCTAGAATATGATAATACAGTTTGATGATCAAAATCAGATAGGCTGACTGAAAAAAGAACATAATAATCAAGAGAGAAGATGGACAAAAGAGACTTATCGAAAATGTCTTCACCAAATCTTTGAATCGACGACGACAGAAATCGGATAAAACAATACAGTAGACTGAATAGATACAATATTCAGAGAAACAATAGCTCTTGCAAAATGAGATTGCATTGCAGTAAATCTCAGTAAAATTAGAACGCAGCAGTCCCGGTATCTATTTCGTGAGTATCCAGCGAGTGGCTAACATTCCCAGACTCCGAACGCGAGAAAAAAGACTACATCGCGATATTAATCCATTTCACAGCAGATTTGTTCGTTTACTCGCACTAGATTAAATAATTATTTATTTTACAGCTTGCAAACGAAATTATACAGATGGTGGTTGTAGATGTGTTAACAGCCGCAACTGCGGTTGCGCAAAGGTTTTCTCATAGCAACCACAGATCGATGGAGAATTCTGAATTTTTAAAGATAAAAAAACAGATTTTTCACGACGCCACCAGGATTTTTGAATGATTTTGTGCAATTCTATCCGAAAATAGTAAAAGCGGTTTGGTGGAATCGAAATATGTGTACATTGTCTACCAAAAATCTTGACGTTGAATTCAATTGAAGTTCGCCATCTCTTGAGCTATAACGATTTTCAAATTCGAATCGGCTCATAGCGAATACCGGTTGACTAGGCCCTCTGAATCGCAAGTCGTATTCTATTAAAGAAGTGTCAACTTTCTGGTTTTAACCTATTAGCGTTACCATTTTACAGTCAGTAAAAAAGCTTTTCAGAAGATGGTTCAGTGAATCTGCCTCCTCGAGCCGTCTGCGTGAGTTCACGGTGAGGGTTGCGTTATTGCTTCGGTCCATTTAACCCATTCCATTGACGTAACGCTTCTTTATCACTCCATGCCTGGATGTGCTCCCAGTTGGAAGTTGCTAACTGAAGACAAGGTTGAAGTCTAGTGGTAGGTTAGTGTGTTGTATCTGATATTTCTTTATGCCTACGAAATAAGCACTAAGACAAGTCATATGTAGATTTATTTGCTAAATGTAGCTTTATGAAAATACTTGAATTAAAAAGGAACAGTAAATTGTATTCTACCTATAGTTATGGATTGGACTAAGGTGTTTGTTAAAAAGTTATGCAATTGGTATTACAACTTGCGATTTCGAAATATAGTGCCCAATGCTTGTTCTATCGAATGCTAATAGACATCGATATTTTTTACCATGACATTCACTACTGATGACACCAGTACTCGCTCTTAGCCTAGTGGCATGTGCCCAGCGGTTACAAAAAATTAAATATGACTGATGTCAAGGTCGATATTTGACCGGGAGTGTAAGATTCTCACGAAATGCGAGGCGCGAAAATTATCAACGACAATTTAATTGATACAGATAGCGACGTGACTAATGCGCAAGACACTGGAATAATAGGAGATGATGCTGAGTAATGTCAGGAGATTTATTTGATAGAGCATAGTAACTAACTAATACAACATAGGTACAACGGTGGTATAACTGCCTATAGTTGGGCAGTAAATCATATTTGCCTATTTGTTGTAGATACTGTTACGAAGTGATTTATAGGTTCTTATTGGAGGTGATGTAGACTGTTTGATTTTGAATACGATAAATTGGCTTGTCTTTTTCTATTGAAATCAATAAAAGATATATCATTAATTTCGCCCCAAAAGTCCAAGTTGCAACCAACGAAAATAAAAGTATCTCAACTATTGGGGAAGTCAATCGGAGTATTTTTTATTATTATATAAGTCAACTACTTCAAATGAGAGTAAGTCAAAATATTTTACCTTTTAAAGGTTATTACTTAAAAATATTTGCACCGATAAAAAGTAACACCATCTTATTGGGATGTGGACTATACCTAAATAAGTTTAACCGTAAAACGAAACCTAACGAACTTTAACCCTCAATTTCTGAAAAGGATAGCATTTGGACTACCAATGTAAATATACAATACAGTTATAGATATACCAACTATGTTTATGGTAGTTGACAATAAAACGTATACAAACAATGTCTAATTCTAATCTTAACCAAATTCATGAAATGTTAAAAGAATCGAAAAATCTGATGACGAAATGATTCCGCCCACAAATTAGCATCGCGTCGTTTCGCACTTTATAGTGCAAAGTGTAAGCTGCAATGAACCGCTGAAACTATTTTAAGGCCTCACAAGGTCTTCGGCCTACTATGGAACCAGCTAATGGTGAAAAATGTTAAGCTAATAAAAGACGAAAGGAATTAGCACTTCTGAAACAATCGATTCTGGTCGTTCACCTTAATATTTCATAGAGCAGACCTTTCAATGGAAAACTAGATGCGAAACCAAAACCGAAGAATATTAAAAGCATGAACTGTAAAGAAAATTTTATGTCATTTAGCAAACTACGAGGGAGGATTGTATTAGATAATATCAGGTGATTTAAAGAAGTCAAATACCTACAGTGCTTATGTCAATGGATCCTATCTAATAACATTATTATTCACATCGAGTCATCGGCTAGGGACTACTGTGTATTCTGTGGCGGTGTCAAATGTCACCGTTTGTATGAAGCGGAATCTGAATTATATAATTTGAATAATGTTTGAATATATTAATCACATGTTGACCCAGTACACATACAAATATCTCATTAATCATTGCGTTATTTTTATTAAGTCTCTCGACTGTTGTTTGATATAAACGGTACATTGATATTGGCAGTTTATATCTAGGTACATTTCTGGTTACGATTTTAATGTCTTCTTCATTAACTTCAAACGCTATCTGATTTTAAATTATAAAACATATTAAATTAATCATTACGTATTTTATAATAACGCTATTGCTTTGACCTGCAATTAACCAAGGTAGTAATTTACAACCTTATAAATAAATTATAAAGATTGAATACAGAATTACAGTGATTCCGAATATTTTATAACATTTTGATGTTAAACTACCGGTCTATCGCCGAATATGTTTTTAATTAAGTCTAGTTAACTTTATATACCTACTGTTCGGGTTCACCCTTTATTTATACCTTGATCGATCAGAATTTTTCATATCGAATATTTATAGCAATATTTAATTTAAATGGCTACCTATTTAAATTAAATTATGCTACAAATATTTGATAGATATTTGATTCTATGTCTCTAACCGACTGGTTAGAGCTACACTATATTTTTTAAGCTAATAGCAGTCCCATTGCTATTAGCTTAAAAAATATATTGTTTAAAAGAAGAAATATACAAAACAAGTTGAAGCTTAAAAACCCTAACCAGTGTCATCTGAAAGTGTGCTAAACAATTAACCGTTAAATATATTTTGCATATTTTAATGAAATAAGCGTGACAACAGCTAGTCTTTCAGTACGCACAGTATCGCTCGCAAGCCATTGATAATTATAGCCATGGTAAATAAAGGTGCATACTCACTCGACTCAGTGCATTTTCCAGCTACCGTAGACACATCGCAGACGATCCTTTAGAAAGTGAAATTTGTCAACTGCCTATAATTAATACACTGAAAAAACGTGGATATTCAGACACCGGGAATGACACGTGGTTTAGACAAATAATTTTAAAAATAGTCCGTTTATTTTTGATAATAAATCGGTATTTTTATTTATAGTTGGGGGTGTAAGTGTGCGTTCGGAGGTTCGAGTCCGGGTGCGGGCAGGCGGGACGCAGCGGGCGCTCGACGCGGCGACTGACGGGCCACTGACTGCGTGTGCGCACAGCCGGCCGATCCTCTCTTATTATTTTATACCGCACGGGCTTTGAATACAATTTTCCGATTTCAGTTATTGATATCGACAGTGTGCGGGTTTAACTTTAAAACTTCTAAATTTCGTTTCCTGTAAAAGGAAATCGTCATCAATTTTTTTTTTGTTACTGATTGATTTAAATAATACGACGGTCTTAAAATAAAGAAAATACAAGAAAACTTACAATCTTTATTTACGTGAAAACGTAAAAAGTTCAAATGCTTTGTAAAATAATTTTAAATTAACCATACAATTAACGATTTCAGTTATTGACATCAATAGGGTGTGGGCTCCAAAAAAATATAAACGTTATTTCCCTGTAAAAGAAAATCGACAAAATAGTTTTCTTTTATAACCGATTGGTTTAAACAATCTGACCGTCTTAAAATTATACTTAAAGAAATAAACTTGGTTTAATCTAAATACGCTGTTTTAAAAGACATTTTAAACTGCGTCTTTCCAAGATATGTTAAAACGTTAGAAACTGTATTAATACTTGATGTTGGTTCAAAATAACCAAACACAAGAAAGTAAATTGGGTGTGCTAAGGAACAACCAACAAATCTACAAAAGAATGCAGACCGGCTAAAACAAAAGATCACGACACTATCTTAAGAATTTGAACAGCACCCAACAACAACATTTATTTGCAGTTTCAATTTAAACAAGTACTAAGCTGAATAAATTCAGGCAATAATAAATGGTGTAAATAAGCTGTGGACTCTTTATGTGAAACTATAAATGTCAATGCAAGTTGATTCGATTGAAAAGGACAAAGTAATTGGAAAATTAGTTTATGCTAAATAGATGCTCGTTATTTTCGTTCCCGTTCAGGGATATCAAAGCACGAAGACAAGCTTCAAAACCAAAAGGATGTAAAAAGTCTGATAAAGCTAGGGGAACAGAATTCTATAAAAATCGTTTCAAATCTCAAATGTCGTCGATGTCGTTACTGTGATTGTTAAAAAAGTATCTACGAAGATTATTATGAACCTCGCAAAGTTTGCACTAAGCGTTGTTTCAATTGAATTTCAGATTTCTTCCATTGATGTTCAAATTGAACTGCCTGGAGTTTAAAACTGCATAAAACCTTTCCAACCTCGACTCTACATCGGTTAAAAAACACGTAGACACGAAGTAACACAATGTTACTTCCATGAGAATTAGTTATTCTAAAGTCGGTATAAACTAAGAAGGTAAATCGTTTTCATAAGTATTGCATAAACATAGTATTAATACACCCATCCAATGCGTCTATAAATTATTATTTGACAAATATTCAGTTCAGTTCGAATTAAACATTAGGTTAGTGTCTATACAAATCTCAATCTAGCTAGATACTCTATGGGGCTTGATGATGATATGAGAATTGCCCAGCATTATTTATTTCTATATGAATCGTATTGGCTAGCAAAAGGAAAGGTACCGAGGTGCAGACTAATTTCATGTAAGCCTCATTACAGGCCCATCTATAGATTGTAACGTGATTGACTTACGTAAAATGTAAGCTTCCATTAGCTACATTTACTTTTAATGGAAGCTTACATTTTACGTAAGTCAATCACGTTACAATCTATAGATGGGCCTGTAATGAGGCTTACATGAAATTAGTCTGCACCTCGGTACCTTTCCTTTTGCTAGCCAATACGATTCATATAGAAATAAATAATGCTGGGCAATTCTCATATCATCATCAAGCCCCATAGAGTATCTAGCTAGATTGAGATTTGTATAGACACGCTAATTGTTTGGCTACATACAGCACCTAAACTAGCGCCACCACCTACTTTATCTTATTATTCTGTTTAACAAAGGAATTTTTAAAAATCCATCGTCCAGTTTGTGATACCTATCATAAGCTTTTTTTTAATGCCTCTGTAATAGTTTTATTCTATTTAGTTTAGGAAGAGATACGAAAATAGATTTTGGTGGCCACCAAGGGCAACTTCGTATCTCTGCCTAAACTAAATAGAATAAAACTATTACAGAGGCATTAAAAAAAAGCTTATGATAGGTATCACAAACTGGACGATGGATTTTGAAAATTCCTTTGTTAAACAGAATAATAACATAAAGTAGGTGGTGGCGCTAGTTTAGGTGCTGTATGCGCCTTAACGGGAAGGCCGTCAGACGCTGATGTCACCATGATGTATCGACACTCGGGAGACAAGAGGAATACTCGGGATTACGCCTCGTACGCACTTCAGTATTAATGCCCTTGTTTGAGACTGGTGAAAAAGATATACGTTTTATGTTGATTGGGGGGATTATGTTTTGTGTAACATATATTTTTCGGTAAGGTAAAAACAATAACGAACTTTAGATTTGCACTTAAAGATAAAGATGACGCTGCTGTAGGCAGTGCTTAAATTACACAGCCACATATTTAGTCATATCAAATCTATTCATAGTACACTATAAATCAATCAGGCTATATATGTATACATATAGTTTTTTGAACAGTCTTAAATAAATATAGGTATTTTAATCTTATACTTGTAGTGGCTAGGTATATCAAGACGGCTGGCCCTTAATGGTTTACAATGTAAACATTTGGAATCAGTGGTAAGTCGTATTTTACAGCTCGAGATAAAATTAAAGCTGATGGCAATAAATCTCGTAAAAATCGCATTGGAACTACATAAATAATATTATTTATTTCGTGTAAATTATGAGACCTTCGATTTAATATATTGCTGCCAAACAGTACAAACCGTGATCTTTAAACTCTTGTCAAAATAAATCTTTCACAAGGGATCTAAAATTTGTTCTACCTTCTATGTGATAGACAAAAGTAAGTATAACTATTGTCTTGTTTTTATTATTATATCTACCTCGTTAAAGAGTCACTCCACTAGCAGAGTACATCTAGATGTGTGATCTCATAAATAGGCAGGATTAAGCTGGATTCTTGAACTCTTTTTTTCCGGTTAAACAGTACGAGTAGACCTGGAATAATAATATCATAATATTCCAGGTCTTTCTTTAAATATTAATTAAATATTATTTAACGGAAAGCCTGATCCGTGCTATCGTTTTTGCGTGTCTTTACACCTAAAAACTACTGTCATGCAACATCCAAACTACGTATTTCTGGAAGTGCGATACCTTTCCAATTAGGTAGGTATCAAACATGTATCAAATAATTAGTCGTGTGTGGCCCAACTTTCTTATCATCAACTGTCAACAACCAGTCTGGTTATCAATTGTCGCCCAGACGTCTACCAGCTGTCAGAATATATCAACACCGAATTTATACGAGCTAATCCCGAACGAAATGTACAGTACTGAGTATATTGCAACATGGCGAGTGAGAGACGTGTTTATGAACATAATATCGGTTGATTCAGTTAAAACAACTTATTATATTTTCCTCTTAAACGAATCCGGATCGTCCACTCATTATAATTAATATTTCATTACCTAATAGGGACAATAAAACTGGGATTTCTATTAGGTATCATACGTACATAAGTCCAGCCTAACGTATGCCTATTCTACAGTTTCCCGTTGGATTTTCCTTTTCACAAAATTTCAAATATGGTCACTCTAGGTCTCTCTATATAGTCTCTCTAAAGTCTTTTTCAGTCCGTTGAAATCTATCCCTAGGAATAAATCTACTTTACTATAGAATATGTAGCTCCATGTTATAAATATGTTTGTACCAAATCTCTGCCATAACATTGGATTAGTTCAGAGTGGCCCACATCAAAGGAACCACAAACTGTTCTACAGAAATCTGCTCCATCAAATAAAACAAAGGAAGTCATAGAGACTGTGGAGTTAATAGGGAACAGCTAAAAAATATTTGGCACGATATTAAATCTTTTTATTCGTCTGGACGTCTACTGCTTTTAGTTTTAGCGGTTTGTTGACATGGTTAGGCTATAAAAAGAACTTATCTTAACCTTACTAGTACCCCTCCTCTAGTACACATAACACAAGCTCTGCTTAACTTGAGATTAGATGATGCTGTGTGGATTGTCCGGCATTATTAATTTACTATTTTAATTAAATTTCATAATATATTTCCCTACCCACTATTAATATATTACCTTATTTATATTTTCTTTCTTTCAAGTAAATGTGCAATTGACTTATTTTGCGGTATTGTATGTATAGTACAAAAATTACCGCAAATATGCAGGTCTCGGCAGAGCTTACACGTTTGGAGAAAATGGGTATGTGCATCTGCTATATATATATATATATATATATATATATATATATCCCTACGCCTTTTGCAGTTTCATTCTTATTAAACGCTATTTTATTGAAATAGAAAACCGTTATCAATAAGTAACGATTTAATAACGCTTTATAGAGCAAAGCTGTTGATCAGTCACTGCAACCCATTTCCATCTGCTTCCGAGTCGTACGCCTAATAAAGACAATGAAAAATATCCATTACAAGACTAGTGCGTGAAACAAGCTACTGCCTACAGCTTTACTCGCTTGCGTTCTGTGTGATTTTTTCGGACGACTGAAGCTTCATAGGTATTTTATTACTCATTCACTGTATAATCAAAACGACATAATATAAAAACAAACCGACCGGTCTTCATTAGGTAGGTACCTACTTTCACGTTTATGCTACCCCAGTAGATAAGTGAGTTTTGTGCTGGAAAATTATACTATTCTTGTTTCATTACGGCCAAATGGTGTTCACCGAATTCGAGTAGGTACCAATTTGCACAAAAAAAGGAAACGAAACAATCGATTGCGTATTTTGGGGGTTTAATATTATGTGTTTGCGGCGGTTACAAATGACCATTATGAAAATGGCCCAGTTCTGGAAATAATGTAGAGTTTCATTAAAGTTTAATTTCAAAAGTAAAGTGTTTAGGATCACAATTAATGGTAAGTTATGTAAGTTTATCCCTGCGTTATTTTCCGTGTTCGAATGTGTACCTCCGTACTAGTTAACGATGTAGTCAAGACTACTTACAATAATCACATCTAACAAATTCAATTTCTAGGGCGAGTCCGCAGTGTAACTTAACAAAAGTGGTGAATTAGGTACTCCTTATAACCGTAATCTTTTCATTTTCGGGAAAAGGAGGAAAATTCAGAACGTGGTGATTCTGAATTTTCCTCCTTTTCCCGAAAATGAAAAGATTACGGTATTTCCGAACAAACCGAAATGTTCTTAGAGTAGATACTCTACTACAAATGTCATAATTCCTGCGGCTAAACACATGTCATCGTAAAGTGCTTGAAATATGCCCGGTTATTGCACTGCTAATTCCGTAGTAGCGTTTCATCCTAGAAACGTCGGGGACGTGCAAATGGCGCGTAGCGTAGTTAAATAGATGCGGAACGTAATAACGAAAAGCGTGAAATATTTATAGGTTAAAAAATAGCAGAAACAAATCAAAACTAGTATTTACAATTGAGATAACTGCAGCCTGTTGCAAAGAAAGTACAGGTAGCTCAACTGATTCATATCAATATCAGTCGGAAGTGTCCCCAAGACGCCGCCGGTTGCATTACCTCGCTGTATGGTTATGCTGATGCACTGCGATAGTACACATCAGCCAGGGTTGCCATAAAGCTCTCAGACGCGTCGTTTCTACCAAATGATTAGAAAATTTCTTGAAAAACCAGAGAGCCTCGGTACCCCACGGCCCTAGGGTCTTAACTCCAAAGGGAGCAGATGTACATAACAATTTCTTCAAATGCCTAAACAAAAAGGTAAATTGCACATAGAGGTGGTATAGGTACGAACATATAATACATATCATCATCATCATCAGCCTATTACTCCACAGCTGGACATAGGCCTCCCCTAATGATAGCCATAGATGGCATTATTCATCATATGGGGTTGGGGATTGCAGAAAGAATACGTCTATACCTATATGTAAAATTCACCTAAACTAATAATAGAGGTGGGATATAGCTGTCACAATTATGATGAGTCAACACATGCGTTGGGCGGCACCTAATCATAAAACAGCGGAAAGTCCAGACCTAGTTGTGTCGTGGAATAGCAAGCCGGCGATGCGAGACCCGGCGTTATGCCAAATCTCGAGATTTAGAGTCGGCGCCACTTTGTAAACCGGGGACGCCGGAGTTTTTCTGTGTCAACTATTTATAATTTTACTATTGTAGAGTTCTAGGCAGAATAAATTGCACGTGGTTAGTAACAAGTTAGTCAATACTGCTGTATGGTCCACAAGATCAGCCTAGATAAAAGTCTACTTACCTACATCGAACTGCAATCCTCAATCCGCATGCCCAGCTTGAGGATTATGGGCAATAACCCCCAAATAATAAATAATGCGATCTATGGCGATCATTAGGGCAATGTGTCAAACCTATCTCCAGCAGTGGATTATTATAGGCTAGTAGTTTAGGTCTAGTAGTTTCGTAGCCTATTCAATTCAAACAAACAATCAAATCTTTCCTCCTCTGAAGTTTAGTTTAGACAAATAGCTGATAAGTAGACGCGACGCGGTTGAGTAATCTGACAGGTGCAGACGGCCAGTGACTCTGCACACGTGATTCGGAAGCTCCTATAGATTATTTAAGTTAATTAACTTGTAAATAAACATGAATTAAATTAAAATAAATAAATAATAATGCTGGACAAACCACACATCTTCATCTAGCCGCAGCCCATGTTAAGCAGAGTTATGGGTTCTAGATTACTAATATACCTACATAATACAGTATATTATTTCTTACATGAAAATTATTTGCAGATCACACAAACATGTGTCCCAAGGCGGGAATCGAACTCCTGCCCAAGGTAACTTAGGACCGTTATTTGTGGCGTCCTTTGGGGGTGGTCTACTTTTATCTGTAGGCGTATATGGACTGTTTTCATATTATTTTATTATGTTTTCGAATATTATTATTTTAAAATTGATTCAAATCAGAATTGTCCTGTACCACCTGATAGTGGAAAATCCCGAAAACAGGTGTTTCGTTATACTTAGACATATTATTATATTATAATAAGGAATAATATAAAAATCCTAGACAAATCTAGAGAATAATGACTAAACCAGGCTAATTGAATATTTTTCAAGTGGGCCATTCCTTTATAGATCCTTGTCATCAATTTGCGTTATTGGCGTAATTGAAAGGCGCCAGTCTGGGTCCAACTACTCATTGCACTTCAATAAGATTATGATTTGACCCAATAGGCCCCAATAAGCTTGGGAGGTCGTAGGTCGGAACCAAATCAGAATTACTAAGAAGCACTTGAGAGTCGACTCTAGGATAACTAAATATAGTATTTCTATGTTAAAACTAACTTAAGCTTCGACTAGGGTTGTCAAATGAAGCGGGTTTGACAGTTTTTTTAAAGAAAGTTTATGGATTTTATTAAGATACCGAAATATTTAAAACCAGTCAGAATATGGCATAATTCATGATTTTACTATCGTTCTGACTGACTTACTACGTGAAACGTTAGAGCCATTTGGCATTCTAGCCAATATGTAATTGTATTATGTATTATGTATTATGTATTATGTATTATGTATTATGTATTATGTATTATGTATTATGTATTATGTATTATGTATTATGTATTATGTATTATGTATTATGTATTATGTATTATGTATTATGTATTATGTATATGTATATGTATATGTATTATGTGTGTATCTAGTACCCAAAAGCTCTGCTAGGAGCTAGATGGTGCTGTGTGGATTGTCCGGCATTATTAATTATTTATTATTTGCGTCTGGGAATAACACCGCAGTAGTTAAAACCGCGGATTTGCCTTAAAAGAGCAATAGGCAACAATTTCTGATATTTATGGATATAGATATTTCATTGATTAAGTATTAGAATAAGAAAATTTATTATTATTTTTTATAATGCTGGACAATTTGAATTTGTTGCTTAACATTTATGCTTTATATTTTGTAAACGTTATCCTTGTCTATTCTTAAATTAAGTAGTTTATATGTTATTTTTACTGCTTTTATTTAATTATGATGTGCGTCGTGTGGCGGGTTTTCCTTTCATTCTGGTTTACACGGAAGCCCAGGATTTTTCCGCCATAGCTTCCGCTGAGTAGGTATTAGTTAATCGTTTTTGTTGTAATTAATTGATTTCATCTCTTTTATGTGCAACTAATAAACAAATATTTACTTCTACTTTTTACTTTACTTACACATAATACATATAGATACCACATAATATAGGTATTTACTTAATAATATACTTATTCTTATAGCGAACTAATCAATAAAATGTATATACCTCTGAGTGTCTGTGAAGAACTTTTGCTTACCGATTTTTGAGAGAATGTACTTACAATCAGAAGTGTGAGCCCAGTTTCAAAACTGGCTCTACCCCAACAGAATGCTGGTTTCGTCAAAGTGTTACGGATTAATATTATAAGTAAATTCTTCGATGAATATCGAAGAATTTACTTATAATATTCGATAATTCGCGCGAGCTGATTTCCGAAAATGCACCGAAAATACGATACCTACAAACTAGCAAACGGTCATTGGTTTTAGTACCGGAAAGTATTAAAAATAGCAACCAAAGTAAATCGGTATCTAGAACAATTCAGAATCCACTTTAATAACAGCGTTTCCCAAATTTCTTATAACTAAAATGAATTAGATTTGACTGAGTTAATTTTATTTAGAAATCGTCATTTCGGAGGATCAAGTCTTGTCATGGTCGAATTCAAATTAACATCCGTTATAAGACTGTCGTCTAAGAATTTATAACAAAACAGATGCTGAAATATGTTCTCCAGAAAGTTGTAAAGTGCGTGCTTTTTGCCGGCAAAGGGTTCCGTATAGCAACACCTTAGTGAACTACCCCGTAAAATTGTTTACTAAAGAACTGAAGTGTTGTAATTCTTGTAGTTTATCAGATTTGAGACAGACCAATAATTATTATTTTGAATTCAATAATCTTTCTGTGTTCTTGAGTGAAGACCGCGTAGGTAGTGTAGGACGATCTCCGGCCAGGTGGGATGATGATCTGCGAAAGACTGCCGGCAATGCTGGATGCGACAAGCTGAAGATAGAGCGCTATGGCGCTCATTAGGGGAGGCCTATGTCCAGCTGTGGACTAACATAAGCTGATGATGATGAATTATCTTTCTGCGTTCAACTGAACCCAAAATACCAAGTCTAGTCTATTATCAGTATTGCTAATGATTCAATTATTTTATAATATTTTTATATTATTGTTATATTTTGCCACGTGTTTTATATTAATAATTCAATGGAAAGAATCACTTCAGTTGCCAAATTAGCTTGTTTGATTTTATTAACACGTTTGTTATGTCTGCTTGTGACAGCTGCTATATCATACTAATATTATAAAGAGGAAAGATTTGTTTGTTTGTTTGAATTGAATATGCTCCAAAATTACTGGACTGATTTGAAAAATTCTTTCACCATTAGAATCCTTTGTTTTCCTGATGAGCATGGGCTATATGGAATATTTTCTAAAAAGTTAGGGATCCGCATGAACAATTACATTTTTGTTAAATTCCCGTGCGAAGCCGGGGCGGACCGTTAGTTCTAAATATAATTTTAGATTTATCAATATGAGAATTGTACTAAATTATTATTTATATGAAACGCATTCCATATTTATGAAATGCGAAAACTTCTGCTGTGCAGTTGATGAGAGCTGGTCAGTATCTGGCGCAGCGCATCAGCATTGCCATACAGCGATCGATTTAATTGTAAACACTAGTTCTAATTTGGGTTTTCAATTATTATTTTCTTTAGTAAAACCGATAATAAATAAATTTAAAATACAAATTAGGGACATCGCCTCATTCACAAACATCCCTCGCACAAATAATCCCATGCAAACAACCAGAAAGTTGCTTTATAAACTGACTGAGCTTACCTGGGCCTTTATTCACTATCGCCAATCCCAACGTGTTTCACAGATATGACAAGACAGCGATGATTGTGATTGTGATGTCCTTGCCCAGACAAGGAATCTCCTATTTCATAGAGAGTATGGCCCTGATCATTGTCAGTTTTACGTCGGTTAAAGGTGCTTTACGGCACTTTATTTTTCTTTGTTAAAGATACCTACTACTCCCCATAAGTCTGTAGCGTTCTATTGCTATACGATAGGAACGGAACGCACGCGAGAACTGACAGTAGAACCACAGAACTGTCAGAGAAAAATGATAGAGGGCTCTTCAGGGCGGGGCGGCGATACACACACCAGCAGTCGAATATTTATCAAGTTATCGTGGATTTTCTGACGCCTCCTGCATTCTCGGCTTACAGATACTCGTATATCTAAATAACGATCTTACTGTGCCTATCTTTTGTGTTCGTGTAATCGTGTTCAAATTAACATTCACTGGATAGCACTGTGTTTTGGTGTTCAGACATTCCCTACCTACTGGTTCTCCATAAGTCTATACAGCTTCTGTTTCTAGCACTCCTTGTCAAACACGACCCATTTCTTCGAATTCGCCAGCCATCGGCCATTCACCTAATGATCTCATCGGCCTGGATATAAAAGTTTGGATCAATTGACTTTGTTTATGGATGCTTTCTAGGCGAAACCAGACGCTCTAGTTTTTAACCTACGCTAGCCTTCCGTGTCGACAGGGTTTGTTCCAAATTACTTGAAAATTCAGACAAACATAAACTAATCATCAAAATATAATGGTAGGTACCTATAAAATATTTCGATCAAAATTAGCCTAGTGTATGGCCGTACCCAATCTATTAGACAATACCTACCAAACTAATATAGTAAGCTTACTTTTCTATGTATATTTACCTAATGTACGACTAAATTTAATTTTTTGTTGAAAAAAGAATTATACATATTATTCAGGATTTGGTTATTACACAGACAACTTTGAAGAAAATATTTCTGAACTAAAATTGGAATATTTAAAGAATGCTAATAGTTACTTGAAGTGAGATAAACTTGTCTATGCCTAGTTATTGTACACAAAACTCGAGTTACTTTGGAACTATTCTCTAATTTATTAAAAAATAATATAGCTGAAGCCAATTTTACTACAAAACTGAAAATGTCTGTTAGCAACGCTTTTATTTTAAGAACAAAACCTGAAATAAAAGCAAAGTTCACTTCAATACCGGTACAAAGCGCCTCGCAGTCTACTTGGAGAACACCTGTCAGATCAAGCTCCGATTATTCACACAATTACTCACACCTGAAACTGGGTAACCGCTATTCATACTTCATTAATTTTCGCGAACATAAAGCCATTCACAGCTACTGGCTTGTGTTGTGGCACATCTAACGAAGACTGATAAATGCAATAAGTAAACTGTCTTGTG
This sequence comes from Eupithecia pulchellata, assembly GCA_963931895.1. NCBI lineage: Eukaryota > Metazoa > Arthropoda > Insecta > Lepidoptera > Geometridae > Eupithecia > Eupithecia pulchellata. The sequence continues at coordinate 1,169,319 of OZ007536.1, read as the reverse complement.
TTTTAGGCGCTTTGTGCAAGTATGCTTGTACAGCTTTTAGAAGTGTACATTTCAAAATCTATTTGCTTTGATGATAGCATCTTTGATCGCGTTTTGGTCGATGGTAATAAATTTGATATTTCCTTGCAGCTCTAATATAAGTTTATTATTATTATAAGTATATTATCGTATAGTATAATATAGTAACAAAATAGTGTAAGTATAGACGAAGTAATCAGAATTTTAAAAGCTATCGCACCGCGTGCATCCTCTTTTTCTTACTAAAATTACTTTGTAAGCAAAATTACTTTGGTAACCATCTCACCAAAGTAAGTCACCAGAAAAAAACTTATTCTCTCTATGCAGAGAGAATAAGTTTTTTAGAAGCCCTGATTGTACTGTGCAGGGAAAACAGACTCATGCCTAGTCTCTCTAAGGACCAAGAGCAATTGCCGAAAACTGTAAAGTTTCAGGATAAAACCGCCACGGGAAACCTCTGTGTACAAACCACAATAAAGGTTTTTACTCCGTTCTATCGACTCTGCTAATTGTTGTTACCTCCTAATCGTGCTAATTAATGAGTCTAATTGCTCTGTGGCCGTGATATCACGAGTTCACACATCATGTTCAACGGCTAGTTTAAAATCTGGGGCTTAATCAGTCATTCTAGACTTTAATTGCTCTGTCTTCGGGTTATTGGCTTCGGATGCGGCCTCATGTTGCAGAGGAATAATATGCTTTATTTTGATCGGCTGCATACTTGAAGAAAAATATCATATTAATTTTATAACATTTTGGAAACTATCATATAAAGTCATTTATAACAGAATAATAATCATGTTTGGGTTTTAAGTTTCCCGATAGGTATTTCGGCACAGATGCATGCGCCATGATCACGGAACAACTGAAATATTGGAAAATGCAAGGTAAATAATCCCTGTTATACTATAACTTAACTAAAGTTTATTAATATATAATATTAAATTTAAAGGTGTTTGTCAGTTCTTCACACCAAAGCTACTAAATGAATCGGGCTTACATTTTACAATGATTTCGCTCTAGACATGGAATCAAATATACCTAACCCTCATTTTATTCCAAAAAAACGCGGCTGAAGCATTTTACTAAAAATATTTATACAGGTGCATAACAAGAAGAAAATTTGACTTGATAACTTCTGTGTGATTGAATTCCCCTTATAATTCGATGAACTCACGATTAAAAGAAAACCAATCACAAAATTAAGTCATTTTTATACGTCTCATGTTCCATTGTTGAACTAAACCGAGTGTTCACAAGCCTAAAATAATACACGCTAGAACTGGGAGATTAACCTTCGCCTTGCGTATACGCATAATGTACGAGAAATCTAAAACTAAACTAAACCTTATCACTCGGGCCTAAGAGTCACGTTATATCGGTATCCAGTAATCTTAAGAGGCAAGCTAATGGTGTTTATGTAGAGTTGAAAAGTTTTCATGTTTACGTTTGCGGCACGCACTTTGTGTAAAGTCGGTTGAACATTGTTGTAGATGGGTTTTGATTTCAGTGACCCTGTTTCAGCGATGGCTATGACCTCGTCAGATGGTAGCAGAATCAGAATCAGAATCAGAAATATTTTTATTGTTAACTTGTACACTGTACAGAAAAGATCTTAGGTAGAAGCTGTACAGTTTCAACAGCTTATCTTTAGCAGACATACAATACAAATATAGTTTAAATAGGTAAGATCTAAGTAGATAAATATATCTAGCTATATTATGCTTTCAGGTTCAGGCATTAGCTCATATATTCCAAAAAGTTAAAAATAAGAAACTATTTACGTAACGAAATCAAGGTGCCATTAGTTTTCAAAAAGTTCTTTCAGCGAATAGAAAGCATTAGATTGAAGCCATCTTTTTAATTTTAAATATGGTCTTCCTTTTGGCGCGGTGGGCGAAGGTCCGCCTGTGACGCGTGTGACGGTGGATCCGGGTTCGATTCCCGCCTCGGAACAAATATTCATACAATCTGCAATTATTTGTTAAAGGTGTTCTGATCGTTTTCTATGTATAAAAAAATATTTTTGTAAGTAAGTACTCGTATATTATTAGGTATGTATATCAGTTATCTAGTACCCATAACACTAGCTCTGTTTAGCTTGGGGATAGATAATGCTGTGTGAATTGTCCAGCATTATTTATGTGCTATATATTTTCTCTATATTTTCAGAAATTTTGCCATAACACGGAATCACAAGACCATTACAAAATCTAAAATAAAGAATATTATCCAATTCAATTATCAGATTTTGAATAAAGAAAAACCAAAGACCTTCGCTTTAGAGAAATGGTCCTCGTCCAAGATAAGCAGCGGATATGACGTAATGTAACCCAGGAAGACACTCAATCTTTCCGGAAATGCGTAATCAATTGTTAAGTCTCACATATTTCGGAGCCGCACGTTAAACAATAAAGGTAGTTATGTAATGTGCCATGAATAGAGATGATCCCAGTGATCCCATACGTACCCCTTGATTAATGGCAAAGACGCCGTGAGGTCACCATATGTCCTTCTAGGTGAGCCATAGTAATATCTATAGTTATCTATAGCTATAGTAAATCTTAAAGGATTAGTTCGTCCAGAACTTTGTAAATGATTTCTTGTCTACATAACATTGTGTACGTTTACAAATAATCTTTATAGAAATTGGTGGAATGTTACGGATAAGGATATTTTGACATAATTAATGAATATATAAATAGTAAATTTATTAATAATTAAAATAATAAGAAGCAATTTAGAAATATTTTTTTTTTTCATTTAAATTGTAGGTAGTTGCGTATAAGTTATTTTAATACTATTAACAATCTTATTATGCCCGATTCAGTTTGTTTATTTATTTCTACTTTCTTCCGACTGGATCAGTTGAATTAGGTACCTGTAGATTGTGTGCAAAAGTCTGCAGTTAGCTAAATTATTTCAGTTTTAAATACTAGTTCTAGTTCGTTTCGAATTTTAGTAGTGCCTTACTAAATGTACCGAACTACCTTATTCTTTACATAATATCTATGTATGTATATCCATAGTTTCATTATACATATTAAGTATTTGTTCAGTTTTCAAAAATCCCCTTGAGCTTTTTTCAATCTACTAATTAAATTTTGTACTAGAAGAATTCAGAAATTAAACCTATCCAGCTATTCAGCCATCTTTAGATTCTACGAAGGTGTATCTTCAGTCACAGAAGGTCAAGTACGCAGAATCCTCACTCAGCACAAGGCGCACTGTTGCGCTTCTTTGAAATCACACCAACGATCATTGTATCCAATCTGTTCTTTTTCAGATTACCTATACATACGCAGTTTCATAGATGGCCTAGGATTAATACTCACTTCGCTTCAGATATCACTTAAAGGATTTTTTATACATACGTCTTGAACTTAGCAATGCAGGTTTTTTCGTCACTTAAGAATAAGAAAGTTTCGGCCTTTTTTATTTATTTGAAACAGCTACAGGAGATAAATTATGTAAATTACAATAAGGAATTTAATCATAGGTTAAGAGCCGTTGTGCTCAACGATTTGGTGGTTACATCGATCAAACAATGGGTATGTAAATAATTAGAAAAGTATTTGTAGTAAAGAAATACAGTGGCTTATTCTCAAAGGTCCATGATTCTATTGTGTCGTATTTCCCATGAGGTCCATGTAAAATATAATTTTAAATATCCATACAAGAGTTCCCGATAGGTCCATGAGATAGTTATCTACGGAGCCGTAGAGGGGCTGATCAAGTTATCGTAGATGATCTACGCGTTGCGTAGCACCTCTACGAATTAAACATCTGTAATAATAAAAATTGTGAAAATGTTGAAATAAGTTCATTTCTACTAAAACGAAGGTATAATTGGGATGTCATATTTTTTATCAATATTTATTCGTAAAACGTTGGTACTGTAAAACAAACACCCACGACACGGTACTAGCAGCTTGTTTGGGGCCGTAGCCAATCTGATAGACATAGGTATGTATAACAGATTGGCTACGGCCAAAACTATAGTAGGTAGGTCCTGCTATAGTTAGGTCCTAATAGTTTTCTACATTTATGTATGCCTAAATGTAAAGCTTTGTAATTAAAAAAATATTTTGTATATAAAACAACAGTATCCATAGTCTACGCAGTAAGGCACTCAAGGGCTTTCAATGTGGGAAGCAGTTAACTTCCCATATTCAAAGCCACTGGATCAGTCCACGGCTGAAGCGAGGCCGCTGGAAGTTCACGGCCTCCCTTACACATGAATATAATTAAGAAGATCAATCTTCTGATTGGGCGTTTCATTTGGATTCTGGGAAACGCTTTCGGATAATGTTCTCTCTTTGGTGATGTCGGATTTGTACTGATATACATGATCTTGGTAATCTAGAAACCCTCTTAATCCCTCAGTCCAGAACTCGGATGAATAAATAGAGCGGTCCAACCCGATTTAAGTGACCTATTTTTTTATTATTTAGTATTATGTTTTAATATTGTAATTTTTATTTCAATGTGCGCGCACTCTGTACCATTTAGTTATGTACACAAATTTATATTAAAATTGTCATATAAATGTTAGAATAAAGATTGTATTAGATAGTAATAATATATAATGATGTTTGAGTTCTTTAAATAAATAAATATTCATAACAGTTTGATAAAACGCTGTTCTCTTTCTGATTTCTTCTATTGACATTAGTCAGAGTGAGAAATAACGTCACCGTTGCAGTTCCTCGACATAGAAATATGGGTACTTCAGCACTACTTTTTAAACTCAGTGCCCTGACTAAGCCAAGTAAACGGCTGCCACCGGGGACCTTTCTCTCGAAGCATTTTGAGGCAGAGAAGTGTGCTATTACGACTTTACAGGTAGTAGAGATGTTGTTCACACATAATTAAAAGGCCGCGACGCCGACGACACGACATCAATAGTTAGTGAACATAAATTGCAGGTTGCTGTCGTAAACAGTACATAAAAGGCTTGCTTAGGTTCTTCTTCAATATAAATTTTGCTACTTTGAAGATTATGTTTCTATTTCAGAAGTTTAGACCAAGATCAGGACGGTAGGTTAGGTGTGTAGGGTGGCTTTTTGAGATGGAAGTAAATGGCAAAATTACTGTTTACCATTAAAGTTTACTTGAATATAATTCACTACTACTTTTAATATAATAATTATAATAAAGTCACTTGTTGACGAATTTTTTTAAAGGATTAATTCAATTTATTAGAATACTAGCAGTACGCTCTGGTTTCACACGTGTGTTTAGCAAAAATTTACAAATTTTTACACACAAACACAAACACACATACGATGGATTACATTATTTAACGTTTTCATATGTATTCCTAACTTTTATGAAAATATAATGTATGTATAGCCTACTACTATATACATATACATATATACTGCGATACTAATATTGAAAAATATTTTTCAAAGCGGTCCAGCAGTTTCGGAGTCTATTAAATCCAAACAAACGATAAATTTCCTCTTTTTATATTTATTAGAGAATTTTCTTATAATACATGGAATTTTCTTCATTTTCACGTTTATACGATTACTAGTCTAGACACTTTCTCGTCACGATTTTCCGACTATACCATCGTCCAAGTAAAGCGAATTTTTAATATCGCCAACCTTAGATAGGTTGGCGATATTAAAAATTCGCTTTAATTTTTTGCCTTGGGACAAATCTTCGAATCAAAATATAAGATAGTAATTCCCGGAACCTATTACACGTACTAATACTGACAGGTTTCCGCTAAACAATTCGTGGAAGTCTTCTTCGGAATACAAAATAGGTTATTACCTATTTTTATCGTACGTTATTTAAATGGATAAAGATGGATAATGTAGCTACCTTCCCGTGACATAGAGTTCCAATCCGTGAGTCATCTATCTTTTTTAGTCGGATCACATTGTAATATAGGGTATCTTAATAGACTGCAATTTGTTGAATTGCTTGTTTAAATATACATAACTATATGTATTTATTTTCCCTGTAGGCTCCGAAACTAATGGACCGATTTGAAAAATTCTTATTTTTTTATGGTTAAGTTCGCCTTTGCCATTTTTTTACATCTTAATATTTTTTTGTATTTTACCGTGCAATAATGAATTAATAATTTTGAATTCTTTCACCGCGAAGCCTACATTATCCCTGATAAACATCCTCGTAGGCATGGATTTATGAAAAGTACGGATAGAATCCTGTCAAATCAAACTTGAATCTTAGCAATGGCGGAATGACATTGAGTGTCAGTGTATAGAGAGTTGCCAACAGAAGAAAAAAATACCCATAATTTTTATAAATATTCTTCCTAATTGTTTACTTATTAATATGTAAATTATAATAAATCATTTTAGCTACTGCTTTAGCCACGGTAATCGTGTTTATTAGACTTAGGTACTTTTTATAATTTTCAATTTACGCCAGCGCTTTATGGTGCAAACTGCAGTGAATTTTATTGTCCCACAAGAACAGAACAGAACACTGTACTTTCCCGGGATTAAATAGTAACTGGGGTAGTTACTATTTAATCCCGGGAAAGTTGCTAATCGAAGAAATTTCAACAAAATCTGTTCAGGCCTCTGAGTGTGTGTGCAGAAGTAACAAAGATAAACACATCCAAAGTCTCATTCCATGTCTAATTGTAGTTTGAATAAATTACTCTTTGTGCCTATTAACTGGCTGACAACATTTTCTGCCTGCGGCTTCGCATACGTTGTTCCTATGGAAATGCCTAACCAATATATACATATAAAAAAATATAAGTATTTACATGTACATTTGCAGCCATATCTTATGATTGTTAATGGGAAGATCAATGAAACGTTATGTGAAAAAATATACATTATTCTCATATTCATTGTTTATTGATACATTATAAATAAAAAATCTACATATAATGCCCGCATGCTTTTACATGAAAAATCTTCATGCACACTGCATGCTACACTAGATTTAGTGGGATTCAAATTATTTTAATTATGAGATTCGCGAATTCAATTTAACTTCCTATTTTCGTCACCCGGAAATCTGAAAAAATATTGACTTTTAGTTATGCCCCACGGCTATCGATAGTCTCGATATAACATCTGCGTAGCATGATCGTCAGTAAAAGTATTATCCAAATGGGTTCAGCTATTTTGGAGGTTAGCTCAAATAAAAAACAAACATATTTTGAAATTCGTATCCCTAAAGCTAAGCTATTGTATAGATATTACAAACTGAAATTCAATATCCTAATTATATTTCGAATACTTAATATATATTATTTTATAGGTATAACCAGGATGATAAAGAAATGCCTATATACCTGATTCATAATTTAAAGTCAATAAAATATGAGAATTAAAACATTTTTAATATCATCCCACACTTACTGGAAAATTTACATGTTTACATGTTGGCAGCACTGGCGTGATTTTGTGCTTGTAGTTTGATTTATAAGTTGATAATAATTTTGCGTCAAATCAATAAAATAAGTTGGTGATATAAGCAATTTATCTACGAAATGTGATCCGGTGTTTTTTATTGACAAACCCATTGTGATTTTTGCAACATCTGACCACACAAGACGGCGGCGTTTTCCATTTATTTTGGTTTGTTACAATAGGGTTCATCAGTTGGTGTCTATAGCCGTAATGGCGATGGCCAGCATACTATTTGATTGATTGGCATGCTTGCTTGATTGGAGTGCTTCGTTTTATTTTTTCCTTATACTCCTTCCGTACTTATTTATAGTTTCATGCTCGTAGGCTATAGAATATTTAAAAAAAGTAAAGGATCCTTATAAAAATTTCTATAATGTAATCAACGTTGTGTAAAAAATTATAATTTTAGAAATCTGTACATGCCTGTGCGAAGCCGGGTCGGACCCCTAAGTTTTATATATACAGACTAGCAGCCCGCCCCGGCTTCGCACGGGTATTTTAAAGAATTTTAAGTTCTTACACACACACACACGTTAGATAAGGTACTTTATTATTGAAGTTTTCATAAGGATCACTAACTTTAAAAATATTCTATAGCCCATTCTATAGCCAGATCATCATTCTAATGATGATTTTTTTCCCAAAAAGGTCTAGTAGTTTCAGAACCTATTCAATTCAAACCACAAAAAAACAATAAAATCTTTCCTTTTTAAAATTGTACCTTACCTGACTTTTCTCTCGCACCGCTATACCGCCTACATCGATCGTTTTTCTGAGCCTACATCGCATGGTTCCAATCTTGAAGTTTTTATATTTTTTGACATTGAGTTTCCTCTCGCACCCCAGTAACGAATTGTGATGTCTATGACAATCCATAACTGACACTGGCGGAGTCGTCGTAGCAAAAGCGGTGCCATAAAAAAAGAAGTTGAAGTTGAGTCACGGCCAAGTCACAGCAAAAGCGAGCAGCGCAAAAAAAGAAAAAAAGAAGTTGATGTATAGCGATATGGTTTTATTATTGAAGTTTTTATACGGATCTCTAACTTTTTTGAAAATATTTTATAGCCTATGTTCATCACAGAAATTTTACGATTCTTATGGTGGAAGAATTTTTCAAATTGGTCCAGTAGTTTCGGAGCCTATTCAATTCAAACAAACAAACAAACATACAAACAAACAAACAATCAAATATTTCCTCTTTATAATATTAGTATAGAGTACTAGCGGTCCGCCCCGGCTTCGCACGGGTATTAAACAAAAATTTCAGAAATTATACACACTAAAACGATGGGTTTCACAGTTTTCATACGGATCTTTACTTTTTTTAACAGCATTGGGGTTTTTGACATTGACTCGACATTCCAAACCTGACACTGGCCGTAGAGAAAAAGCAAGCATTGTGCGCTATACAACCTCTTTTTCTATTCTGACGCGCCATAATAGAAAAAGAGGTTGAATATACAGCCCACGGTTCAATTATTGAATTTTTCATGCGGATCCCTAACTTTTTTGAAAATATTATATAGCCTATGTTCATCACGGAAAATTAAGGATTCTAATGGTGAAAGAATTTTTTAACTCGGTCCAGTAGTTTCAGAGCCTATTCAATTCAAACAAACAAACAAACATACAAACAAACAAACAATCAAATCTTTCCTCTTTATAATATTAGTATAGATAAAACTACTTAGGTTCGTACTCGTACTTGCCCAGCTATTAACTTTCGCATTCGTTCCCAATTTAAACAGTTCCTTGGTTCTGTAATACACCTACTTAGAAGCTAATTTAACGGGCCGTTAAAACCTAAGTGCTTTTAAGCATTATGCATTTGGTGCAACCCACTCGTATTGTGCAATGTGCAAGGCATTATCTCTGTGCACAATATGCACATCCATTCCAGTCTTCTGTGCACTGCATTGTCTTTTCGTCTTAATAAAAAATAAAATTAACTCATTTCCGTCACCGTTCCTTACTCTGACTAGTTTAAGTGCACGGATTTGTTCGGTGCGTCCCCGCGAGCCTATAACACAACAAGTTTTAAAAAGAACAATCGAATAATAGAAACAATTCTTTTTTATTTTATTAGTTCAATGACTTGGCTCTATTTAACTACTTGAATCAAAAGCTATTACAACCTAAAAGTTTTATCCTCGAGAAACCGAAACAGCAAAAATATTTTTATGATTGCTATAATGGCGGAGAATTGAATTTAATATTTGTGAATCCCACGCCCACGGCCCTGTATGGTGGGATTGCAAAGAGATAATGACTTTATGATGACTGACTTGTGATATGAATTACATAGTGTTTCGTGTGTGGTCTAATCAAAAAACACGTAGCTTTCGTGTTCATTTGTATTCAGAACGAAGATACATATCTAAACAAAAATTAAAAAAAAATGAGGCTCAAAATAATGTTCGTCGTATTTTAACGATTAATATTAATATAGAGATGCGAAGGTCTCACCTTGTCTAACTATGATACTCACTCAGTAGGTCGATAGGTAGGTAGAGCCAATGAAGTATTACGGGTAATGAAGTGTTACGGCCAATGAAGTATTATACTTACATTTTTTTCTATACTATTTTGTATATCATGCACGAGCAGCTGATCGTTTCAGATATTGGTAATTCATGAGTGTATCACTCATACTATTAGCTAAATAATATATGGCTGCATTTTGATTATGTAACGTGGGTATACTATACTTAGGATAGTTGCCCTTCAAGAAATCAAAGAAGGATAACTTAAAACTTTACCTATTTTACACAGTTCTTTGGTAACTTATTGTTACTAACTCGTATATATACTTCTTTGGTAACTATGCATAAAATGATGGGCCTAAACCAGGCCTGTTTTAAATCGATACTTAAAATCTCATTTTACACATAATTCTTAAATTTTACCACCTTATTAGCCACAGATCTTCCCCTTCGGCTGCATAAATGCAGCCCAGTGAGTTTTATCTCAACGTTTTCTTTTCCACTTTCCACACCAACACACATACATTAAGTACAAAGATAATGCATAAGATATAAGTAAAAAAGGCGGTCTCATCGCTTAGAAGCGATCTCTTCTAGGCAGAGACATGGTTGCTGAGCCTGGACCCATTTGCTACTGCAGTACACATTGGTCACTTATAGAATAGAATAGATAATACTTTATTATACCACACAAATAAAGAAACATTACAAACAGACATGCTTAAAGTAAAGGAAGTACAAAGGGCGGCCTTATAGCTATGAGCGATCTCTTCCAAGCAACCTTGGTATGAACTGGACATGAAGGATGATACACAATACTTAATTACTTTTTTAATGTATTGTATTTGTGTTCCTTATTCTATAAATATTTCATATTTCATTTATTTTTGCTTACATGTACATACATTCTTAGGTCTAATTGAATGGTTAGTATAGTTTTCACTAGGTAGGTACATGCACCCTGGAAGGGCACTGCAAAACTGAGTTCAGATTTATTAAGATTTATGTCAAATATGATTTTAAAATATAAACATTAATTTAAACAATAATATACATACATTTCATGAAATAGAATTAAGATATTTTATTCAAATAGAAATTGATTGGAGTGAATTTAATATTAAAATTAAGTGTTGTGTATGTAGTGGTAAATAAAGGATATGTCATGTCTATGCCTATGGTTTATTTTATTTTATTTTATTTATGAAACAAAATCCACAGCTCTTAGATCTAAATAATAAAAAGAAAAACTTATAACATAACCTACAGACAGCCAAAACAAATGGTTAAGCCGTCCTAACTTCTAGGCCATTTCATTTTATCTTCGCAACACTGCGCATTGTTGTAGTACAAGTAGGTACCTACTTTATTATGAAAATTGAATCTGACTTGTATTAATTAGCCCGTGCCATACAAAATTATGAATCGGTCATGGCCGGCAGTATTAGTAACGGCTTACTTTGTTATTAATTTGAACATCTCCCAGTACGATGTTTAACATTTGATATCGCGACAGATGGGTTACAGGTACAGAGGGAATAGATAGGTCACTTCTTTACGAGGAAGATGAAACGAGTTATATCACTCTTATTTAGCAGGACAAGTTTTGAAATTCTACATCCTTCCTCCATCTCATCAAAGAAACCAACCATACATTCATATATCACTTATTTGTGTCTAATACATGATTGTATTGCTCTTTTCCGCGTTCGTGATATCACTAAAACAGGATCAAACTGAAAACTGGTTTAGCACAAAGATGAGTTAGACTCTTTTTGACCGACAGGGGCAGCATAGACTCTAATTGTATTAAGTCTTATCTTGTTTAATTGTATTATCAGTGCTGTATTGTAATATTTTTTTTCTGTTGGAGGAGGAAGGAGTACCTACCTGTTTTGGCCAAATTTACAAAAATTAATAAATTCATCTTTCTTTCTTTTCTTTCTATAAAGGGTACATCGGTATCTCAATAAAAAATACTCATAGTGACTTCAGTAGTTTTATGATCATTGTATACGCACAAAACATAAACCCAATCACGGTAGGTATATATATCGTCATAAATTACTTTACTACTTTATTCTTCCGTAAAATAAAGTGAACGGTTCTATGTTCCCTGTGCGATGTTCCTATATTATAAGTATGAACAGTATGAAGTTATCTGTGACCAAGGTAAGAGTAATTTTAAAGTAATGGACCGTGAAATAGTCCATGGGCGTGGGTTGTACGGAGCCGCATAGAATAGACGCGGTGAATGGACCAGGGATATTGATGTCCCTTTGTACTGAAGAGGATGAAAGCTGATTAGCTGAGCGGATTTATGAGCTGAATAATAGATAAGTAACGGAGACTCTCCATTCAACGATAGCTGAGAAAAGCCTATCTATCAGTGACTAGACTAGATAGCAGCACAAACGGGAGTTTGGGGAGACAGATGATACCAACAGTGGGAATTGTTGGTAATCATCTCTCTTTATCCGCGAGTGGGCCGTATTCTGGTACAGTAGGTATCTAAATACTTTTTTCGATTCATTTCTTGGATTTCCCTGCTGGTCATATCATAACCTCTTTTTTATTTACCCCGACCGACAGTCTTATTCTTTGTCTTAGCACTTGCTTGCTAGCATCACCCACTGATTCCCAAATGCTCTAACAAATATCAGAAAACAGGTGATCTTGTCTCTAAGCTGCCACATGGTTATAAAAGTAATTTTTTTTTACTTGGGTGGTTGAATAATCAATAATCAATAATCATTTATTTCGTAAATTACAAGAATAACACGTCATTAAATAAGAGTAAGTATATCAATGTAGTAAGTACGTAAGTACTATAAATTAAATTATTGTTTTTAATTACATTTCTAATTCAATTGGTAAAAACAAAAAAAAAATTGTAATAAAATTCTTCAGTTCTGAGCTAGGCCTAGGCCAATTAATATTACGGGCATCAAAATTGTACATTATGAGAGCTAGAAAAAGAATGAGATAACCTTTCAACAGAAAATGTGAGCGGTGGAAATAACTGTCCGAAATCGACCAGACACGAGAGGTGAAGAGTGACAATGCCAAAGTGTCGCCCATTCACACAGTTATTTTTAAAAGGTGGGTGAACTGCCGACTTACAAGGCCGTACTGCCAACTTTAGTTTCTATAGGCAAATGCTAAAAAAAGGAGGAAATAATGTGTCCCTCATGAAAAGTTTAACATAGGTTAGTTTCTTCCGGGCGAAGAAATTTGATGACGTAACATTACAACATAACCTGAGTAGTGATCGTGAATAATTAAAAAAAGCAAAACCGAGCTTTACCTTTGGCTATCCATATTAGGTACAATACAATACATAGGTAGGCGTACTAAGTAGGTAAACTATAGGGGGCTCAGTAGGTACCATACCATGCCTACTTACCTAGTTGATCTACAATTAATTACAGAACAATAGTTCGGTTATAATAAGGTAATTGTGGATTAACTATTGCGCGCCAGTGTTACCCGCTGTGAATAAATTTAACCATCCCACGAGAAGAATACATGCTCTTGACCAAATTCGTTCAGTCGTTTACTAAGAAGTTCTATACAAAAAAAAACATACACAAAAATTTGTCTAAAAATAACCAAACCAAATGTAAAGCTTGAATAAAATGTTTCCTAATTATACTTCTAATTATATACAAAAAACATTTATTGCCCATAAATTCCTTAACCTTAACTAGAATTCTACAAAAAAAATAGTAATAACAGGAATAGTATCTTTTATTTAGTTGTTCGGCAAATAAGGCACCTAATCACCGCCACCTCAATGGTCATGACTTCATGACTGGGTTAACGAGGGCCCGCCATTTAGGGCCCTTTATGGCCTAACAAACTTAGATATGAACGACACATTACTTATATGGACCTGCTTATATTCAATCTCGACACATTTGAGTCATTTGATTTTACAGTTCATTCTCACGTCCTATAGAATAACAACTACTATCGCATGCGACAATAATTTATACCTACCTATGGTTTTGTAAGGGATTTTCCTGGATAATCCTTTATTATCCTTTAGAAAACTTATTATGTAAGTTGTTTTTAACTGTCTTCGAAAAAAGGAGGACGTTCTGAGTTCGGGTGTAGGTACGTATGTTTTCCTATATTCTTTTTAGGTATGATCGTCGAATTCATAGTCAATTTATGGACGAATTTTGAAAACTCCTTCGTCATTGCTATGTAGGTATACAATATAGAGAATGATCCCAAACTGGTCCCATGAAATTTTTAATTCTGAGGGATTAATGAATATCCCGTAAAACTAAAATCCCATAAAACATAAGGGATTCGAAGGCGATTTCTCAGATAGACCCATATGTTAGATAGAATGCAATTTTTTTCTCGTACATAATGATGTAACCAAAAAGCCAGCCATAAAGTATAGCTAGCATCCATTCATCCATCCAAGCTTTAGTACCTTAATATTAGTTTGATGTGAGGTAGTTAACAGTATTGCGTCATCACGGGGATAAATTTGGGCAGGGCCCACGTCATTCGTAATGGGTCTCCCGAACACTATAATTGACCGTAGTACTATCCTATAGGGTCAGTCAAGGCCACTTGGAAACCGAATTGGAAGACGCGACATGGCTTTATAGTCTCAGGATTTAGGTAGGTTGAAGGAATAGCGTGAAAAATAATGAATTAGGTGAGTTAGCTCGTCATTTTTTTTTTAAATTGGAAATCATGTTTGCCTGGCTTTATTTACTTTTCGATATACCGATATTGAAAAGAAAGGATGAGACGTTGATGCTCTTTAAGGTTTAAAATGGCGTTAAAAAACAAAACATTTGAGCTGATAATCACTTGATAAAAAAACTGCTAGCAGTGAGCACCTGATTCAGTTATTTTCTGTTTACAGTGAGATTAACTGTTTCAAATACTATTTCTAATTTGTTTAAAATGGTTGTTGGAAACACTGCTCAGAGGTAATCAAACCTACGTAGTAGAGACAAGTCCTAGGGCATGTTCTCTGTAAGACAATCAGGCAATTATAATTTAATTGCCGTTTTTCATTTTCAAAGTGTTCAGTAATAAAAATATATTAATAAAAATTATCCGACAAAGATGCAATTCAGCCTTCTCTTAAAATGTAAAAAAACTAGGTAGAAAACACGAAAAAATTATGAACCCACTCAACACCTCTTTGTGAACGTTCCTAATAATTTAGGATTGTAAGAACTAATAGATAACCTAGTATCTAGTATTTACCTACCTCATACGTTTGGCACATCCGGAATTAATTCAATCTGATAAATATTTTTAAATCAAATGAACAATGGTCATAGTTTCTCGAAGCTCGTTCAAAACATCGTTATCTGATATGAATGCGAGCTTTAGGCGCCTTTGTTTTATTGCGCTGGGCGGGCCGATAGGTGCTTATTTATGCACAAGTTACCAAGAAAAATATATTATTATTTAAAGACCTCTGTGGCAGCGAGTGGAGGTCCGCCTGCGATGCATGAGGGTTCGATTCCTGGCACGGGACAAATGTTTGTACAATCTGTACATTTGTTCCAGTTGTATTCTACAAAATTTTACAAACATTCTAGATAGGTATGTTCTATACAGAAAAGAACCGTGAATTAGTTTATCGTAGATCAGTTCTTTAGTGCCCAAGCTCTACTTAGCTTAGCTAATGCTGTGTGAATTTTCCAGCAATTTCTATTATTATTATTTTTTTCAACTTCTACTATTGAAGCACCTATTATAGTCACGGACTATCGGCTATGTATGTACCTATCTTATCAAACCATTTGCGCAAAACGCTATTCCGACTTATCAGAGTTAGCCCATGAATGGCATACACGGGGGGCTATGCCATAATCACCACAATCGGCAGAATTGGTAGTCGCAGATGATAAATAAATAAGGAATATACCTTTCCTCTGATTTCCCTTAGTAGACTCTAACAATATCCAGGAGCTGATATGGGGGTAGATTATTACGCGACCGCCACGGCAAACATACTTCTTTAGATCGATACTTGCTTCTGCCCCATAGCTTCACACACGCGTTTATGATAAACCATTGATCCAGGATGACGCCGGGCAATAGTTTTTCTCTAGGATCTTAGTGCAAATTTCATTAAAATGGGTTCAGTCGGAAAAGTTGCCAGACAGACTAGACAGTAAGGTACATAAAAGCATGTGAAATATGAATCCATAAAAATAAATAAGATTAGAACTTTTATTGCCTCAATAAAAACCTAGTCAGGGCTATGTCATCATCACCTCAGATAATATAAATTAATATCTTTGGCCTTAACATGCCCACTCCAATCAAAAAGCAGTTTTTAAGAATAAAGAACGCAGCAAGGCATAGCCTGCCGGTAACGTTGAATACTTTTAGACTGCAAAAAAAATTGTAGTCTTTGTATTTTTTTGTAATTAATGGTTATATTAAATATCTTGGCTGTGTAGTTAAAATAAAAAGAGCAGACTTTTGTACCATTTTTGTAATGACCTTTTGTCTGCATTCCAGCCTGCCCATCAAGGGCAGCAATGCTGTTAACGCTGTAATGACCTCGGCCTGAGCTTTTAGCCAGCATCATCGCAACCAGACACCCGCCAATTACAGAGTCAGTAGTAGCTGGGCCTGTAAGCTAAAGTAATTTCTGGCAAGGGAAAATCGACATAGTCACACTTTACTGCTATGCAGCACTCAGATCAGAAAATGTTTCATGAGTGATGTTAAGTATTTGGGTTACTGCAACTAGATGTTATCTGCTAGCGCGTGCATTTCATGGCGGCGAGCCGTGATCCAAATTGTCTGCAAACATAAAACAACCATCTCGTAAATTGTCCTTAATTTAGCCCCAGAATCTAACCTACAGTCACCGACGGTTGGTGTGGCGACACAAAGACGACTAAAATTACAAACCACAACAGAATCACATCAGAATCTTGGTTATCGATAGAGCAATAATTGACATAATATGTATATTCCAGTCAAAACGTTCGTAAAAAAACCACCCATATTAAATCTAAAATTAGCTTTTTTGTATTGTATTTTTGTACGCAATTTACATCACTTGACGATTTGAGATCCCTCCTTGAATATAATGCTCAAATTCTATCTGAAACTCAACGCTGAGTCAGTTTGTTTTTTGTGTCGTGTTTACAAACATTTATCATTTAGTTTGGCTAGTGTTATAGGTACCTACTACCTTATTATGACAAATCACGGTATCTTTAGGTACTGACTGCAAGACCCATTGAGTTTACTCTTTTGAAAACTCTACATGTCTGAGGGGTAAATTCCTTTCCTTAAATTCAATGTCACTACCGACTGAGGATTTCCCATTACAACATTAGCAGTCCACAGCTGGACATAGACACTCCCTGATAAGCTCTCATTCGATCTTATCATACGGCAACGGATACGGGGAATAGCTATAATAATCCCCTCACTGAGCAAGCAAGTTCGTAATCCCTAAGCTGGGTTTGCGGATTAGGCATCCGAACTTATACATACTGACTTTGTTTGTTTTTTGTTTTTCTGTATTTGCGTCCCAGCATCAGGCCCGGATTAGCCCCTAGGCCCACAAGGCCCGGGCCTAGGGGCCCGGCAAGCGTAGGGGCCCTCATGGCGGAACATTCATACCCCTAAAGTCAGGCTTGTCCGAAAAATTAACATTTATTTTTCCAAATAATAAAAGGTAGGCAAGAAACGACGTAGGTACTATGTGTTCAGTTGGGCGCTCCGTGCCATGCGATTCCTATTGTGTATCTACATACATTGTATTGTATGTAAGCACGTCGCACTTAAATATTTCTTTAAGTTATTCTCTCTTGAAAACTCAAACTTTTTTTCGTCAAAATTCGTCTCAACATTTTATGTAGGTAAATGCGCTGGGGGCACGCATCGCATTCATTTACGGCCGATTCCAGCTAGGCAGGCAGATCACGACATTACTTTTAATTTTGTAAATCAATAGACCTAGTTTCTTGTTTTTCCGTAATTGAATTGCTCCCTCCGTTTACTGTTATGTCTTTATTTATAACATGCTTTTCTAAACTATTTGGTAAAGACCGAAAATGTCACAAAAAATTTCGCGGCTCGCTCCGCTCGCCATTAATTCTCAATTATTTTAAACTTTTTAACAACCTTGCGAAAATGTCACAATTTCTCAACCATTTTCAGCGGCCGCAAACACAACAAAATATCGGCGCTCATTCCGCTCACTGTTTTAATTTTTATTACCTATACTACCACGAGACCATCCGAAAAAGTCATAAAAAAAACATGTTTTGTCTTTTTACCTTGCTTACTTCACAAAACTCCAAAACTACCACCGCAAAGGCTCTAAAAGTTTCAGGGTTCGCTAATCATAATCTTTTGTCACTCTTGATTCTAGTTTACAGAACATCCGAATAGTCGCTAAAAAAATTGCGGCTCGCTTCGCTCGCCGTTAATTCAGTGGTCTTTTGGTGATTTTTATCAGCCTACCGAAAATAAGTCAAAAATTTGGCGGTTCGCTTCGCTCGCCATTCTTTCTGTAGTAGGAGTTATTTTGTTAAAGCGCTATCCACACATTTCCGGGAACTCGTCCCGGCCGTGTTCCGTCAGGGACGGGGAAAAAATCGGTTACGTACAAATTGTATGAACTTGTTCACACAACTCGGAACACGGATAGCCCTGACCCGGAACTGACCCGGAAATCAAATTGTCAAAACTAGAAAGGGAAGCTAAGATCTTTCATTTCTTGTCTATTCATAGCATGCCTAACAAATTTAAAAAAAAATGTGTCTCACTCTACTTGACGACATTTATATTTGAGAAATTTTCTCAACCATTTCCAATGACCGCAAAAACTACAATATATCAAGGCTCGTTCCACTGGCTGTTATTTATGTTTTCATACTTATAAATAGTTAGTATGAATTGTTATATGCTACCCCTTAACTACTACTACTAACTTTATTGTTACCCGAAAATGTTACGCTCGAAGTTATAACTTTTTTGTGTTTCTCACATTTTTTTCTTTGTTGCTGGCATACCAATCTCTAAGGCTCGACCCTCCCCCCCCGAATAGTATTTCTGGCTACGGCCCTGTCTGTAATATAATGATTATTCTGATTATTCACTGAATATGCTAATAGTAGGTACTTGATCGGCTCGGGGGAGGAGGGGGCGCTTGGTGCATAAAAAAAATTGTCGGGTAGGGGGGCCCTCAAATACCAAGTGCCTAGGGGTCCTGGATCCCTTAATCCGGGCCTGCCCAGCATCAGCATTAACCTGAGAACAAATCTGCAATGGTTTTCAAGATGCCACAGCAACATCCGTAATTTGTACTTATAAATAATTTGTCTAGTCTAGACTTTGGTTTAATTCTATCACAAAATTGTAACTGAGTAGATTATGCCGTTGAGTTACAATAAGCTCCGCTGAATAGTAGGTACCTACCTACTTATTAAATATAAGTAGTTGGATACCTACTTATTATCTTGACGACACTAATATCGGACAAGGTACCATTAGAGTTTGAGATATTTTAGATGTTTTTTAATTACCTATCTGAGCGTCTACGTTTGTTCTGCTAGTTAATTGTTATTTTCTATATTAGTAATGTGTTTTACTACTTCATTAAAATTATGTACATATTTATGTAGTAGATACAATAGATGTGCCATACACTTAAATTAGGCCACACTCATAAAATTAAAAACATAGACACTGTGAATGGAGTGGTATTTTCATTTCTGTAACTTCTATATTTAGACTAAAGTAAAGAAGTTTACCTTTCAAGAAACCTTTAGCCAGTTTGATGTTCGAAATGGAGCTAATCACGGCAAATAATGGCAATACTAACGTCTACCTACATCAAGCGATAGTTACAAAAGATTTAAGACAGTGCTTAAATTAAGGAGAAGAAACTGTGAATCAGATAAGTATCTACAAATACAAAAATAAAGGGCACACGTATTGATGAAACCTTTGTCTGGCGATAAATAGTCATCAGAGCACGCCGTGAATCTAAATGAGAATCGGCGCCGCTAGATGTTCGCCTTTGCTAATTATTCAAAACGTGTCATTAAGAAGGTAACCTATATGGTTCTCGTCTCATCTCATAATACTAGAAGAACAGACCTATCTCAATTGAAAGATTTTACAAGTGGGTAGTCGTAAATATTAATTTACGTGCTAATAGTTGCCGCAAAATTGCGCCGCAGCGCGCGCGCCGGCATCTTTAAATCCATAGAGTTTTCTATGGATAGAGTAGCTTAAAAAAATAGAGTGTTGATGAGCTTTGCGTGGTAGGCACCGTCTGAAAGGTGTGGTATTAGAATATCTACGTACGTTACCTATGCCTAAATATTATTATGATTTCAGGAACACCAGCTTAGACTAAGATTCTCTACTGGACCATAGAGATCCGCTTAAACCTAACCTAGAGTCAAAAATTAGTATCATTTAAGGACCATACTAATTGTTATTTAAATTTATCTATCGATTATTTCCCCTTTACAGCACAATTGTATTAAATGTTCTCGACAAGTCATAGCTAATGCATCTAATTAAGTATATTTTGCCTTTTTTTTATTTGTATAACTATTGATAATAAATGATTTTATCTTATCTTAAATGAGTAGGTACCTAGGTAGGTATTAGGAAGCATCTCACACACATCTCAGTCTGCTCAATGTAATGAAGCAAATTGAATGATTATGGGTCGCATGTTACCGTGATGTCATTACACGCTCAATTGACATGGAGAATCTATTGGAGCAGCTTCTTATTTGCATACGAATGCACTCCGACGCAGGAAGTCAATGCATTGTCAAATAGCTTCAATGAATAGGAAATCGGGGAGAAGGTAAGTACAGCCTTTTCTTTAGGAACGGCCTTGTGCGAAAGTGTCTTGAACTATATCAAGATTAATTTTGTTCTCCTTAAAAATTAGAAACAAAATGGCTGTTGCTCTTGATTCGATTTTGAAAACTTTGAACATTGTTCGTCCTTCCAATAGGTCCTTATCATTTAGCGGTCCTGTGGACTTTTTTCGCGACTATTTTATAAATCACCCTGTACAATAACTCAGACAGGCTTTATGAATTTAAGGTATAACAAGTTATTTAACTAAGTAAGTTATATCTAGGTATCTATAGAGTTTCATGCTGTCAATTTTCTGCCTCTAAGTACCTACCTAGACACTTGTAATACGTCGTGCATTAATTAATGTAGATTCATTCCTACTTAATGTAGAGTCGTTCCTCAATTCCTACTATACTTTCTATAGGTGAGTGAGTAAATTTAATGAATTTATATTGCTTACTTAATCTTAAATTTCCGGCACAATAGTTCCTACATTCTTTCATCCCGGTTTAAGTGAAATTGTCACTATGCATCTCCAGTCAAGTATCTAACAGGGTTATAAAATGTAAAGCAAAAGAGCGTGACATCACTGGCGCCGCCACGCACCAATTGTTGGCAATTGTCTCGTGCTGGAGACACTCACGCAATTTTACAGCCTAATGAAATCGTTGTAAGTAAATAATAAATTGTATTGCTCAGTGCTCTATTTCACGCGCTCATTTTATTTTACGAGCCGTCCCTTGAGTTGCTTCTAACATCTTAACTAAGTACACGTATAAATAACAGAATGATTTCATCGCCCAGTAAGAACCTACTCCTGATTACTTTGCAGGTTTTTTACGTCTTAGTTTGGGAAGGACTGAATAATGCTATCGATAGAAAATCATTGGGTAGGTTGGCAACAACTCTATTTCTTCTAGATGGTTCTAGTTATGTAGGTAGTAACGTTTCAATTCACTTTTTACTTTATTATAAACAAAAAATAACATATACCAGATTTTCGCGCCTTCCATCCATCCACAAACACATCAAGCTGAGGATGCAGGTTAGGAGTGCAATAAGGTTTAAGGTTTTTCGTTTAAGGTTTTTCGTTGATTGATATACCTACTAGAAAACTATATACCTACTGGTCTGTACTTGAGAAATTGATCAGTCTGTAGGTACCCTACATACATTGAAATTATGGTTGGTAGATACGATAATGTGTTTCGTCTGGAGGTCATCGCTCTCATCAATCAAAATGTTTGCACCAATTAGTTTCAGAGTCAACTGCAGAGCACGAAGAAATAAGATATCTTACCATATTGAAGTTGAAGCCCTTAATTGGATGCATACACGGCATTAAACTTTTTAAATTACTAACTGTACTTACTTAGCTGTAGTCTCCACAGTGCCGTGTATAATATCTTTCTACTTTTTTGACTATCAAGCTACTTATAAATAATTATTGGTTTTCCGCGTTATTTGGCTGAATAACGATTTAAGCGCGTTAATTTCATTATAATCAGATTTATCTGAACAATTAATTTTATGATTATTGCGCTAAGCGCAGCTCAAAAAATTTACATTAATCTTAACATGGATTATTATTTTTGTGTGTAAAAATACATAACGCAAGGAAACTAACTCGCATAATGCGCAAATAACGCTGATAGTGTGAAACGATATCGATTAGGTACCTACTCGCGAACACATTTTACTCATTGTCGCGCACTTGATATTTGTATTTGCGCGCCAAGCTTACCATTGACACTATTTAAAGTTGCTTGATATAGAGTTACAGCCCATTTTCCACGAAGCAACACTTTTTGTTCTGTGGCGAAGATAGTCTGTGGTAAAAATCAGCATTATCTATGGTTGGTTAAATGGTTGTTCTCAACTACGAGCTTCAATGACAAACGACTTGTTTTCCATGGTCTCCTTTATTTTATTGGACGAACTTTGGAAACGTCTCTGTAAAGAGCCATTCGTAGTTTTTATTGGCCAAATGTGTATACTTCAAAAATGTTAAGCCAATAATACCAATCCTAGTATTGACAACGAAAACAAACCATGTGCTAACATGGCGATTTTACATATTTCTTCGCATGTCTTGTCTTGTAACAGTTTTATTTCGTGGCTGTTGTTATGGAAAGACTGTTTTATTGTGTGAATATTTCTTTTTGACAAATTTTCTTCGTAGGAAATAACACAGCGGGAAAATGAGTGTTGACGCCTATGGTCCGAGCTCTCAAACGCTCACATTTTTAGACCCTGAGGAGTCAGATCTTATCGGAGCTGATACGCAGGGGTCCGAGTTTGAGTTCACCGACTTTACTCTGCCGTCCCAGAGTCAAACGCAAGCTTCCCAGCATGACCACGGACTCATATCTTCAAACCAGGTGATTGATAGTTCGTTTGTTGTTTGCACCCTAACCTATGAATCATCGGTTACCTTTCGTAAACCTCGAGTTTGTTATTCTTATCGGATTGCTTTTATTCAGGTCAACGGTTTGGCGCGATTAGAGCTGACTTCAAAAGTGTCCAGTGTGACGAATGCCCTGACCGAGCTGCAATTTGAGGAGGAAGACGAGGCTCTGTACAGCAGCAAGGAACTGCCCGACCATGCGTGCAAGTACTGCGGCATACACGACCCCTCCACTGTGGTCATGTGCAACATTTGCAACAAGTGGTGTGTACTCAGTAATATTGAATCACTTACATAAAAGGTGACCTTGAAGATCACAGTCGAATAGCCTCCGAAACATTATCTACTAATCTGTAACTAAATACAAATCAGTTGCGTTTTGATGATTGGGTGCCCTGAATCTAAAGGGTACCACAACAATTTACCTAATGTTCTTATCAAGCATAGTTCATCATTTGCATAATAATGAAGTATTCATAAAAAAAAATTGTTAGGTATGCCAAGGTTCTAAAGATTTATTAGCAAAAAGGTTAAAAATTGAACAAACATTGTAAGGTCTAAATGTTTTCAAAAGATTATTCTTAACTTTTATCGGCACTGTGTTTTAGGTTCTGCAATGGGCGTGGCAACACCTCAGGCTCCCACATCATAAACCACCTGGTGCGAGCCAAGCACAAGGAGGCCGCACTGCACCGCGACGGGCCCCTCGGGGAGACCCTACTGGAGTGCTACTCCTGCGGAGCTCGCAATGTCTTTGTGCTCGGGTTCATTCCTGCTAAGGCAGACTCTGTTGTTGTGTTACTGTGCCGGTATGTATTGCATTAAGTTGTCCAGTATCTTATTGGCTAATTATATAAAGGGCTGTTGTTTTGTTTAAACAAAAAATAAGTCAATAAAGACTCTTGGAAGACTTAAAGTCCCATCCATACCATATTATTAGTCAATCCAAAATTCTGTGACCAACCCTTTTTGGTTCATATCTAATCAACAGCCTTTACCAGTCCATTGCTAGTAAAGCCTCCCCTGATATGCACATTTTTGATATCATTAGGTTATATAGGGAATATTCTTAGCTTTAGGTGATTTACATCAACAATCAGATTGTAAATAAGAATTATTGTGGTCTAACTAATGGATACAATGATATAAAATGTTATTCAACCTATGTACTTAAATTTGACGACCTCTGTGGCGCGGTGGGCGAAGGTCCGCCTGCGACGCAGAAGGTTGCGGGTTCGATTCCCGCCTCAGGACAAATATTTGTACGATCTGCAGATATTTGTTCAGGGTGTTCTTATCTATCTATGTAATCTATTATATTATGTATATCAGTCATCTAGTACCGATAACACAAGCTCTGCTTAGCTTGGGGCTAGATTATGCTGTGTGGTTTGTTTAACATTATTTATTATTTCAGTCAACCATGTGCGGCACAGAGCTCATTGAAGGACATGAATTGGGATCAGGAACAATGGAAGCCTTTGATTGGTGAGTAGGAAAGTTAAAGAATGAGATGGCATGCAAATGACTTAGATTCAGTTGCTTACACCTACACGCTCAAAAATTTGCGTTGGCTTTATATTAATTTCAAAATATGTATGGTGCTGACACCAAATCTCTGGCATCGAAGTACCAAAGACTTTGAGTATTTTGGTAGTTTACTCAGCAGTAAAATTGGCAATACATGCTTGTGCAATAGCTAGTGAAAAAATTAATAGGCTGATGATGACATCAGCCTATTATAGTCCACTGCTGGAACTCTAGGCCTCCCCTAAAGAGCGCCATAGATGGCATTATTCATGATTTGGGGGTTATTGCCCCACGCTGGGCGGGTTGAGGATCGCAGTTTGGTGAAGTTTTTCTGCAGCCCGCTCCGATATGTCTCCCTTAGTCGCCTCTTACGACAGTCACGGGAAGAGTGGGGGGTGGAGAAATTCTATGCTGGTATCACACGGCTTCAACATTAAATAAATTCCTAAAATTATTGAATAAGTGAAAGTAAATAAAGTGATATACCAACATCTCTTAACGTGGTGTTGCATAATATGTTTTAATTAACATAATTTTACGTAATTGTTACAGCTGATCGTGCTTTCTTGTCTTGGCTTGTGAAAGTCCCATCTGAGACAGAGCAAATGCGCGCTCGACAGGTTTGTATATAGACTCTAAATATAAAGATTACTTTGCTCTTAATATTTTGAAATTTATTCGGCCTCTAGACTATCAATGCCATGCATGCTATGCAAGGCATGATAGAACAAAGCTCTCAGGGATTACGCGATCTATAAACGTACACATCCAACTCAATTCAAATTCATTCGATGCAACAAATTATATGTTTAAAAAAAAACTTCAAATTTTTCCATTATTTATAACTTATTCTTTTATGAAGATAAGATAACAGAATTGCCATCAACACTGTATTACTGTATCATCACCAGCCTATAATAGTCCACTGCTGGACATAGGCCTCCCCTAATGAGCGCCATAGATGGCATCATTATGTGGGGGTTATTGCCCATAATCCCCACGCTGGGCATGCGGGTTGGGGATCGCAGTTCGGTGTAGTTGTTCTGCAGAAGGCGCTGCTGCCCGCCCCCCGTATTACTGTATTACTGTATGTTTCTCAATATTTTCAACCATTCTTTACAGGTGACACCCCAACAAATAGGTCGCTTGGAAGAGCTCTGGCGAGACAATGTGGATGCTACCTTTCAGGATCTGGAGAAGCCTGGGGTCGATGAAGAGCCACATCAAGTACTTTTGCGGTAAATATCACTAAATATACGGACAGCGCAAGACTTTGTCGATGTTTCAGCCCTATGTTCAGCTGTGGATGGATTTGACTTGACTACTCTAAAATTATAGAGTTATCAATTGCTCGACACAACTTTTTAAATAATACGAGAAATACTAAATGGCTTTTATTAACTCACAGGTTTTTTTAGTTGATTTGAATGCCAAATGTATGTATGTAACTGATACAATACATGAATACAGATACAATCACAAAGCATCTGTCTGTGTGTTGTGTTGCCAAAACTAAACAAATTTACCAGTACTAAAAGTGTTGCTTTCCCTTTCATAATCGACATAGCCATCTCTTTTATTTCATAAGGAAATAAAAGTGATATTATAATACCATCCGGACTAACACGGTTCGCCGGCAATCCGATGCGTCCGCTCCGTGCGTGCGGATCTGTGGACGCACAAAGTTTTATTTATTGACATAACTAGTGTGACCTATAATAATATAGGCCCATAGGCTAACCATATAAAGAATACTAAAATGCTTTTGATGCGGTCAATGTGCAGCGTCTAATGTCGGTCTGTCGACGTTAGCGTCTACCTTCGTCAAATGAGTTTAGTTTTGGCGACTCAGTCTAAGATGACACCACTGTCGTTCTTTCTCAAAATACTGCTTACATACAAAGAAAAAGAAAGATTTCTCTTCAAAACTAGTACAATGTACTCAACTGACGACTACTGTGGCGCAGTGGGCGAAGGTCCACCTGCGATACTTGAGGTTCCCGGTTCGATTTCCGTCTCGGGACAAATGTATATACGATGTTCAGGGTGTTCTGGTCGTTTTCTATGTAGAATAAAAAATATCTATGTAATTTTTTGTTTTATGTATATCAGTCATTCACATAACACAACTTAACTTGGGGTTAGACATTGTGTCCAGCATTATTAAAAAAAATATTTATCTTTCCAGCTACGAAGACGGCTATCAATACCAAAACATCTTTGGTCCGCTGGTGAAGCTCGAGGCGGACTATGACAAGCGGCTCAAGGAGTCCCAAACCCAGGAGGGCATCGAGGTCCGCTGGGACGTTGGACTGAACAAGAAGACGATAGCTTACTTCACGCTCGCCAAAACGGATAGCGATATGAAGCTTATGCATGGGGATGAGCTGAGGTTGAGGTAAATATTATTATTATAAATTAATCTGTCTCTCTGTCTAGGAATCAAATCAAGTTTTTATTGTATTGTATTTAATTCTCTTTATTTATACTGAGATTTTATTTTATTTTTATTCATGAACTATGGATCCCTCGCTACCGCACCTACGCCGTGTGGTGCCGGCATAAAATTTCACCACCCCAACTCTTCCCGTGGGTGTCATAAGAGGCGACTAAGGGAAACACAGCGGGGGGCGGGCAGCAGCGCCTTCTGCAGAACAACTACACCGAACTGCGATCCCCAACCCGCATGCCCAGCGTGGGGATTATGGGCAATAACCCCAAAATAATGATGCCATCTATGGCGCTCATTAGGGGAGGCCTATGTCCAGCAGTGGACTATTATAGGCTGCTGATGTGTTGATGATTTTGTATGTTGATGGATCCCTTATCCTCAATAAATAATGTTTGACTACAATGCACCTGATATAGATCACAATAAGATTATAGTAGCTGTATAAGTTGTAGATTGCTCCAATACATTTTATTTTATATTATTTAAGCAATTTGTTAGTAATCACTTACTGGTTCAGATAAGGGTAAAGAATGTGGTTGATAGTGAAGAAAACCTTGTGGAAATATACTACTGGTATGTGCTGTTTAAGGCATAAACTAGTAACGTCTCACATTTTATCGACGCGAAATCTATGAATGGCAAAAAACTGTTAAAACTAAGAGAAAATGGTGCAAATGACCTGTTCATATTAGCTCGAGATTATGACGTAGACATAAAACATTCAAACGGATCACATTACATAGGTATGATTTAAAATCACGCTGAAAACCCACTTACAGAAAAATTACAAAAAAAAATATTCAGAGCAGTTGTTTTATAAATATCAGCAGCGCCCTCTGCAGATTAACTCCACCGAACTGCGATGCCAACGCGCATGCCCAGTGTGGGGATTATGGGCAATAACCCCCAAATAGTTAATAATAATAATAATAGTCTAGCAGTGGACTATTATAGGCTTATGATGTTGATCCACGCGAAAATCACAAACAAAAATGAGTTAAAAGAAATAAATAACCCTCCCTCCATTCCAGATACGTGGGAGAGCTCCACAAGGCGTGGTCCGGCGTCGGCCACGTGATCAAAGTGCCCGACAACTACGGAGACGACGTCGGCCTGGAACTGAAGAGTGGCGCGGGCGCACCGCTCGATTGCACCTCCAACTTCGTCGTCGACTTATATGGAAGAGCACCTCTTTTGACAGGTACAGTCTCTTTATTTATTAGAAATATGTATTATAATTAGTGTTAACTGTAATTTATGACAATATCTATGTATGTGAGAACCCAGTGCTTAGACAAACCTAACATAGGCTTTAAGGCACTGCTAACAAAGTATGTATTTTTAGAAAATGAATAAATAAATAATAAAAATAATAATAATAAAGTCAAAATCAAAGTGCTTTATTTAGGACTCTTGGACCTTTAGGACCATCAGGTTGATTTCTCATAAAGTTGAAATCTCAAGATGTATGAATTTCTAGAACGTTGAATCTCATTAAGATGAATTTCTAAAATGCTGACTTTTCATTTCCCAAAAAGTTGAATATGCAGAATGATAAATCCCATAAAGTTAAATTCCTAAACGTTGAATTCGCATAATATTGAACGTTTAAAAATTCAATTAATTTATAATAGAATTGTAATGGGGATATTAGGTTCTCTCTAGCTGTTTTAATAATAAAGAATATTTTTTGTCGAATAGGATATCTCTTGTCTGTCTATTCTTATTCGTTTTATTTTATTTTCTTATTTTATAATAATTCAACATTCTGGGAAATACTACATTTTGGGATTTCAACTTATGAATAATCAATATTTTGCGAAATTAAAAAAAATCTACATTCTAGGAAATCTTAAAATAAATCTCTGGGAATACATCTTGATATTTCAACTTTATGCGAAATCAACCTGATGGTCCTAGGGAAAGTATAGGTAGGTCAAAATTGATATCTATACTAATATTATAAAGAGGAAAGATTTGATTGTTTGTTTGTTTGTATGTTTGTTTGTTTGTTTGTTTGTTTGTTTGTTTGTTTGTTTGTTTGTTGAATTGAATAGGCTCCGAAACTACTGGACCAATTGAAAAATTCTTCCACCATAAGAATCCTAAAATTTCCGTGATGAACATAGGCTATAAAATATTTTCAAAAAAGTTAGAGATCCGTATAAAAACTTCAATAATAAAACCATAGCGCTATACATCAACTTCTTTTTTTGCGCTGCTCGCTTTTGCTGTGACTTGGCTGTGACTCAACTTCAACTTCTTTTTTTATGGCACCGCTTTTGCTACGACGACTCCGCCAGTTTCAGTTATGGATTGTCATAGACATTACAATTCGTTACTGGGGTGCGAGAGGAAACTCAATGTCAAAAAATATAAAAACTTCAAGATTGGAACCATGCGATGTAGGCGATATAGCGGTGTGAGAGAAAAGTCTTTATATAAGTACCTAAAGGAGGTAAAGGTACAATTTTAAAAGGAAAGATTTTATTGATTGTTTGTGGTTTGAATTGAATAAGTTCTGAAAATACTAGACCTTTTTGGAAAGAAATTCATCATTAGAATGATAATCATAGGCTATAAAATATTTTTAACGTTAGTGATCCATATGAAAACTTCAATAATAAAGTAGGTACCTTATCTAATGTGTGTGTGTGTGTAAAATTCTTTAAAATACCCGTGCGAAGCCGGGCGGGCTGCTAGTATGTATATAGTTTTGTCAAAAAGTATGTAAATCTGGTATCAGGATGCAGCTGGCGCTGCGTAAGTTCGCGGTGGACGACTCGTCGGTGTCGGGGTACATCTACCGGCGGCTGCTGGGGCACGAGGTGGAGGAGCTGCTGTTCCGCGTCCACCTGCCCAAGCACTTCAGCGCGCCCAACCTGCCCGACCTCAACCGCTCTCAGGTACCGAGCTTGTGATTTGTGGTGAGGCTGAGCAGTGGTGCTCAGGCATCAACGGACCATACCATCTAATTACGTCTCTCGCGCGCTGTTCGCGGTACTGATGCTGAAGGGGGTGGGCCGCGCAACGATATGCTCTATATTATTTGTCATGGTAAAATGCGATAGGAAATAATATAGAATAATTTAATATTTAGTTTTTGACATTCATTGTTTGTTTCTATGTTCCTAAGAATTTAAATAAAAAGAACAGGTAGGAATCGAGAATTCCCAGTTCTGAATGCGAAATTTCTTAGGATTGCCGTTT